>JAZAYU010000013.1:10110407-10509680 GCA_038501625.1 Corbicula japonica | reverse complement strand
CTCTGTTGTGTCAAATGACAGATTTCTACAATTAACAAACAAGATGTATTAAAGTCTTTGTATCCTTATACAAGAATTGTAGTCATTATTATAGTTACAATATAAAATTCATTAAGAATGAGTTTAATTTATGTACCAGTATGCAACGATGTTTATCAATCAAACTGACTGCTTTTCAGTTGAAAATACTGTTATCTTACCTCAAAAACAATGTACAACCATCATCTGTATCACTTTTTGTATTCTCTGAAAAAACAATATAACAACCAAATAAATAAACAAATATGATTAAACTTTGCTAAATTCTACACAAAGTGGAAATAAATATAATTTAAGAAAAACTTTTTTATTAAAGTACTGTCATGTAATTTTTAAGAAAAGTCTAAATAAACAATATAAAAAGTGATAAACATAGTTTTGTGTGTGTATTTCAAGTTAGATATCTATAATTTTGTGTTTTTATCTTGATCTGTAATTTGCAATGTTTTAATCTGTTGAGAAAGTCTGTTATCCAAATACTGTGTGTCCAATGTAACAAGTACTAGCACATCAAACATAAAGCAATTGACAGCTCCAGATGCTAGAAGATAATAACTTACAACCCTATGCATTTTGTCAGTTTTGTTTCATTTACAGAGCTGATGCACGACCTGGGAAGCAATTCAGCACCCCTTGGATATAAATATATTTACCCTACAGAGTAAACTTGAGATTTGAGTAGTATTTTGCACTTTCCTCTAGTTTTCCTGTGGTGTAATTAGCCAATGACCAAAAACTTATCCTTGGTTCTTTGGCTGATAAAAAAACAAAGCTTGTTTGTGTATTAATGTCTTATATAACAACTTTCAAAAATAGGAATCTCAAGCTAACCATTTGTTAGTTCTATTACTATGCTCAATCTAAATCCGTAAAACTGGGTCCAAGATCATATAACTCAGTTTTGAGATCAGTTTCAAATCTCAAGGATCTGATTGGCTGAAATGGCGACTGCTTGAAATTTGAGATTGGTCTCCAGATTTAGTTTTATGATCTTGGGCATAGATCTGGGGCTGGTTTACATTCAGTTTTCTTAATTGAAGATCAGAATGAAAAGCTTGAACCTTTCCCTTCAAGTCACAAAGCATAAACAAGGAGAAGAATCAAAGATTTTGCTTACCATTTGACTTAAGTTTCTTCTTTTTAATGGAATACTCCTCATCATCTTCATCTTCATTGACATCATTGTCATCATCATCATCATCTTCTTCTTCATTGTCACTTTCGTCCATGCCCTCCTCTTCAAATTCATTCATTTTTTCATCAGTCTCCTCCTCCTCATCATCATTACTTTCATCATCATCACTTTCATTATCATCATCATTATCACCACTTGAATCAGCTTCCACCCCCTCATCAGAAGATTCAACTTTGATCTTTGTTTTTAACGTCTGCAGCTGCTTTGGTCTGACCGTCTGCTGTTCATCAGACTCACTCTCTGCACTGAATGACCCCTCATCTTCACTGTCACTTTCTTCTGAAATATTTACCATTTTCTTGCTGTGCCCAAGATAATAAATGAAAGTAAATCTAGAGAACAGTCCCTAATCTCAAGTTTCTGATTGGCTGAAATAGTGACTGGTCACTATTTCATCCAATCAGATGCTTGAGATTTGAGACTGGTCTCCAAACTTAGTTTTATGATCTTCGGCTGGGTATTATGCTAAATCTTGATTACTGTGTGCTGACAAACTGAAAAAAAAACACATTGAAAATTAAAGAGACAACAGCTGTGTACAGGATTTTTATTTTGTCAATAAGGTTATTATTTGCTAGGTAGATCTACTATTTCATTTCTTTAATCATTTCTCCTGAGAACTGTGTGACAAAAGTTAGTGTAAATAACACACAAAAAGTTCCTGATAAGTTCATAAGTAATTCAGACAGTTATTTTTTTTAAAGTTTTAAGACTGAATATAAAACTTTTCAACAAAATTTAATAAAATTTAAGCATAGGGAATATACCCATAACAAGAATTAGCATCTGTGTCTATATGAGAAACGCTACCCAAGTTTGAGATTTAACCTGGGTCCCACTAATATCATAGCTAGAGCACAGGCCAACTCTCAAACACATATCACAATAATAACTCCAGATATTCCTACCATGAATCACAGGATGAAGGGACATGCAGGCTGATTTATGAAGTAAAGAATTAATACAAAGAAATCGTATAAGCAATACACACATGAAATAGCGAAATCTAATCATGGTTAATACACTGTTAGGGATAATGGTCAAAACTGATAATTGTGTTAGAACAGTGATTTCTAAACACTAGACGACTGGTGTATCTAGCACTTTTAATGGATAAAATTTCAAACTCCTGCGCATCTATGAGATTGACTAAATGCACCTATAAGTTTGCTTACAGTCAATATTCAAGTTACCTTTCTTTATCTGTGTACTCTCATACTTGGCCTTTGGTATTGCCCAATCCACAGCAACAGGACGCCCTGCAACAATTATAATATGCAATATCAACATATCAACACATCACTCAAAACAAGAGACACAATGCCAATTACTTTGAAATTTCAATCACCTTGTCTTTTTGACTTCTACATACCGGTAAAAGTCTTGTCAACTGCTTCAAAAGATGAAATATTAATATTTATCACATAAATTTTTGAGAGAGAAAACAAGAAAGAAAGAACAAAAGTGAAATCTACTGATGAATTGATTATCAAACATTTGAAGCAAACAAGCTGTAACATCAGTCAAAATGAAGCAAGGGTATAGAGTGAAACAACTGGGCACAAGATCATTAAACTAAGATTAGAGACCAGTCTCAAATCTAAAGCATGTGATTAGCTTTACTGACGACAAGTCACAATTTCAGCCAATAAAATGCTTAAGATTTGAGACTGGTCTCCAATCTTAGTATTATGATCTTGGTCCCTGGCTTGCTGAGCTAAAGTATTATTTATGTAATTTATTATGATTTCCATATGCTTGTATGTTAGATACTGATGATCACATTAAAAGTGAGACTTTAACCCTTTACTTTATATATAAGGAATTTAATGCATGTGTGACCAGTGTAGATCCAGATTAGCCAGCACATCTGAGCCATCTGATCTTGATCTGCACTTGTCACATTTTGATCAGAAATAACCTTAATGAATCAAAAAGAGAACAATGTAGATTCAGACACAATGGCAGGAATGTGCCAGCTGATCTGGATGTACACTGTTCACCACAATAAGGGTGTATGTATCTATCGAGTAAATGGTAAAGGTGAACAGAAGGAACTATGACTCTCTGGCTTGGACATAATTTTGTTCTGTTCGACTAGCGTAAATCTTAATGTCGCCATAGATACAATTTATTAGTAAAGTCCTTAACAAGTTATTAGAAAATTAGTAAGCGAAGATTTGCCATCCAGGTATCATATAACGATAAAGGAGACTTTAATTTTACAACAATATACACTTAAAACCTTTCAATCATACCTAGTATTTTCTGTGTGTTCATTTTTTCCACAGCAGTCTGAGCATCATGAAGACTGGAAAACTGTACAAATCCGAATCCCAACTTCTTACCACCTGAAAGTACATGGTAGCACTTGATAATATGTCTGAACCTTTTCCTCCATATATACACATTTTATTACATATGTTATCAGTGAAGATCCAGGCTGTCTCATTAGGATCTATACTGTTTGCTATTTGGTCAAAAATAAACTGATGAATATAAAAAAAACAACAGTGCAGATCTTGATCCGATGGCACAGATGTGCCAGCTGAGCTGGATCTACAATGTTTGCCCATGCGATAAAAGGTGTATTTATGGAGTAAAGGGTAAAACTTGTATTTTGCTGTCAATCACTCATAATTATATTACACATAGTAACCCATAATCATTCATGTATAAAATGTTCTCCAAACTGTTAAAGCTTCAGATATGAGAACACTAGCAAAAAATAGTAAAAGTTCGAGGATTTCATAAAATTTAACACTCTGTTTGACTTTAAACGATAAGCAGAGAGAACAGTATTGACCCGAAACACATGTCTCACCATGCCATCTGATAAAGGTCACCATTGTTCACTATTAACAGTAGTTAATAAAAATTAAGTTACTCAAGCCACCTCAGAAGTTGAAAATAAGAGTTCAATATATTAATTAGATATCTGCAAACATTATATTTCCACAGCCTACCTTGATTGACAGGAATCTTGACTTCAGTGATTTCACCACATGCTTGGAATGCTTTCTTCAGCTGTTCTTCTGTGCACTGAAAATACAAAAAATACTTCTTGATCACAACTGGGACTACTGTAAATCATTTTTGTTGGATTGAACAACTGTTTAAAATTCTGCAACTTATGTTAGCTTTATTTTGTCTTATGACTTGCCATAATTATTGCAACACTCACAACTATTTTTATTGTATATTTGTAACATGTTGTATACACTGCAACTCCATTATATCGCGGACCTCGAGGTCCAATGCCACCAACCGCGATATAAACGGAGTGCGATATAAGTAAATAATCGCGCTGTACCTGTAAAAATTTTGTTTGTTTCTCTTTTGTGATAAAATGCTTTATTTTGTCAAATAATTTGCCATTTATTGCAACATTTCCATTGCGACCATTTTTATTCTATATTTGTAACATAACCTGTTATATAAGTGTTATTTGTTTGTCTCTCTTTGTGATGCAATGCTCTATTTGGTACATAATTGAAAATGTTAATAATAGAGAACCAAAGGGAAGATTGAGCTTGCCCAACAGTGTTTCCTCTCTAAATAGATAAAGATCATCTGTTTAAGATTCAAAGAAATCTGCCAGATACTGAATGAGGATATTGGACACAAGATTTTGTAATATTAAATATTTGTTCTGACAGATGTATATCATTACTGCAATTCTTAGAAGACATGTACACATTATTTAACATTTTAGAAGAGCAGAATGAAATGGCCAATGGGAATACTACAAAACAGCACATGCTCTATGAACTATCTGATATGTTAACAAAACAAGTGGTATCTTAGTTATGTCTTCTAAACAGACTAAAGACAGGTTTGTACAAATTTTATCTTACAACATGTTAGAATCCCCTTATTTAGATTTACAGCAACAATATACAGACAATGGCAAAACTATACACTCAACAAAAGTTCTAATTGGTCATTTATTGTAAATGTTTACACAGTTTGCTAGTTTCGTGTCTTCCCTACATCAAGAGAGGTTGTGGAAAGAACTGTTTTGTCTTGAAATCAATTATTTAATGTCTTTTTAATCTTTATTGATTGTTTTCTTAAATGAATCCAATACCATTTTTACTAACACCGCAGGGTCAAAATTAGAACAGTCTTTAATTGAAAGGGAGGTAATTTTAAAATTGGATACTTTGAAAGAGGTTTATTTAAACAAATGTGCTATTGATTAATCACGTTTTCTGTTTTTCCTACTGATGAGGGATCCTATTAAAATAAAACAATGAATTAAAAGCAAATTTCTGTTTGCTTCACCATTTTATGCAAGAAATGCATTTTTAGCAAAACAAGAGGTGTTTGTCAAACACAAATGCCCCCCCTGACGTGCAAGTGATATCTATTAGCATTGAATTTAAATTTTTGGAAATTTAGAGACTTTTGTAAGCTTTAGCAATGAAGGGTACCAGTCATGAAAGCAATTTACAAGACGGTGGAACTCCTATATATCAACAAAGTCAAAAATCTATTTTTAGCTGTTGTGACCTAATTAGGCAGCGGACCGGAACCATTTATATAACTTTTGAAGAGACTCATCCAATGATCAATTGTGTCAAGTTTGGTTGAAATTGGGTTAGCGGTTTGGGTGGAGATGTTGTTTAAAGACTGACAAAGTCAAAAATCTATTTTTAGCTGATGCGACCTAATTAGGCAGCGGACCGGAACCATTTATATAACTTTTGAAGAGACTCATCAAATGATCATTTGTGTGAAGTTTCATCAAAATTGACCAAGTAATATAGGAGGAGATGTCGTTCAAAGATTGACAAAGTCAAAAATCTATTTTTAGCTGTCATGACCTAATTAGGCAGCGGACCGGAACCATTTATATAACTTTTGAAGAGACACATCCAACAATCGTTTAATATGAGGTCTGTATCACAAAGCGTTGTCTAGTTATTGATCGGACAAGGTTTTTGTATGCAAAGGCCACTGTGACCTTGACCTTTGACCTACTGATCCTAAAATCAATAGGGTTCTTCTATTGGTCATGACCAACCTCCACACCAAATATGAGGACTGTATCACAAAGCGTTGTCTAGTTATTGATCGGACAAGGTTTTTGTGGTCAAGGCCACTGTCACCTTGACCTTTGACCTACTGACCCCAAAATCAATAGGGGTCTTCTACTGGTCATGACCAACCTCCACACCAAATATGAGGACTGTATCACAAAGCGTTGTCTAGTTATTGATCGGACAAGGTTTTTGTGGTGAAGGCCACTGTGACCTTGACCTTTGACCTACTGACCCCAAAATCAATAGGGGTCTTCTACTGGTCATGACCAACCTCCACACCAAATATGAGGACTGTATCACAAAGCGTTGTCTAGTTATTGATCGGACAAGGTTTTTGTGGTCAAGGCCACTGTGACCTTGACCTTTGACCTACTGACCCCAAAATCAATAGGGGTCTTCTACTGGTCATGACCAACCTCCACACCAAATATGAGGACTGTATCACAAAGCGTTGTCAGGTTATTGATCGGACAAGGTTTTTGTGGTCAAGGCCACTGTGACCTTGACCTTTGACCTACTGACCCCAAAATCAATAGGGGTCTTCTACTGGTCATGACCAACCTCCACACCAAATATGAGGACTGTATCACAAAGCGTTGTCTAGTTATTGATCGGACAAGGTTTTTGTGGTCAAGGCCACTGTGACCTTGACCTTTGACCTACTGACCCCAAAATCAATAGGGGTCTTCTACTGGTCATGACCAACCTCCACACCAAATATGAGGACTGTATCACAAAGCGTTGTCTAGTTATTGATCGGACAAGGTTTTTGTGGTGAAGGCCACTGTGACCTTGACCTTTGACCTACTGACCCCAAAATCAATAGGGGTCTTCTACTGGTCATGACCAACCTCCACACCAAATATGAGGACTGTATCACAAAGCGTTGTCTAGTTATTGATCGGACAAGGTTTTTGTGGTGAAGGCCACTGTGACCTTGACCTTTGACCTACTGACCCCAAAATCAATAGGGGTCTTCTACTGGTCATGACCAACCTCCACACCAAATATGAGGACTGTATCACAAAGCGTTGTCTAGTTATTGATCGGACAAGGTTTTTGTGGTCAAGGCCACTGTGACCTTGACCTTTGACCTACTGACCCCAAAATCAATAGGGGTCTTCTACTGGTCATGACCAACCTCCACACCAAATATGAGGACTGTATCACAAAGCGTTGTCAGGTTATTGATCGGACAAGGTTTTTGTGGTCAAGGCCACTGTGACCTTGACCTTTGACCTACTGACCCCAAAATCAATAGGGGTCTTCTACTGGTCATGACCAACCTCCACACCAAATATGAGGACTGTATCACAAAGCGTTGTCTAGTTATTGATCGGACAAGGTTTTTGTGGTCAAGGCCACTGTGACCTTGACCTTTGACCTACTGACCCCAAAATCAATAGGGGTCTTCTACTGGTCATGACCAACCTCCACACCAAATATGAGGACTGTATCACAAAGCGTTGTCTAGTTATTGATCGGACAAGGTTTTTGTGGTCAAGGCCACTGTGACCTTGACCTTTGACCTACTGACCCCAAAATCAATAGGGGTCTTCTACTGGTCATGACCAACCTCCACACCAAATATGAGGACTGTATCACAAAGCGTTGTCTAGTTATTGATCGGACAAGGTTTTTGTGGTCAAGGCCACTGTGACCTTGACCTTTGACCTACTGACCCCAAAATCAATAGGGGTCTTCTACTGGTCATGACCAACCTCCACACCAAATATGAGGACTGTATCACAAAGCGTTGTCTAGTTATTGATCGGACAAGGTTTTTGTGGTCAAGGCCACTGTGACCTTGACCTTTGACCTACTGACCCCAAAATCAATAGGGGTCTTCTACTGGTCATGACCAACCTCCACACCAAATATGAGGACTGTATCACAAAGCGTTGTCTAGTTATTGATCGGACAAGGTTTTTGTGGTCAAGGCCACTGTGACCTTGACCTTTGACCTACTGACCCCAAAATCAATAGGGGTCTTCTACTGGTCATGACCAACCTCCACACCAAATATGAGGACTGTATCACAAAGCGTTGTCTAGTTATTGATCGGACAAGGTTTTTGTGGTCAAGGCCACTGTGACCTTGACCTTTGACCTACTGACCCCAAAATCAATAGGGGTCTTCTACTGGTCATGACCAACCTCCACACCAAATATAAGGACTGTATCACAAAGCGTTGTCTAGTTATTGATCGGACAAGATGTGGTCTACGGACCGACATACCGACCGACATACCGACCGACCGACATGTGCAAAGCAATATACCCCCGCTTCTTCGAAGGGGGGCATAATTAAGGATAACTCTCCCCAAACTGTTCCAAAGTCAATTATTACGAGATTAAAGCTTAAGTTGGAGACTGTTGTTGGCATATGATCATAAATAAAGAGTGAATTCAATGTCTTTCTAATAAAAAATTACGGACAAAAAGTGACCAATTAGAACTTTTTTTGAGTGTATGCCTCCCACTTTGTAATGGCATAAAAATTTCAGTATATAAATGTAAAATGTTCACCTGAAATGCTAGATTTCTAACTATAACCCTGGACTTCTTTAACAGATGCTGCGGCAGACTGCTTGTATCTTTAGACATCTGTTCTGCCTGCAGCATACAGTCTGAAATGGAAAAATGTTCAGTGTAATATTACCTTTGCCCAAGATCATAAAACTAAATTGGAGACCAGTCTCAAATTTCAACCATCTGATTGGCTGAAATGGCCACTGATTTGCGACTTGTCTCCAGATTTCGTTTTATGATCTTGGACACAGGACAGTTGATTTTCTCAAGTTTGTTTGTGCATTTTACATGGTTTATCAGGAATTTTTTTTTATAACTTTTAAAACAAAATCTTACCCAGGTACTTTTCATGAAATTAACATATGCACGCAATGTACTGTATTTGTGTTTTGGTTCGAACTGCCTAGTATTCAGTTTTACCCCTTTTCAACCCTTTCATCCATATATAAACCTTTATGACATGGGAGAACACTGAAGATCCAGATCAGCTGCACATCTGTGTCATCTGATCAGAATTTACACTATTCTCTTTTTGATTCATTAGGTTATTTCTGACCAAAATGCAAGCAGTGCAGATCCTGATCACATGGCATGGATGTGCTGGCTGATCGTGATCTACACTGTTTGCATATGAAAAAAAATGTGTATATATAGAGGACAGGTTTAAACAAACTGAACACACTGTTATATTCATTTTTATCTTTTGCTGTTGTAATTAACTCAGATGCACAAAATTTTCTTATTGCAACATCAGAGGTTATCAGTGTATATCATAGTTTTTCTTTTCAATTTCATTCTGATGGCAATAAAAAACAGTAGCAAAGAGTAAATATTTCCAAGTATAGATACAGGCAAAGCTGGTTTGTTTTCATTTAACTGCTGTAAATTACATCTAACATTTCTGATGTACAATGTAATACAGAGAGTAAACTTGCAGAAACTCCTGTTTACCTTTATATGGATGATTATGAAGTTTACGGATGGCACGTTTAGCATCTCGGATACACTTAAACTTGAGCTGGGCTGACCTTCCACCAGTCAGTAGCTTACATTCTGCCAACTGCTTCACACCCCTGAAATGTAAAAGTTACTTTACATTTTGTCAAAAAAATGTAGCTAACTCTTAGACTAATTTACTCAGCATTAAAATCATTCACAACTAATGTAGATCCAGCCTACTATGTTACCTATTCTGATTTTTTACATCTTCAAATTTGTACAACTAATTCCTAACCCACAAATAATAAAACATGCCATATGAAAACTGTGTCACAATAACCTAGACTTGATGCAAAACATACATTTAAATTTTCATTGGAAAGTATTGAAAACTGAAGAAGTAGCACTGGCCTCCATTAACAGATATGTAATTGGGTGAGCCTTGCAAACACTGTGTCAAAATAATCCATTTTTGACACTGAAAACATGAAAAAAGTTCATGTCAAACATAAGTCTGCCTTCAAAGTGTTTTTTTTGCAGTGGTATAAAATGTCCAGTTGTATGTTAACTTACATTTTTTGTATACACTGGTTCAACTCTGTTTCATTCATGTTGTCAGGTAGTCCAGACAGGGACACTATCTTTGCCTTGTGGTACTTCATGTTCCCGCCTTTTTGTCCAACTCCTGAAGCTGCTAGGTAACCAAAAGTCAGACATGGATATTTATGTGACACACCTTGAAACAATGGCCTAATGACTGTGTAGTGTAGTCTTAAAACAATGCAGACTGACATGGCAGGGCTCTCACCAGAGGGAGACGGGAGAAGTGGTCCCCCAAAAGTGATCTGACTTCTCCCTGCTTTGAGCTATAGGAGAAGTCATTGTGTATAGATAATATAGGGAAAGAATGCTGTTGACTGTGAACTTCTCCATAATTCAGCAAAATTATGACAAAATTTCTCCCCCATTTGCAAGTCTAGTAAGAGCCCTGAATGGTCTAAAAAGGACCTAAACTGTTTTCTAGATGCATTTTTACCGGTAACACTTCTTTGATCAAATGGAAAACAGATTAGACCTTGACCAGACTGTGCAAGTGATTTTTACAGATTTTAACTTTTGTTGTTTTCTATTAGAAACTTTTTTTAGGGTAACAATTTCATGAATTTTAAAAACAAAAAAACAACAACAAAACAACAATATCACAATCGGTGGATCATCATATAACACATTCAGATTTAGATTCAAGGATCTGTTGAAACCAAGAAATTTGTGAAATCTAATCCTATTAGCTATTGTGGTATGTTGAATCATCATGATACAATATTTTTTTATCAAAAAAATACCAACCATGTTTTCTCTCCTCTTTACTGTCTTCTATGTCACTGTCATCTTCATCTGACTCCTAAGAAATTTGTGAAATCTAATCCTATTAGCTATTGTGGTATGTTGAATCATCATGATACAAACATACTTTTTTATCAAAAAAATACCAACCATCTTTTGTCTCCTCTTTACTGTCTTCTATGTCACTGTCATCTTCATCTGACTCCTCCGCTGGTTCAATTTTCACATTCTCCAGTCCATCTTTGTCTGTCTCTGTGTCCGCAACCTCCTTTTCCTTCACTTTACGGGGTGCTCTTTTAGCTTTCTTGGAGATGTCTGCATAGTCTATGTTCACTTTACGACCATCTAAAGTCAATGAACTCTCTTTGGCTCTCTTAGCATCTTCACTGAAAAACAACATGCCTTTACTCCATATATATATATGGGCTTTATTGAATATGCAGACAGTGTAGATCTAGATCAACCAGCACATCCTTGCCATCTGATCAGGATTTACACTGTTTGCATCTCAGTCAAAAATAACCTAATGAATCAAAAAGTGAAGAATGCAGATTCTGATCAGATGGCACAGATATGCTGGCTGATCTGGATCTACACTGTTTGCCAATAAGATAACAGCCATATTTCATGGAGTTTAGGTTATTTTTGGGTTTTGTTTTAGTTACAACCCCAGAGTCAACGGATAATAAGTGGAATGTGTAGTTCAAAACAATACATATGGCCAAACTTAGTGAGACACTGAACATGAAGTGATCATAACCAGTAGGAAAAAATATTAACCCTTTCCTACATAGATACTCCTTTATTACATGGGTGTCTGATCAGGATCTAAACTGTTCGCTTTTTGATTTGTTAGGTTATTTCTGACCAAAATGCAACCAGTGCAGATCCTGATCAGACAGCATGCCGGCTGATATGGATCTACACTGATCGACATGCGTAAAAATGCGTATAAACAGAGGAAAGGATTAATATGTTAGTTTCAGCCTCAAGGTTTAAAACACCTGATTACAAATGTACATTCTTCCAGTACCGACACCATACTGATTCTCCCACAACGAAAATGTCCAAAGCGTGGGCCATTAAACTGGGAAGCAATAACAACATCACTGCTTGTAAAAAACAAGAGGGCCATGATGGCCCTAAAAGCGCTCACCTGAGTTTAGTCAAGTGTCTCTTGCAACAGTGACCTAGTTTTTGGACCCAGATGACTCATATTCAAACTCAACTAAGATATCATTGCGACAAACATCCTGACTAAGTTTCATGACAATCTGAGCAAAAATGTGACCCCTAGAGTGTTAACAAGAAAAATTCTATTTTTAGAAACAGTGACCTTGTTTTTGGACCTAGATGACCCATATTCAAACTCGTCTGAGAAATCATTAAAGCAGATATCCTGATGAACTCTCATGACAATCAGAGTAAAAATGAGACCCTTGGAGTGTTAACAAGAAAATTATATTTTTAGTAACAGTGACCTTGTTTTTGGACCCAGATGACCCATATTCAAACTCCTCCGAGATATCATTCAGAAAAACATCCTTACCAAGTTTTATGACAATCGGAGAAAAAATGTGACAGCTAGAGTGTTCACAAGAAAATTCTATTTTAAGTTACAGTGACCTAGTTTTTGGACCCAGATGACCCATATTCGAACTCATCCGAGAAATCATTGGGACAAACTTCCTCACTAAGTTTCATGAAAATCGAAGCAAAATTGTGTCCGCTAGGGTGTTCACAAGAAAATTCTATTTTTAGTAACAGTGACCTAGTTTTTGGACGATCTGGATCTACACTGTTCGCCCATGCAACAAAATGTGTCCTGACTAAGTTTCATGACAATCGAAGCAAAATTGTGTCCGCTAGGGTGTTCACAAGAAAATTCTATTTTTAGTAACAGTGACCTAGTTTTTGGACGATCTGGATCTACACTGTCGCCCATGCAACAAAATGTGTCCTGACTAAGTTTCATGACAATCGAAGCAAAATTGTGACCGCTAGGGTGTTCACAAGAAAATTCTATTTTTAGTAACAGTGACCTAGTTCTTGGACGATCTGGATCACACTGTTCGCCCATGCAAAAAATGTGTCTAATATAGTCTGAACATTTTGAGAATGTGCTACAAATATGTTTTACAAACAGTGAATAAAATATTCAGAAAAGCCTTATTTGCAAAGAGCTATAAAGTAAGAAAGTTTATTTGGTCAATATCCATAGAAAATGACAAAATTTACAGTATAAAATCTTCCACAGCAAATTTCTTAATATTGCATAACACAGATATAACACAGATCTAAATAGCAAAGTTCACTAGGTCATTGTCAAGCATCTAGAGCTATACTGTGGTACTGCAATATAATAACACCTTACATTGAACTTAAATATAGTTTAAGACTGGTAGAAATATTGGAATTTTGTCACTTGAAATTTTCACTCTGCTACTAAAATTTTTGTTTTTAATTTTATCACTGAACAACCAGTGTATGAATTGTTCAGGAAAAATTGAATTTTAAGATGGTATAAAGTTTGTGTCAAAATCTGGTTAATAACTGTAGAAAATCAAAGGTTAAAAACAGAATTTAAAAGAAGAAAAACGAAAAACCCCTAGGCGGGGCCAATTTTGACCCCAGGTAAATAATTTGAACAATCTTTGTAGAGTTCCACTAGAGGGTGCTAAATGCCAAATATCTAAGCTCTAGGCCTTGTGGTTTCAGAGAAGAAGATTTTTAAAGTTTTTCCTTTTGGTTGCCATGGCAACCAGAGTTCTGCATGGAATTGATTTCTTTGAACAACTTTGGAAGAGCTTCATGCAAGGAACATTTGTGGCAAGTTTCATCAAGTTTGGCCCAGGGGTTTAGGAGGAGATGTTGTTTAAAGCAAAAATTGACGACGCACGACGCACAACGCACGACGGACACAGAGTGATCCTAAAAGCTCACCATAAGCACAAGTGCTCAGGTGAGCTAAAAACAACTGATATAAACACAATGTTTGATTAAAAAAACATCAAAAATTAAACTTACACAAGCTCCCTGAAAATGTTACTTGCCTACTTATACTCGAACTCTGTATTATCCACCCATCTCTATTGCTGATGTTATTTAGTTATGTAGTCATACGATTCCATATTTGATAGTTTTGACCTAGTAATGCCGAACTTTTTGGTAAATATTTTTTATTATTATATACATGTTGTATTTGGTTAATATATATGTTAATTATTTTGGCCCAAATACAGAAGTAATGAGCTCATTTTGGACTGCATAAGAATCATTTATAATTTAAACATGTATGTTGATAATACAGCATTCAAGGCTACATAGGTCTCCCAACTTCTAGAAGCCTTAACATAAATACTGGTCCTAGGTTACCTGATTAGCGCAAATTCCAATCACTGACATGATTGTCTCCTATTTCTGTCACTGACTTAAAATTATTTTTGTATAAACATGTTACTTACAAATCTGTAAACTTGATGTACCCAAATCCTCTGCTCCTTCCAGTCACTGAAAACAACATTCAAAACTAAATAAAGTTGTTAATCGCTTTCTTCCATATATACGCATTTTTACCAATGTGTAACCAGTGTAATTCCAGATCAGGCATCACATCTGTGCAATCTGATCAGGATCTGCACTGGTCGCATTTTGGTCAGAAATAACCGAACGAATCAAAAAGCGAATAGTTTAGATCCTGATCAGACAGCACGGATATCAGGTCAACTTATTTTATAAAAGTAGTTAAAGTTAAGTCTTCTTATATAATCTGCAGGTCTTTATTATTAATTATAGTAAATTTAGTAATATTAATTACAAAGCTGTTTCCATAGAATTTTTAATGAATTGATTGATACTGTTTTATTCTCATATTCTTGATTGATCTCACTTCAGAAATTTAGAAGAGTAAACTCAATAGTAAATACTGCAATGTCAGTTTTGTTTGTTGTTGGGCAAGTACTTCAAGATATATTTGAAATCCTAAATCCTGTAATAAATCAGAGAAAATGTGTGTAATTGTACAATATTTCCTGAAACTTTTTACCAGCATTCAGGTTATACAAACCGGTGGCATTTGATATAAAGATTGATTATTTTAGGTTTCAAGTTGTTGATCATAATGCTGTTTATTTGTGAAGAAAAAAAAGAGAGAAAATAACATGATAGAACCATGCCCAGGTGAGCATGAGCAAAGTTTCTCACCATGTGATAACAATCAATTGTCTTATTACTTTTGCTTTCTTCAGAAAGGTATCATAAATCGTATTCTTTGACCGCTGACTATATGTAGTGAGTTACCAAATGATAAAATTATTGATTCAAGAATAAGGCAAAAAATATTGCCGGGTGCTGTTTTTGCCTCAGTACAGGTCTTGTTGCGGCAACAAGAAGATTATTATTAAGAAATACTGCCACATTTAGGCCAGTCATGTTATAAACTTGCATATCTTTGTCCAGACTGAAAATCAGGAAAACTTTTACCATTCTTTTATTACCTGTTAATTTAAGTGATTAAGATCATCAATTACCACTTTCTTATATCGCTCGCACCTCTTCACAGTTAGCTGGTCATTAAAGAACAAAATACTGACTTTAATCTCAGTTTGGCCATCATAACTGCAGAGATAATTTGTTCTTAATTGGTTGATTAATGACCGTTTTCTCTGTATTTGACTTAATTGTATCCAACTTCTAATACACAGCAGACGCTCATTAAAATATATAACAAGTGATCTTTGACAGCAGATGCTTAACAATATCACAGAAGCGGTTGAAATTGGGGAGAAAGTTTCATATTTTGACATGTTTATCACTCTTCGCGAAAAGGATGAAAAAACTGCCAGTCATCCGGTCTGGTGAAAAAAAAATTCTGCCAGACCAAAAAGAATTTGCCAGACCGAAATAAAAACAATTATATTCTTCGTAAAACTATCTTATTTCACTATATTTATGCTACACATACATTGGAACCAACTAAATAGCTCTATTTTTACTTTTACCCCCACACATGTTACAAAACAACAATACAGATTATTAAATCTATTTTTATTCTTGAAAAAAAAGACAAAAATAAATATGGCAAGGTCTTTCTGGCCCAGATGATATAAATTTGCCTTGGCACTCCCACTTATGTCCACTGAAACTTGTCTAGCAGTCTGCATGTGTTGCTGGAACTTGGCATCTCCAACACAGCAACAGCCTTCTTGTGGTCTAAAACAATAATAAAAAACAGTTATAAATATTTTGTCATTATTAATCATTATTGGAGGCCTTACTTTTCAGACACAAATTACAGTATGCTACATTTATTCTGTTATGGAACAATAATACACAAATGAAAGTCAGACTACCATCAACTAAATAAATATGGATATAAGTAATCGCGCTTAAACAATCAAACTTCTATTTGTTTTGTTTATCGCGGTGTTGCTTAATTAACACACCGTGAAATCTACGGTACATCAGGGAGTACGTTCCATGCTGGACAAATGTTTTAAAACAACTTTTTATTAATTTATTGAGATTTATTTTAAATTAAAAAAATTAAAATAATGCTCAAACAAACAAAAAATAATGTACAAACAAACAAAGATCGCGGTAGTCAATTTCCAAAGGTGTCGGTACTTTGAACTGATCGACGATCTGTTGGTTGGTCAAATTCGGCGATGTTAGTTCGTCGTCCTCCGTCGTTAACCATCTTGATATGTCGATGAGCAGGTTATATCAAAACAACAAGCTGTTTTGACGTTTCCTGCTCAATTTCTATTATGGTTAGCAGCTTTCATTAATTGTAGCTTATTTGCGGTTTGTCTTGTGAACGAAATTCTGTCAGTACTGTATCAGCTTGGTGTTTTTTTCGCACCTATTGTTCGTCACAAAGGGAGTTTCATGTCAAATCAAAAGCTTTTTTGTATAAAAAACCTTTCATCTATTTTCGTACGTTTGATGTTGTATATGTTGATGAACTTGTACATCGCCTCTTAAATCCCTGCATACAAAAACAACCTTCGCCGGTAATGACGTAATACGACACGAAAAAAGCGTGCGTTTCGTGAATTTGTCACCAAAGTTGATTTGATCATTCGCTCTTTTTTACCACCCACGAAGAATGAATTAATATTCACATTGTAAATGTACAAAAAATAGGGATCCACGGACCGAGCGCGATATATTGGATATCGCGATATAACGGATTGCGATATAACAGCTGCAGTGCAATTATAACTGAAATATTGTTTGCACCAAGATTTTTCGTACCCAAAATGCCGAAAAAAAATGCCGGTCGGCCGGACCGACGACTTCACAAAACTGCCGGACCGTAACAAATTTTGCCGGACATGACCGGCGGTCTGGTGCCTTTTGCGAAGACTGGTTAATTGACCTTGTTTATTTAATTTAAAGGCATCCTGGCCAAAATTTAAGGCATACCAGCAGATTATAAGGGTCCCGCCAATGACAGTTTAGAAATTAACAGGTTTGGGATCATCCAAAAGGAGCTATATAGCTTGATCTGGCTATTTAGCCAGATTGAGCTATATTAGAATGAATGAAAAACATGTTTACATGGACTTGTGAAAGTAAGACGAAAATGCGCATGCTATCCGAACTGCTGCAAGTTGGGACCTTTGTTGGGAGTTATTTGCCTATGACCTTTCTTACTTTTGGGTACGGCATGCATGCGCGCTGATCTTTGATCATCGACCTCACTTATTGTTTTTGTTAGTATTCACTAAAATCTGACAAAATCGTCATGATATGCTTTTACTTTTTCATTGCAGTTCATCCGGAATCCTCGGCTGTCATCCTTGGATGGGGTCAAATACATATCACAGCTTTTGTTTCAACGAAATCTTTTGTTCTTTCTAATTAGACTACAGGGTGTTTGATAAATAAAGGTGGAAAACACAAACTTATGAAAGATTTGAAAAATTATTATTGTTCACATTATTTATATTCAAATATTTCCCCTGGTTTGATGAATCCATGCATGAGATATTTATGTATACAAATTGAGAAGGGTTATTTGTCCGACTTCTTGGTAGACAAAAATGCTTGAGCATTAGGTACTAGAGTTAGCTCTTATATCAATGAACATGATGCACGTTCGTCAAGTGATTTAAAAAAATTATTTACTTGTTTCCTTTAATGTGAGTGACTG
This sequence comes from Corbicula japonica, assembly GCA_038501625.1. NCBI lineage: Eukaryota > Metazoa > Mollusca > Bivalvia > Venerida > Cyrenidae > Corbicula > Corbicula japonica. Next base: position 10,491,425 of record JAZAYU010000013.1, on the reverse strand, counting down.
TCTAAATAAAAGAAGCAAAATTGTTACCAATTTTATATTATTTTCAGCAGCAGGAGGCACCTACGTACTAATAAATAGAAAGAAACATTTATTATTTGCTCACAGTGTTGTTAATTTGTACAAGGCCAGCAATTTATCTTTCATAGCCCCGTTGTCATTCTGTTCAAACTAAAGAGTGTGGTCTCGGTAAGATCATTGAGTATGTTGTATTTGTGTGCTTTTGCAAGCAACATTGTTGAGCCGATGGGTGGGTTGGAGTTATTTCACCATTGAAACAACTTGTATCTGTTGGGGCAAGTGTAAGGTTGGTGCACCCATTAAACCTCTTGTGACAATTTGTTTTGCCACTGACCCTTTCAATGCGGTATCCCCAAAGGTTCTCTTTTTCGCTAATTGTTTGTGGTTTCCTATTTGAATTGACATACTTATTCGAATCCCACCAGGGGTTCGTTCTGATATGGCCGGTTGGTGAGCCGCCAGCTAGTTAAAGAATGGTTACCGTATGCCTACCTGCCTGGTGCCTGGCATTATTAGGATAGGATTCGGGAGGTACAAGTGCAATAGAAAAAGGTGTCTCATAAGTAAGAAATGGCTGGCCCTTTCATTAGGGGTGACACTATAATAAACAAACACTTTTTATAACATACATGCCCTCTCCCTCTCTCTCTCTCTCTCTCTCTCTCTCTTGCTGTGGATGGGGGGGGGCTGTGTTTTCTAAGTATGGCGATAACTGAAATGCATATATTACTTTTTTAATTTAATTTTATGCCTGTAGCGTTATCGGACGAGCTACTAAGACTCCGACTGCCGCCCTCGCATGCTTACTAAGAATACTGCCGCACTGGATATGGATAGCGACTGCCTTGCTACTCCAGTATATATATATAGAACCCTATCTGTTTACCTAGTTACCGTTAATAACAAGTTAATGATAATGTCTCTAGGGTTATATAACTATTGTAATAATAAATAATCTGCAACCACAGCGATAACAGACCGATACAGTGTTTGTACCCGCTGACCCTATCCACAGGCATAGACCAGTTCAAGCTTGACAAACTGACCCTCGGATAGGTTCATCGAGTACGAATGATATTGCTGTAGTTGCTTATTATATTACAATGCCACAGAAAGAAAATTTCAGGTATTATTTTCAAACAAACTGCAGCAGGCGGTTACAGCATCCTAAAATGTTGGATCAAGGACTCTCTGTTAAACAGTGTGAGCCACCTCCTACCACTGGTATTGTTTCATTTTTTGACAACAATCAACTCACTTGTCGCAACTGGCGAGTAACAGACGGGTACAGTACAAACTCAAGTAAGTGCAGTTACATTCTGCCCAATGTTACAAGAACCTATCAACAAGACACATAATTGAGTCCACGACAGTGGTGTATTTTTTGTTACTATAGACTCTAAATGGTTACTGGACTGGTTCTTCAGAGCTGGAATAGGGATCTGAATTATTCATCAAAATCAGAAAAAGGTTTTTTGTTAAATCGCATTAACAAAATCCAGTCTCAAGCAAACCGACTATACATTCAAGTAGATGAGAGCATGATGCCATCCCACGTAAAATTATCGTGTGTAACACCTGTATCTAACCTACCAACCCTATAACTCCATATCTCACACTCTGTCAAACCCTGTAACTCTTGTCACCCTCTTAAGAACTCTATATCTCAACAAGTTATTCTCTTCACTGTAACTCAATATCTCAAACTCTAACTTGTGTGTCACCATGTAACTCTATATCGATCTCTTACTGTCTGTTACTCTATATATCACAACTACTCTGTCTCACTTGATTGTAAACAATAGGTAAACAAACTCATGCACAATATTTCAAACGAAAGAATATTTTTCAAGTTTATTATGAAAAAACGCATGTAAGAATCGCTATAACAAACCTACTGTATGATTTCGAAAACAATGCAAGCCCTATCAAACACCCTGTAGTATAATTAGAAAGAACAAAAGATTTCGTTGAAACAAAAGCTGTGATATGTATTTGACCCCATCCAAGTATGACAGCCGAGGATTCCGGATGAACTGCAATGAAAAAGTAAAAGCATTTTATGACGATTTTGTCAGATTTTAGTGAATACTAACAAAAAACAATAAGTGAGGTCGATGATCAAAGATCAGCGCGCATGCATGCCGTACCCAAAAGTAAGAAAGGTCATAGGCAAATAACTCCCAACAAAGGTCCCAACTTGCAGCAGTTCGGATAGCATGCGCATTTTCGTCTTACTTTCACAAGTCCATGTAAACATGTTTTTCATTCATTCTAATATAGCTCAATCTGGCTAAATAGCCAGATCAAGCTATATAGCTCCTTTTGGATGATCCCAAACCTGATTAAGGCAGCCCGACGCCGGATATGCTTGGGGAAAGTCCTGATTTACAGTACTACAAAATGACTTAAAACCACATGATGGGTCCTCCTGGTACGAGATCTGACATTTGTTTTTGTTCAAGAAAACGTAAAAATAGCATGACTCTTATGTATTTTCGCTGCTCGTCTTGATAAAACCGAAATTGACAAGTCGCGAAAAAGGATTACAGACTGCATACCTTTATCGTTTACAATAAAACATTGTTTTACTGGACCAAACTCGGAAAACTTGTCTTCAAGTTTCTCCTTTGTAAAAGAATATGGAATATTTCTAACAAACAGCGTCCTGTTTGCTTTTCCTTCGGTCATTTTTGATACAAGCATGTTATTATTTGTGTCTTGTACATTTAACCTTTTGTGAAAAAAACACGCTCTGGTTCAGGCAAAACGTACCATGTCGGACAAGTATCCATAGCGATCGAGACAGTAGTTTTCATATATATTCCTACATACGGACATAAGTAAACAAACGTTATGTGACAATCAGGATAGATATTTTCAGATTGCGGCATTATTCCCCGATTTTCTGAAAGAGTTCTATTTAACTGAACAGCGCACCAAGCTTGTACTTCCAGCCAAGATATAAGAGCCATTGTGTCGCAATGGGCCGAAAACGGGTCGTGTACCACTTATGGTTGGTACCTCAAACAATTTTTGGTTCGAGCCATTGCAATTAAATTGAGCTAATGACCGTTGTTTTTCAATGGGTTCTACTGCGCGAAACAACAACAACAACAACAACAACAACAACAAAACAACGTTATGTTGACAGCCTCAAGATTAAACGTGTATGCGGAATGATTCTTTATCTTTGAATTGATTACAATTCGCACAGATCGTTGAGATGAGCTCATGGCCGAAATTTCAGAGCTCTACACGGGAACCTATGCATTCGGGTGTCAATCACTAGGCGACATAGCGAAAATGACAGTCCGAAAACGCAGGCTCCCGAGTAAACGTGTACGCGGAATATTACAATCTTTGAATTTTTTGTGGTTCGTAGAGATCATTGAGGAGAGCTCCTAATCCGGGGGTCAATCACTCCATCTTCACGACAAATATCATATTTTTCTTGCGATCTCACTGCGTTCTAAAAAATTTAACAACGCCGTGGCAACGCAGTTGCAACGCGCATTAGTGACAGGGCTCTTACAGAAGATTTTAAGCTTGTTTTCGCGTGTTGCCTCTTCATGCTCTTTATCTTGCATATAAGGACCATGTGGCTTACATGGCTGCCGACACCTTTGACGCATGAAAATTGCCACACGAGTTTGACTCGTGCCTGAGCATAAATCTGCCAAATTTGAGAGATACCTGAGCTTTGAGCATAAAGTTCTCTGTATATGAAAATTTTGAGCTTGTTTTCTCCTATCGCCTGCCTAACATGTACATATAGACCATAAGGCTCGCATTGCTGCCTACACATTTGATTCATAAAATAGGGCACACGAGTTTGACTCTTTGCTAAGCATAAATCCTCGAAGTTTGTGAGAAGCCTGAGCTTTGAGCATAAAGTTTTCTCTATTTGAAGGTTTTAAGCTTGTTTTCTCCTATAGCCTGTTATTATTAGGTGTGCCTAATGGCCCATGGGGCTCACATGCTGGCCGACACCTTTTTGACGCATGAAATTTGGCACACGAGTTTGACTCGTGGCTGAGCATAAATCCACCAAGTTTGAGAGATACATACCCGTACGAAAAAGGCAGACGGATTCCGGCCGGAAAGTAGACGGAGTCCGGTAAGTTGTTTAGCGGGAATTCAATTTTTCCGCCTAGAAATGAACCGGAGACGGAATTTTAACTACGAATTTCTTTTTTTTTCCAGGCGTAATACAAAATGATGTCCGCCTGGAATTTATTATTCCGGGCGTCATTTCGAACTTTGTCATTTCGGTGAGCGGGAATTTCGTACTTAGTAATTTCACTACAATATTTTAACTTAGCCAGTATTTATGAAGAATTTAATACTTAGTGATTTCAGGATAGTTTTAAAATTTATTACCTGGGATAATGAAACAACTAGTGAAAACTACCATATTTTATTTTGGTGCTCGTACTTCGAACCCATATGCAAGCGCCATTTAAATGAAGTAACCCGAAAACACTATTGGGTCGTGTGGTCCTGATGATGGGCGACCGGAAACCGCTTTTAGTTCGGGTTACTGCATTTAAATGGAGCTTGCATTCGTCGGTTTTCGATGGGCATTTCAAAGGACAATTAAGCGTAAAATGACTATTTTAGGCAGTTTTCCCTAGATAAAGTGCCTTTGGAATAATTCAATCTTTTTGAAATTTGCACGGTGTTTAGAGATCTCTGAGGTGAGCTTATGGCCGAAATTTCAGAGCTCTAGACCGTCGGCAAGTGCTAGTGCGGTGTGTAAAGCATTATATAGCGTTAAACAGTATATAGCGTAAAATGACTGTTTTTAGGCAGTTTTCTCTTTGCCATTGCCTTTGGAATAATCCAGTCTCTTTGAAATTTGCACGGTGTTTGAAGATCTCTGAGCTGAGCTTATGGCCGAAATTTTAGAGCTCTAGACCGTCGGCAAGATATTAAGTCGGGTGTAAAACCACTAAAAAAAACAAAGCGTAAAATTTCCAAGTCCGAAAACGTTATACAGTCTCTTTTCGTGCTCGTACTTCGAACCCATATGCAAGCGCCATTTAAATGCAGTAACCCAAAAACACTATTGGGTCGTTTGGTACTGATGATGGGCGACCTGAAACCGCTTTTGGTTTGTGCATTTAAATGGAGCTTGCATCCGTCGGTTTTTCAATGGACATTTCAAAGTGCAATTAAGCCACGAATTTATGATCAATCACGAGTAAACGTGCCTTTGGAATAATCCAATCTTTTTGAAAATTGCACGGTGGTAAGAGATCTCTGAGGTGAGCTTATGGCCGAAATTTCAGAGCTCTAGACCGTCGGCAAATTATTAGTTCGGTGTGTAAAGCAGTATATACCTTAAAACAGTATATAGCGTAAAATGACTGTTTTAAGGCAGTTTCCCCTAAATAAAGTGCCTTTGGAATAATCCAATCTCTTTGAAATTTGCACGGTGTTTAGAGATGTCTGAGGTGATGGCCGAAATTTCAGAGCTCTAGACCGTCGGCAAGGTAGTAGTCCAGGTGTAAAACCATTAAAAAAAACAAAGCGTAAAATTTCTAGGTCCTAAATCGTTATACAGTCGCTTTCTTCGAACCTAGATGCAAGCGCCATTTAAATTCAATGACCCGAAAACACTATTGTGTCGTGTGGCACTAATGATGGGCGACCTGAAACCACTTTTGGTTCGGGTTACTGCATTTAAATGGAGCTTGCATCCGTCGGTTTTCAATGGGCATTTTAAAGTGCAATTAAGCCACGAATTTATTATCAATCACGAGTAAACGTGCCTTTGGAATAATCCAATCTTTTTGTCACTCCCTTTGGGTGGCTGCTTAAGACAGGTTTGACTGTAGATACATATCCATTTGCATAGAAGTACTTGATCAATTGCTCTGAAATAATTGTATATATCCACATGGATACTTGTTTAATTGCATATAGATAATTTTTCAGTTGAGTGGTTCATTTGAGAGGATATGTAGAGATAAAAATTCAGTTGCGTAAAAATACTTGTCCAGTTGTTTAGAATACTGGTACAAATAGTCAGGGATACTTGTTTAATTGAGTAGATATAAAATGTTCAGTTGAATGGGCAAGTATTCAGTTGCTTAGAAGTACGTAGTTGTCCATTTGCATAGAAGTACTTGTCCAGTTGCGTAGATGTACTTGTCCAGTTGCGTAGATGTACTTGTCCAGTTGCGTAGAAGTACTTGTCTAGTCGCGTCGATGTACTTGTTTAGTCGCGTGAAGTACTTGTCCAGTTGCGTAGATGTACTTGTCCAGTTGCGTAGATGAACTTGTCCAGTTGCGTAGATGTACTTGTCCAGTTGGGTAGAAGTACTTGTCTAGTCGCGTAGATGTACTTTTCCAGTTGCGTAGAAGTACTTGTCCAGTTGCGTAGAAGAACTTGTCCAGTTGCATAGAAGTACTTGTCCAGTTGCGTAGAAGTACTTGTACAGTTGCTTAGAAGTACTTGTCCAGCTGAGCTACCTGTTTAGATATACGATTGCGCAGAGATATGCCTACTTCAGAAACTATTCTAATAAACAATACACAATTATGTGCAACTTATTGTGTTCCAAACGTGTTATTCTGTTGCTTTTTTTTTTGCTTATTGAAACTGAGTACAGAACTGAACAGATTTTTGAAATCGCTCAACTGGTTGCTGAGATATTGTCATCTGAAAAATGGCAAGTGAGGTGAAAAAATGTAAAGAATTTAAAGTCATAAAAAGTCCAAATTGGTTGGTCCATATGTTTGTACAGTCTTTACAGTGATCAAAATCAATCAAGTTATACTCATATGTGACAGAATAAAAATTTTATGGAGCTTTATTGACCAATATTAAATAAATCAAATAATTTTAAATTGTGTGCTTTAAATACAAGTATTAATGTATCTTATTATTTAAATGTGTATTTCTGTTAAAATACACGTTGAAGCATCAAATATAAGTGCTTTAGAACTTGTGGTATCGCATAAAGATAAAAACTTCATATTGTTCAGAAAGTGCGTCACACTCCTGACAACCACTTAATCTCTTAATGTACTCAAAAATGTTTCACTAAGACCATTCCTGTTTGTCACAATTTAACAAAACATGGCATAGACTTCTAGGAAAAACATGCTCTTGTTTTCATGTAAAGGGTATGTTGACAGAATATTGCAATATGTGCATAATGTCACACTCCTGACAAATTTAACTGATATTTTCTGAAGGGAGCTGCAGACAAATATAATTTTAATAGACGTGATAATATTATAATTATTGCATCTAGAAACATAAAACTAAATGATACACAAAACATTTCTTATGAACTATTAATATTTAAAGTCCTATAAATTTATAAAGCAAAGATGTATTGATTTTCTTGAGGTATTTTCTAATCTACCACGCTTGACTTAATAGCATAAATTTTGATTACTTTAATTATAGTATGCTTAATTTAATCATTATTTGATGCCTAATAAATGCACATTTTACTAAAACAACACAAAAACTTGTCTTCACTCAAGCTTTTTGTAAAATAATGGTCTGAACAAATGTGATTTTGAAAAGTGTCACACATTTTTGTCACACTCCTGACATTTTTTTTGCACTTTATTTTAGAATATTTTTAACGGATGGTGCTATCATTATTGTCATTGTAGACTTTCACTAGTAGGTAGATACTCTACTGAGAGCTATGTAAGCTATTCCTCCTTGGAATATAGTTTTCCTAATATCAACAGCTGCTGAAGATAATGTTAGACCTTGCACTTTGTGGACAGTTACACCAAAATTTAATTTTCATGAAGGAGTTGCCAGGAAGTTCGAAATTATCATAGCACTATAACCACATTACAACGAATTTGCTCTAGATAAACTCAACGGTGCCTTTCAAAATTATCCTACAACGTACGTGGTAATTGTTTGGTACTTTCAGGATGAAAATTTATACTACTCTCTATATTCAGACTCAGCTCATAAACCAGGGACAGGTTTTTTTTTATATTTTTTTTATATTTTTTTTTAAAGAAGAAAGGCTTCAAAAAACCAAGGATTACACAAATAAGTGCAAGCACGTATTTCCATTGCTGGTTGAGTCACATTGCAACACCACCTCCCCCAAATTATTCTGACCAACAGAAGAAGACCTACAAAAAGGGTTAAACAATCATTATTTACAGTAAAGACACGAAATCACCTTCTCCTTGTAAAATAAAAACCCGCTAGAACCGTCAATTTCAACATCAGAAACATTTGTAAACAAAGAACGATTATTAATAGGTCAACTTCACGTGCCAAAATCAAGTCACGTGATCGACAATATTTGTAAACAAAACACAGTATTTAATATTCCAGCAAGAATAACTATATGAACAATGTCTCGACCTTTGGCTTTGCAATGCTATTAGCTTTTTATGTTTTATATGTTTGTGTGCCGATGGTTGAGTTGGAGTTATTTCACCAAGACAACCCAGGAAACATTTGACGTCGAAAAGACGTTGGATTGACGTCAGACCCCGACGTCGGATCAACGTTGGATTTTGGTTGGACATGAAATAAAGTTTTTTAGACGTCATTCCCCGACGTCGGATTGACGTCGGGTTCCGACCAAAATCCAACCAAATTCGGACCAGAATCCGATCGAAATCCGACCAAAATCGAACCTCTTCCCTCTTCCTTTTATTACTATCAGTGTATTAACACTTTTAAAAATACCATCAAGGTGTTTTTGGATACATCTCTAAACCTCTCTTATAAAAGTTATGTGTTTCATGAGCTCTGTGTCGTAAGAATAGTTCAGTAGCGAGACTTTTGGGACGAAACGTTTTTTATGAAAACAACTCCACGTGTCTTAAACATCGGTGGGCATGAATCTCAACCAGATTTAAGCAAAAACTAGAATTTAACATCAAACTACGAATACGAAAAAAAAAACATACTTGCTTAATCCTTCTTCTCTGGCAAATATAAAATAATCTTTTCCCCTTTTGTGTTTGTTTGGCGATTTTGTCTTTGTTCTTTGTTTCTTTGTTCAAAATGGCGCGGATTTACATTTAGATTCGATTGCATAGGTTTCGATAATATTCCTTCATTTGAACAGCAAACCATTAATTCAAATTAAGAAATTAATTTCTTTCGCATTTTTTTAAATTTAATTTTTTGGATATGTATAGAAAAATTGGGGAAAAAAGTAATTCGAAAATAATTTTTCCTTGTGGGTTTAGAAGTCAAATATCTGACCAAAAACCGACCTCTATCCGACGTTATTTTCCGACTTCTAAACGACGTCGCATTTTCGACGTCGGATTAAAGTTGGATTTAGGTTGCCGACGTCGCGACTAAAATCCAACCTAAATCCAACGTCGTTCCGACGTCGGGTGTTTACTGGGAACTTGTTTTTTTTTCTGATACGAGTTCCTGTTTGGGCTAGTGTGAGGTTGGTGCACCCTGGAACCTGTTTTAAACCCCATGTGGCGATTTGTTTTGCCACTGACCGTTCCAAGGCGGTATCCCCAACGGTTCTCTTTTTCGTTAATTGTTTGTGGCGACCTATTTAAATTGACATACTTATAAAAAAAACATGCTCTCTCTCTTCCTCTCTTCTTTTTCGCTGCGTGGCTAGGCTGTGTTTTGACAGTGTGGCGATTCCTGATATACATATATTACTTTCTTACCACATGTACACTCTTTCTATACATGTAACTGCTTACAACAATAAACTTTTAATTCGCATATATTTTGATTAAAGGAAAACACCAACTCATCGATCTCATCTATATATTCTCATTTATATACATAAGCTTGAGCTGGTACTTAACGTTCGCTAACAACCTATATATGAAGCCGGGCCACATGGTACTCAACATTCGCTGTACTAAACGTCTATTTGAAGCCCGGGGCCCATTATTCTTTTGGGTCGGAATAAATAGTGCTAATATGTTATGACCCATAATTCGTCCAGAAAATGACTTGAATATGTCATTTCAGTGTTAAATGAACGCAGTACTATATAAAATACACCAATCTTTACTAAAATATGTTTGAGACGGGTTACAAAAATACAATACAATGTCCTTCATGTACTTTTTCAATTGTGAAGGTGACAATCTGATTGGTTTGTAAGGTCTCTGATAAAGCATGTTTTTGTGACTCATCATCATCTGATCCTGTTAGGGAGACGATTTTGATCAGATTGTCTTAGCTGCACTCTTTGAAAGAAGTCTCTTGCTGCATTTCAGTATAACAATCACAGTGACACTGAAATGCATTTTACATAAAAATCTTGGTATTGTTGATTATTTTACTTAACATAGTGATCTTCTTTTTTATATAGACTGCGTTAAAAACAATGTCAAATACAATCAGGGATGGTCAAGTGGTAAAATGTTCGCCTTCCACGCAGGTGGGTTCGCTTCTGCCCAACGCACACTTTTCTTTTTTAATACCGTAAACTTAGATCATTTCCTCTTAAAAATGCTTAAAAATGGACCTATATCTTTCTAAATCTTATTTTGATATTCGAAATGAAAATTAAACTAATTTTAATCTGGAAATTTAAACTAATGTAAACTTTATCAAAATGTATATGTTTTGTATCAATGGTGGACCTTCTGATAAATTAAATATGCTTGGTCATGTTTATCATTATTGTAACAAAAAAGTAAAACCTTGCTACTATTAGACTACTCATATGACTGGCCAACGTGCAATCGTATCAACTCGGCGATCTCCGGCAAGCTTCGGATATACACGTAGAATCACCGAAGCGTGATCCGAGTGGCCAACGTGATTCGTTTAAACACTCGGATCACGCTTCGGTGTGTATATCCGAAGCTTGCCGGAGATCGCCGAGTTGATACGATTACAAAATCGTCTGTGTAACGTTTTCGGACTATGAAATTTTACGCTGTGTTTTTTTAGTTGTTTTACACCCGCCCTAGCGCTCGCCGACTGTCTAGAGCTCTGAAACTTCGCCCATAAGCTTATCTCAGAGACCTCTAAACGCCGTGCAAATTTCAAAGAGATTGGATTATTCCAACGGTGCTTTTTATAGGGAAAACTGCCGAAAAAAACAGGCATTTTTTGCACTGTATTTGCACTGTAAAATGGCCATTGAAAACCGACGGCTACAATCTACATTTAAATGCAGTAACCCAAACCAAAAAGCGGTTTCCGGTAGCCCATCATCAGTGCCACACGACCCAATCGTGTTTTTGGGTTACTTCATTTAAATGGCGCTACCATCTGGGTTCGAAGTACGAGCACCAAAAACGTCTGTATAACGTTTTCGGACTTTGAAATTTTACGCTGTTTTTTTTTACATAAAGGTGTATCGTTCAGTTTCCAAGAAAACAAATTTGAGTTGGTACCGACAAGGTTGTGCAACAGTTCTATTTTGTCACAATTATGTAAAATCTTCCAAAAGGGAAGACAGTTGTATAATATATAAAAAAAATTAACTCTTTATTTTTGAATTTTCGAACTTGTGTTCTTCTTCAAGAAAGATACAGAAATTTTGTTATTTTAGTTACATCCATATTGAAAGCGCATTGTTGTTTGATGTTTCTCAGGGCGACGTCACGTCATTTCCCGGATGCTCACTTCCTTCAAGATGTGACATAGTTTTCCGGAAAAATCAACAACAATACTTACATGTTATTATGAAAAAAGAGCTCAATACACGTACATAAACCTTGCATAAACATACTCACACATGTTTGTAAACATTTAAAAGAAAAAAAATAATGTCACAGTAAAGCGTAAAAAACAAATACAAAAAAATCATTAATGAAGAAGTCATTAATGAAGAAGTCCATCTTAAATCTTATGTTAAAATGCATCATTAAATGTTCAGTTGCATGAAATTATAAACCAACGTCAGTCACAAAAGTTTTCCTAAGCATAAACTGGAATAGCTGTCTCAGGTCCTTGGATCTGGGTTTACTGTACACTTGTATTAAATTCACATTGTCTTGGTGGGCTTGTGAAATTCATTCTCTGACTAAGATCATCATGGATGGATACCACATGAATCTTTACCTCAGAATTGGAGCACCATTCTGAATCTGAGTTTGTAAGTCGAAGAAACCAATACTGGCTTTTATTCAACGAGGTGGTGTGCGCATGTAATTTAGTCATTGGAAATAAAATTTGATAAGTTAACTAAGTCTGGTTTGATGAGAACTTAATAATAATAATGATAATAATAATAATAACAATAACAGCCTGCCAAATCTCCGGATTTTATCCGGAATCTCAGGATTTTAAGTTACTTCTCCGGATCTCCGGATTTATAGTCAAAATCTCCGGATTTCTATGAAATTGCAAAAAAATATAGATGAATTAAACCTAATTTAAAAGTTGTGCAATAAACGTAATAGTTATTCTACTGCAGTCGCACATTTCCTGTTTATTACTAGATATAAACGAGATAACGAGGGCGTGGTCAGTTACATGCAGTCTCAATGCCTCTGGCAAAACTATACAATAACCGCGTGTCATAAACTAAACAAGGGCCTCGATGTTTCATCTGCCTTTATCTTTTTCACTGCTTGTTCATTCTAATATTGTCAAAAGCAGGTCTTAACAGTTTAAAATGAATGGTAAAAATAGACAAGTCATTTTAAAACATGTTCTTCAACCATTTCTAACAAAATCGGCAAAAATCATTTATAAAATTCTTTGAAGAATATAATAACAAAGAAAACTATCAGAAAATCATCATCATCATTATCATCATTTTTGTTCAGTCACAGTCATAGTGAACAGCAGAAACAAAACATTAAAACAACAACAACATCATCATCATCATCATCATCGTCGTCGTCGTCGTCATCATCATTGACATATTCAGACCAAATCTCCGAATTTTTAATGAAGAAGTTTTGGCAGGCCTGTAATAATAATAATAATAATAATAATAATAATAATAATAATAATAATAATAATAATAATGAAAATAATAATAATAATATTATTATTAATAAAATTAAATGATATATAAAATAATAATGTTTTCGTTAAAACATTGATTCCAATAACCGTATATGTATGGTTTTTCATAAAATTGTTTTATATATATTTGATAAATTTGTTTATTGGACATATCATTTAGATGTTTGTTTTGGATATCCAATAGTAATTTTGTTTTTACCTTGGTCTTTATGGATTGATCAGTTTTAAGCGTTTCTTTCCAATTGTTAGGAATTGCTTTTTTAATTATGTTTACTTCAACAATCCAATTATTTTTTGTTTTCAGTTAAGTGAAAATAAGGTTTTCATCTAAAGAACTTGTGTTTGATATTTCATTGTTCTTGTCAATGAGAAAAAGTCGGGCATCCCTATTCCACCTTCCATTTTGTTTCCATCATTGTCCGCTTTATTTTATAGCTTTTATTATTCCATTATATTTGGAAAGCATAGAGTTTATAGTCTTAATTACCGAATCGGGTGTAAAAATGTTGTATATGGAGTAAATGATTGAATAGCTTGATTGTAAATGTAAATAGCTTAATCGTTGAATTTGTTGAATCAGTGTTTACATGTATGCTGTTGAACAGTTTATGTTGGTACTGAGCGCCGCGAGATCACTACCAACATTAACTGTACACCACATATTTACTGTAAAATATAACCTGATAAATTTTTTGTTGAATAAATGTTTATTTTTTGCTGGTGTACAGTTTATGTTGGTACTGAGCACCGCGAGACCACTACCAGCATAAACTGTACACCACATTTATACTGTAAATATTAATATAGCTTGTTGAATTATGTTTATATGTATGCTGGTGTACAGTTTATGTTGGTTCTGAGGTCAGGCCAGTACCAGCATAAACTGTACACCACATTTATAATTTAAATGTAAATAGTTTGTTAAATTTTGTTAAATAATGTTTATATGTATGATGGTGTACAGTTATGTTGGTACTAGGTCGGATCAGTACCAACATAAACTGTACACCACATTTATAATTTAAATGTAAATAGCTTGTTAAATTATGTTAAATGATGTTTATATGTATGCTGGTGTACAGTTTATGTTGGTACTAGGTCGGATCAGTACCAACATAAACTGAACACCACATTTATTAAATGTAAATAGTTTGTTAAATTATGTTAAATAATGTTTATATGTATGCTGGTGTACAGCTTATGTTGGTACTAGGTCGGATCAATACCAACATAAACTGTACATAAGCAAGGTAAACTATTACCAACAAATAAACAGAAAGAATAATGCTACTGGTTGTTTTTACTTACCCTTATTCCAGGCTGAATGATGATTGAACATAGAACGGAAAAGAACAGTACAGGGCTTTGTTTAACTTAAATGGTTTTGTTTAACTCGAACCATAATAAACGTTGGTATAAGAGTATTATATGAGCATGTTGTTTTGAACGCTGTACAAAGCTTTCGCGATTGAATATGTTGACGTTAAGGCGAACATCATCCTGTATAAACGGTAGTGACGTCAGTCGGAGGTCATTCAACAGATGTGACGGTGTTAAAGGTTCAGGGTCATTTGCTGATGATGATATGTAGGTCAGTGGTCTATCGTTAATAATTGCTTCAACTTCTGTTATGATTGTTTGAAGTGTCTGCATGTTAACACATGACCGGCCAAGAATTTTCTTTATCGTAGTCTTGGTTACACCAATGAGTCTCTCCAACCAGCCGCCATACCAAGGTGCTCTAGTGGGTATAAATCCATTCGGTTCCTTTTTGGCTCAATGTTGTTTGTACGTACGGCGAGGTGAACATGCGTTTAAAATAGTTGGCCGCTGCGTGAAATGTCGTAGCATTATCTGAAATCATCAGACTAGGTAAAGATCGTCTGCTCGTAAAACGTCTAAAAGCCAGTAGAAACGATTCCTCGGACAGGTCGGGAACTATTTCCAGATGAACAGCGCGTGTATTTGCACATGTAAAAAGGCATATGTAGGCTTTAGTCTTAACTCCGTTTCTTTCTTTCAAATGTAGTGCGCCAGAAAAGTCTACGCCTGTTATAGTAAATGGTGGCTTGTCGTTAACTCTAATTCAGGACCATGAAACCACAGGGGATTGCCTGTGAACTGAGCAGCTGTGATACCACGTGTCAGTAAGTCGGCAGGGTTATCCTTTGTTGGACAATATCGCCATTCCGAGTTTTGGTCTAATTTGTGAATTTCGGTCACTCGGTTTCTAACAAAACGTGGCAAGGGTTTTGACGTTTGTAGCCAATGTAAAACTATTTGGCTATCTGACCACATTACTGTCTTGGTGATCTCCATCTCATGCCGCACGTGTTTAGCGAGTCGTGCACCAATTACAGCTCCAATCAGCTCCAGCCTTGCTAAAGTAAGTCCCTTTAGTGGTGCAACAAGTGATTTTGCAAGTACTAGTGAGGACTGGTTTCCTTTGCATACATATACTACAGCTCCATGTGACATAATGCTCGAGTCGGAAAACACATGTATGGTAGCGTCGTTTGCAGCATATTCGGTGTCATCTGCTTTACTATGAAACAAGTATCTCTTGAACTTGCTGGTGGAAACTCTGTTCATATCACGTGCTATATTTTGCCATCTGTCTTGCAGTTCGCTTGGTATTGGTGTATCCCAGCTTAACTTCTGTTTCCACAAGTCTTGCACTAGGATTTTTGCATGTATTGTTACAGGTGTGAGAAGACCTAACGGGTCGTATAGTCTAGAAGTGTGTTGTAAAATTTCACGTTTCGTGACAAAGTCTGTGATGGAGATTTGTCGGTGGGGAAAATACATAATATCGTTGGTTGCATCCCATCTCGTACCAAGAATTTTTGACGTTTGGTCATTATCTAAAACCTTTTCTGCTTCTGCCATTTCTCTTAATGTTGTGCTGTTGGATGTCCATGAGCGTAAGTTAAAATTGGCACTAGACATCATTGTACGAGTGTCTTGGAAATACTGAACAGCAGTTGATTCTTGCGAAAAACTAGATATAATATTATCCACATATATATCCCGGTGTAAGTGTCTACTGACCCAGTTGTCCTTGTTGTTTTCCAGGTGTTTCACAATTGTCGCGCACAGGATGAATGGAGAACATGTAGCTCCAAAAAAGACTGACTTAAACCTAAATGTCATTAATGCACTTTCTGGGTCGTTGGGATTGCTCAGCCATAGGAATCTGGTCACATCGCGGTCTTTTTCGTCTAACGAGATCTGGAGAAACGCCTTTTCGATATCTGTCGCAACGGCATATTTCCTCTGTCTAAATCTTATCAGGATGCCTGCAAGGTCATTTAGTTCTGGTGGAGTTGACTGCAAGCAATCGTTGAGACTGGGGTTATCAGTAGACTGAAGGCAGCTGCAATCGAAGACTATTCTCACTGGTGTTGAAACTGAATCTTTTATCACTCCATGATGTGGAATGTAATGCACCTGATGGTCTGGCATGGTACATTCTTCCACTGTTTCAATGAATCCTCGTTCCAGTTGCTTGTTCATTATCTCGCAATACTTTTTAAACAACAGTGGCTCCTTGCGTAAACGACGGATCATGCTCTCGGTACGTCGTCTAGTGATGTCATAGTTGGTAGGTAACGGTGAATGTTCATTCTTCCATGGGAGTTTGGCGTTGTAACGGCCATCATTAAATGTAATGCACTCATCCATGTAGGTTTTCATGTGGCTTGAAGGAGACATATCTTCTTCCGGTGTTATCCCTGTGGACTCCAGCTTCCAGAAGCGTTCTAAATCAAGACTCTCTGGTGGCGCCGTGATCACATTCAACATATACTGAGCAGCAAGTTTTTCAGAGTTTACCGGAAGTGGGCCAGAAAGCAAATACCCAATTTTCGAATTAACAGCAGTTGGCCCATTGCCTCTAACAACGTGATTTTGTACTATTTTCCAGTAGGAATCTGCGCCAATAAGAAGTGAAATTTCAAATATTTCATCGTCTGTGACTGGATGAGCTGGCCCTTGAGATACTTCAGTGATGTCACATCTCTTTGTGTGTTGCGCAAGGGTACTGCAATTGTTGGTACTATGAGTACGTCTATCGGGATGTTTTCGCCACAGTCGGTGAGGAGAAATATTGTTGCTGTAGGCATTTGTCTTACATTTTGAGTGGTATCCCCAAACGAGGCTAGGTGAATTGTATCCATTCCAGTATGATATACGTGCAGTTTTTCGGCCATCTTCGTGGTAATAAAGGATCTCTGTGCCCCTTCATCGAAAAGAATGTTTGCATCCATTGTGTAATTTCTTGAACTAATCTTGGCGACAGCAGTTTTCAGCAGTACGTTTGGACGTGGCTGTGTCGTTGAATGTAAAATGGCTGTATCGGGCTGACTGTGTTTGTCTGAGTATTCTAGCTGCGTCGCGGTGTATTTGACTTTTCAGATATGCAAATCTCTGTACATCAGTAAGGTTCGGATTCTGGTGTACAGACGTTTCATAGGAATCCCAAAATGTTTGCCACGTGAGTAGGCCTATATCGCGGTTAAAGTGTGGCAGCTTGAGTTTGGATAGCTTGTGAAGTTGAGATGAAATAGACGCCGAGTTATTCGTAGTAAACAGGATGCTCGGTACTTCGGCAGTGCTACTGTGAGTAGCAGGTAGGATAAGGGAATCAGTGGGAGGCGGGATAGGACACTGGGCACTACTTTCTTTTAAGTTTCTGAAGTTTCATTGTGTTTCGTCACGGCACCAAAATGTTAGATATAAATGAGAAAGAAATGCTCTTCCAGGTTCGACCTTTAAATGTTTGCGTTGTTTAAGCCTATCATAACAATGTGTGGGGGGAAGCGACGTCACGCCAAACGCTGTGACGTCGCGCACACCAACGCGCTCTTTCTAACAACCCAACTAGAATATCACTGAAAGTGATTGAATACCCCCACATGTGTGCTTGATACTTGAACTGGGAATGCTTCGATTCATTGGCATGATGTGCCCCACCTTCAATCCAAAGTGTCGATTCATTGGCATGATGTGCCCCACCTTCAATCCAAAGTGTCGTCTTCACAGCAGCCACATATACAGCAAGTTTCATCACAGTATCTCATTCCTTCTAAATTTATTGAGCATAATGGTTTGAATATGTTAGTAACAGTGACCTTTACTTAACTTATCAAACAACTGTGTGCCAAAAAATTGTTTATATATGTGAAGCTTTTCATGAGAAATCATCCAGAAACCATTTTTTCTATTTTTAGTAACAGTGACCTTGACCCCATCAGGCCCAATTTCAATACCAAGTTTCGTCTTCACAGACACTACCTTTATAGCAATTTTCATCACAATATCACATTCCGAACCAAAGTTATTGAGCATATATAGTTTTTTTCTATTTTTAGTAACAGTGACCTTGACCCCACAGGCCTTACTTTGAATCCAAAAAGTCATCTTCACAAAAACCACCAACACACCAAATTTCATTTAAGAATCTCATTCCAAGCTATAGTTACTGAGTGGAATGAAGTTTTGAAGTTTATATAACAGTGACCTTGACCTTGAACCCACAGGCCCCAAAGTCAAACCTAACCTGTATCTTGTTATGTTACATCTGTGTCCCAAAAATAATTAAATCTATGAAGTATTTCACGAGTTATCTTCCAGAAAATGTTTTTCTATTTTAAGTAACAGTGACCTTGACATTGACCCCACAGACCCCAAAGTCAAACTCGACCTGTATCTTCTGATGTTACATCTATTTACCAAAAAAGGATTTAATCTGTGAAGTGTTTCATGAGTTATCATCCGGAAACCATTTTTCCATTTTTATTAATACTGACCTTGACATTGACCCCAACAGCCCCAAATTCGAACTTGACCTGTATCTTGTGATGTTACACCTGTGTACCAAAAATTTTTAAAATAGTTGATACATTTCAGTAGTTATCGTCCGGAAAGCATTTTTCTATTTTTAGTAATGGTGACCTTGACACTGAAGCTAGTTTTATCCCAGACAACCCAATTTCAAACTCATCCAAGATATCGCCATGATAATCGCCAGTTTGATGATAATCAAATGAAATGTGTTACCTTTAATGTTTATCAACGTTCTCTATCTTCCTGAAATGTAGAACCTCTAGTGGGGACCTAGATACCAAGTTTTTTTTTAACTAAGATTGCCCAGTGTAGAACTCATTGATCACCAGATTGATGACAATATTGTGTCCTTTTATTTGTTACTGAACTGGAGGACTGTGGGCAAACTTGACACCCTTATTGCTTACTCTGAGCCTACTGTTCAGTGAGCTCAAAGGCGACAGCTCTTAAATTGTATGAAAGCAGGTTGTTACTATACCCTGACTCATTCATATTAAAACGCAACATAGAAAACACAAACTCTGGTCTGTCAATTGTCTAAATTCTTTTAATAATTATAGAGAATATAACCACACAAAAACATAATCAATAGTGTACTGTCATATAAGTGAATATAGAGGAAATGTCACTGTTAAACAGCCAGAATCGGAGAACAATCATTTTCTCCTCATACCTGAAGAGTATCAGAAAGGAGATTACTTCAGTCTACAAAAAACATCTGAACAATTTACAAGCATGACTTTAAGAGCTTAAAAAGAAACCAAAATGGGATGGATTTAGGTCTACCCTTAATAGGTAGTTGATTTAAAAATGCTGCTTATCTGTCATCAGTCAAATTTTTCCAAACACATTTAAAACAGTTAACAACTAAGGATGGAAATGCCTAAAATATCTCCTAGACACATGCCAAATCAAGTCTATAATAACTATGATCTATCCTAACAACACACTATCAATTCTACCAGAGCACACTTCCTCATACACGCTAAGAAATGCCTTCTTTATAAGTTCAAACAAGGACTTGTATATCATTGTATATAAATTTAATGGTTTGCTGACAACTTGTGTCTGAATTAACCCTTTACTCCATATATATGGGTTTTGTCACGTGTGAATAGAGTATATCTAGATCAGCTGGTACATCCATGCTTTCAAATCAGGATCTACAGTTTTCACTTCTTGATCAAAATAACCAAATGAAACAAAAAACAAACAGTTTAGATCCTGATCAGACAGCACAAATGTACCAGTGGATCTGGATCTACACTTTTTGTCCATGAATAACAGCCATATCACATAGAATAACAAGTTAATGACATTTAGGACACAAAGGGCATATTCACCCAGCAATATATACCAAAAAATATTTATTATAAATTAAGCCTGCAATATTTTTCTATTGAAACAGGCTGCGTTTAGAATTCTCCTTTTACCAGTTATACAATTTTACTTGTTTCACCAAGACTTCTATGCAATCAAACATGCTAGTTCTACATAACAATACCTTCAATTACTACCCAGACAAGATCAAGAGACATTCCACACTCATATAAATCAGTATTTTATCATTATAATAAAAAATTACAATTAATCTTATCTCTTCAATTATATACAACAGTAAACTAACAGTATGCAAGCACAACAAAACAACAGACATAGCTATGCAACAAGATTACAAAATAAAAGAAACTGCCATAATTCAGTATTAAAAATGATCAATTAAATAAAATTTACATTTTGAAAGACACAACTTTCATGTTAACAGATTAAGTTCTTAAATTTCATTATGTTTTAATGTTGTAATGTAATAAAATTTAAACCTTGTTACGCCTCTGTCTCAACCCCTTTACTCCAGGGTTGAAGGTTATAAAACTGAGTTTGGAAACCAGTCTCAAATCTCAAGCATCTGATTGGCTGAAAAGGCGACTGGTCGCCATTTCAGCCAATCAGATGCTTGAGATTTGAGACTGGTTTCCATGCTCAGTTTTATAACCTCTGGCACATATATATGCCTTTATGGTGTGGGTGTACAGTGTTTATCCAGATTAGTCAGCAAATCTGTGCCATCTAATCAGAAATTTATTGTTTGCTTTTTGATTAATTACGTTTCTTTTTCTGACAAAAATGCTAACAGTGCAAATCCTGATCTCAAAGCACAGATCTGCTGTCTGATAAGGATCTACACTGTTCGTCCATGCCAGAAAAGCTTATATATGGAGAAAAGGGTTAATCAGTGCAAGACCTCTCCTGTAGAACCAATGGGAAGGTGACCCTATCTGTTGAGCTCAATATAAAGTCAAACAAATGAAGTCTAACTCGTATTTTTTCTGTTATTTCTCTTTTACCACACACTGAAATTCTTTATTATATTTGCATCATTTTTTTTTCTTTCTTTCCAACGAATTCTTAAAGTTCTGTTATTATTATTTTTAGTAATTGTACATCTTTACTATTGAAAAAGAACTTACTGTGAGTGCTAACTATTAGTTACACTCTGGTGTGTAACAAGCCTTCCTTTCTAGTACACCACATACTTGTATGGGATGGGAACTAATACAGACAGTTAATTTCATGGTAAATACTTAATGTTTTCTTTAGAAGATTTGTTTGAAAATAACAAAGTAAAATAGTAGTATACATAGCCCAATGATCGTAAACTTAATTTTGTCTTTAAAAGTAAATACTGGAAACTAAAATACTTCAACTTAATGCAATTATGTTGTACTGAGCTTGTGGCAAATGTCAAGGTCATATTGTTCCTCAATGTAGACTGTTCAATGCTTTTATCCATCAAGTAGATGTCCTGTAATTTACCTTCCGAGTGGTGAAGAACAGAGTGTCAAAGATGAGTAACTTATTTGCAGCAAGTATTGTTCTATTAGAGATACAATCACACTATCATCTGGAAAGTCTAACACATTGAGATGCCAAACAAATGAAACTATATACAGTGACATTGTATGTATATCAAAACAAATGAAAGACTGCTTAAATATCTCTCTATACAAAACATGCATCATTATCAAGACTATAAAACATAAGAATAACAGTTTTAGCCAGAACAGCAACATTTAACAGCTTTCATGCACACAAGTACAGCCATTTCCTTGTGTAGCGTTTACACAATTATCTGAGTTTGTCTCTTATGAAATCATAAACAAAATAAGTTTGATAATAATTAACCCTTTACTCCGTGGGATATTGCTGTTATCTTATGGGCAAACATTGTAGATCCAGATCAACCTGCACATCTGAGCCATCAGATCAGGATCAACACTGCTTGCTTTAGAATCATTAGGTTATTTCTGATCAAGAAACCAGTGTAGATCAAGATCAGATGGCATGATCTGGATTTACACTGGATGCATATGCAAAAAAATCCTAATATATGGAGTAAAGGGTTAAAGGAACAAAACACTAAAGGCTTTCATCTCTAAAACAATACTTCTATAATTCCCCCCCCTCCCCCCCCCCCCCCCCCCACACACATTTCCAATGAAGCTTTGTTCCATCTCCCCACTACCATCCTTTCAAGGACGATTTTTCCATCTCCCCATGCAACCATTCCGATGTTGATATCTCGCCATCCATCCACTAATGAAGGTTTATTTAGATTTTGAAGTTATCTTTGAAAGATTTGTTTCATTTATTCTTAGAGAAAAAAACAACAAATATAAGACATATATTAGGCATTGCAAGAATAAACATTTAACAGACTCCTGATTATGTAATATCTTGTTAAAATAGCCTGATGCATAATAATTTAATAATTAACAAAAAACTGTTTGTTTAATTTATAAAATATAGACTTAATTAATGCATTATGCCTCTTATTCCTTTACTTCATGGGAAACAGCTTTTATCTCATGGGCTACTATAGTATAGATCCAGATCAGCCAGCACATCCATGCCATCTGATCAGGATCTTCAATCATTGCTTTTAAATTCATTAAGGTTATTTCTGACCAAAAAACATAAATACCTGTGTGTGATAAAAGGCAAAGCCAAGGAATTAAGAATTAATCCCAAGCCATAAATATTTAGACATTCATAACCCTTTATAAAATTAATTTTCAAAGTTCATGCTAGATACATATTAATACATGCAAAAAGTTTTCATAATTTCTTTACCCTTTCCTTCATATATGCGCCTCTATGGCATGGGTGAACAGTGTAGATCCAGATCAACCAGCACATCTGTTCTTTCTGATAATGATCGATCTGCACAGTGGTTTTTTTTATTTATTAAGTTATTTGTGACCAAAAGGTGAACAGTGCAGATTCTGATCAGATGGCACAGATGTGCCGAATGTTTTGGATCTACACTGGTCGCACATGCAATAAAATGCATATATATGCAGCAAAGGGTCAATACATGCAGTCTTTATAATATTTTCATTGTAGTTCCAATGACAAGATGCAAAATTGATGAAAAAAGCAAGTTTGGATTTCAAGGGTTGGGTGTATACAAGTAGTGGCAAGATGTGAGTAAACCTTTTAATGAGGTACATCAATACTGTGTGTGGAATTGAGGTTTTAGCAATTAGCATTTTTAATTTGTAGAAACTTCAAATATTCGAAAGATGAAAGCTTACTTTGTATGAAATATATCCAAGATTTAGTTTATGTACAACCTTGCCAAATGATTTCATGCTGTTTATGTAAAGAATCCTCGCTCATGCTCCTAGAAAAACTTCCCTGTTTTTGTGGAAATCAACACCAACATTACAGCTAAATCTAGCAATACATCCATCAAATAAAGAAAAACCTCCTATAGACAGATGAGGGATGCCACTTTTTCTAGTAAGATATAAGCAGCACCGTCACAGCAGGAAGCAGCCTTTGAATCCAACAATTAAGTAACTACACGGAAAATGTTCAACTTTCTTAATTCCTTTCAAGTTTTGTAAGCAAGCAAATTTCAAGCTTAATGAAAGCTGAATTTGACTTAAGTTAATCTTCCAGGGGCACATCAATCAAGACTGAGTATTAACTTAAACTCGTGGAAAGATCTTGCTTTTTCCCTTTACTCCATAGGATGTTATCCACGAGTAAACAATTTAGATCAAGATCAGCATATCTATGCCTATAATCAGGATCTGCATTGTTCATTTTTTGATTGATTAGGTTATTTCTGACCAAGAAGCTAATATGTGCTGGCTGATCTGAATCTACATTGTACGCACATGCCATAAAACCTGGATATATGGAGTTAATGGTTAACATATTTCTCCACTAGTTTTCTAGTCACTAAGGATGGTTGGAATCAGCTGCGATTCTGTGTCTCTGGTTGACTCAGTCAAGATCCGGAGCAGCGTTGGATGCTGAGAGACTGTTACTGCTGGGTAGGGAATCCTCCCCTGTGTAGATCTTGAGAGCTCTCTCCTTTCTAGGAGAATACGTCACCCTCTGTGTTGTCTTTGATAACCTGCAATCATATCAAAACAATCAAAATATAAGCAATTTACATAGCAATTGATTTTTTGCTGATTTTTTGGTTGTTTTTATCCATGAATTCAAATCCGCATTAATATTTTTATCTGTTTATTTTTGTTGTCCAATTAATGAAATTTTTTCTCATAAAATTAATATTCTGTTTCCCCCAAACCAGTCGCCCCCCTCCACCAGTCGCCATTTCAGCCAATCAGATGCTTGAGATTTGAGACTGGTTTCCATGCTCAGTTTTATAACCTTGGGCACTGATTAAAGGATAATGAGTGACAGACTTTAGTTTACTGAATGAAATACAATCTACATGGTTTTACATAGTATGTATAATAATAAACATTAACAATTCAAACATGGAAGTTTGAACGGAGATAAATATATGTCTAGCTGCAACAGACTAACCTGATATTTTCTTTTGATTCAATTTCTTTTTTCATTTCATCACTGAGCTCCCCCAGTGGTTCTTTGGCATCCCGGTAGTAGACTAGGCAACCGTCATCACATATATACAGGGGCCAGTTCCCCAGGGCCTGATCTGGCGGGTTCCATTCCAAATCATTGTGGATCTCCAACACTGACACATCATAGGGGAAGGTTCCACGACCCTACAATAGTAACAAGCCAAACATCACTGACATGTAACACAGCAACAGACATATAATATAAATGGCCATGCTGATGTCTCCAATCCTGTGTGGGTGGGTTGAAGCCTGAGGAGGTGTAATGATCTTAAAATATTATATAACTGTCACATACACAAAGCAGCAGGAATATGGCACTGTGCACTAAAGCAGACAGGCATCCAGCAGCCTCAATAAAAGGTGGCAAGGATTTCCCCAGCAATACTGACTCTATGATGCAGCTATTATAGAGAATTAGTTACTTTTTTTTAAGCCCAGCATCACCTTTCTATTTCCATTACCCAATTCTGCATAGAAAGATAATGAGGCCTCTGGCCATCAGTCCCAATTCAATCGCAGGCATTGTTCAGTTTGGCTCTGTCTCAACACAGCAGGTGATCCAGGGATTGCACAGCAAGGACTATGGCTGTAGCTATCTACTTCAAATAATAATAGATGTTCACGCTCCCAAACAACACCTTTATAACAGCAACACTCTTGAAATCATTGTGTTTTCAATCATGTTAACAACTAAACTTACCTTAGCTATTTCAACGTCTTCCAAGTTAATTCCACTTAATCCCGATATCTGCAAACAGAAATTTTCAATCTTAAACAGCAGTTTAACAAAAATAAAGCATGGCATTTCATAAAGGTTTGTCTACTGTTTTTAATTCAAGCATTTCCAAATGGGAGAAATTAACCTGGAGCCATTGATAAAGTACTGATCACTGTTTTATTGTGAGAGCATATGCCAAACAATATAATCTATATAGATGAGATGGTGAATGTGTTTAAAAATGTCAAAAACATTAAAAAAATTCAGTCACAATAATATCAGCACTATATGAGAATGAATATTCTTTAATTAGAAGACATCAAGACTCGAGATTATAAAACTAAGACTGGAGATGCGTTACAAATCTACCAGATGCCATTTCAGCCAATCAGATGCTTGAGATTTGAGATAGGTCTCCAGTTTTAGTTTTACGATCTTGGATAATAAATGTATTAAAATCTACCCTTTTCTTGAGTTCTGTGACTGTTTGTTCTGTGATGACCACTTCCTCAAATGGGCCCAGTTCATACTTGGATGGAAACCATCTCCTCAGATATACAGCAATCTGGGCGGAGGACAGCATCACTTCGGGATCTGCAGGCAATCAATACCACTTTTTTTAAATTTTATTTTTAAATTTATATTTATTCAAAAATCTTTATTTTGTTTCACAAATTAGAAACTAGAAATGTGTCCATAGGACACGGATGCCCCCGCTATGCATGTTTGTCATGGTGAACATTAATACCAAGTTATTTGAAAATCCAATAAGTAATAACAAACTCACAGCCCAGACAAGAAAATTCTGGTTTTAGTAATAGTGACCTTGACCTTGGACCTACAGGCATTGAAATTGTACACAACACAACGCCTTGTCATAGTGAACATATGTGCCAAATTATTTTGAAATCACTCTGTTAATAACGAAGTTATAGCCAGTACAAGAAATTTATATTTTTTTGTAACAGTGACCTTGACCTTGGACCTACAGGCATAGGTATTGTACACAAGACATCGTCTTGATATAATGAACATTTATACCAAGTTATTTTCAAATCCTTTTATAAGAAATAACAAAGTAACAGAGCAGACAAGATTTTATAACAAAATTCTATTTTTAGTAACAGTGACCTTGACCTTTAGGCATGGGTGTTGTACACGACACACCGCCTTATCATGGTGAACATTTGTGCCAAGTTATTTTGAAATCCCTACATTCATAAGGAAGTTACAGCCTGGACAAGAAAATTCTATTTTTAGTAACAGCGACCTTGACCTTGGACCTACAGGCATGGGTATTGTACGCGACACACCGTCTTGATATGGTGAACATTTATACCAAGTTATTTTAAAATCCAATAAGAAATAACAATGTCACAGAGCGGACAAGATTTTTCCAACAAAATATTATTTTTAGTAACAGTGAGCTTGACCTTGGACCTACAGGCATGGGTGTTGTACGCGACACACCGCCTTGTCATGGTGAACATTTGTGCCAAGTTATTTTGAAATCCCTCCATTCATAAGGAAGTTACAGCCCGGACAAGAAAATTCTATTTTTAGTAACAGTGACCTTGACCTTGGACCTACAGGCATGGGTATTGTACACGACACACCGTCTTGATATGGTGAACATTTATACCAAGTTATTTTAAAATCCAATATGAAATAACAAAGTTACAGAGCAGACAAGATTTTTATCACAAAATTCTATTTTTAGTAACAGTGACCTTGACCTTGGACCTTTAGGCATGGGTATTGTACGCGACACACCGTCTTGATATGGTGAACATTTATACCAAGTTATTTTAAAATCCAATAAGAATAACAAAGTTACAGAGCAGACAAGATTTTTATAACAAAATTCTATTTTTAGTAACAGTGACCTTGACCTTTGAACTTTAGGCATGGGTGTTGTACAGGACACACCGCCTTATCATGGTGAACATTTGTGCCAAGTTATTTTGAAATCCCTCCATTCATAAGGAAGTTACAGCCTGGACAAGAAAATTCTATTTTTAGTAACAGCGACCTTGACCTTGGACCTACAGGCATAGGTTTTGTACGCGACACACCGTCTTGATATGGTGAACATTTATACCAAGTTATTTTAAAATCCAATACGAAATAACAAAGTTACAGTGCGGACAAGATTTTTCCAACAAAATTCTATTTTTATTAACAGTGACCTTGACCTTGGACCTACAGGCATGGGTGTTGTACGCGACACACCGCCTTGTCATGGTGAACATTTGTGCCAAGTTATTTTGAAATCCCTCCATTCATAAGGAAGTTACAGCCCGGACAAGAAAATTCTATTTTTAGTAACAGTGACCTTGACCTTGGACCTACAGGCATGGGTATTGTACACGACACACCGTCTTGATATGGTAGACATTCATACCAAGTTATTTTAAAATCCAATAAGAAATAAAAAAGTTACAGAGCGGACACGATTTTCGAACATACACACACACTGACACACACACACACAGCCAGGGTGAACACTATATGCCCTTCCGCCATTACATGGCGGGGGAATAAAAAGGATTCCCATAATGTTCTTGAAATCAGAAAATTATCAATGTTTCTAACAACAAATGTGTTGTTTTTCAAAAAGGAAACTGTATTATTGCACAGCGAAACCTCTCTAAAGCAGACACCACTAGGAAACAACAAAGTTTTTTTTCTAAAGATGGTTCTAGAAGGGGTTTATACTTTAATGAATCACATAAATGGAAAATGTATGTCTTCATTGAGAGGTGTTTGCTGTGTGGAGATGATAAAAATAATATCTTTTCTGTCTAGCAATTTAAAAATAATGCAATAATGATAGTTATTTTACAAAACACTTTAAAGATTATCACACTTGTCTTTAATTTCACATACTATTTCAAGGGAAAATAGGACATCAAAAAGAAGTCAGATGTTATAATGGTAAATTTTTTCTCACTTTTACTAGTACGAACATGAACAGTAATTCTAACTCAAATCAGAGTTGACCAAAATCACCCTGCAAATTAGGACTGGTGTAAGTAAATACTGTTTGTAATTCATTCAATAAATTTCTACCAAATAGCCTTGCATTTGGAACATCTATAATTCAGTGACCAACATGTCCATTTCAGAAATTTAGAGGAAATAAGAAAACGCTGCAGTGTGACAAAATCAGGTTTTTTCTTATTAAATTTTCTTAAATTTTAAGTGAAAAGGGGTCATAACTCTGACCAAATACAGTAAAAAGTTAGGAAACATGGCATAATAAATTGTACTGAAATGTCAAACAACCATGTTATTAAAGTTTAGTTTCAAAGCTCTAACATGAATGGTTACTGAGAAAAAGCGAATTTGCAAAAAACTATCAAATGTTGACACTTGCACAACAACAATAACTTATCTAATAACATGGGCCCATGATGATAAACCCGAGTTTGGAGACCAGTCTCAAATCTCAAGCATCTGATCAAACTCACGTTTATGATCTTGGGCTTAGAATTTTCTAAGAAAATCTGGTAAATAAGAAAAACAAAAATTATCTCACTTGGCAGAACTTCAAGGAAGACCTCCCAGTTCGGATAGATGGGGATTTCATCCTCATACACTTGATTATCCATGTAGACTGTGCCTGGGTTCTTCCAGGTCTTCTTCCTCAGGCGACATCTGGAATAATCACACAGCATAATGTTAACAGTGAAATAAAACTTGACTGGTTTTAACTGTAACTTGGAATACCATAATGATTGTTTTCTTGTTGAAGTTTTTAGAGTCTTTGTTAGACTATTACTTTGTGGAATAGAATTCAGTTATGATAATAAATATATGTATAATTTATACTCTTAAATACCTTTAAAAGTTAAAGAGTTAAATTTTTACATAGATATTACTGACTTCCCTTTTGGAAGATTTTAAGCATATGTAAAATAAAGTTCTACAGGCATATGTTACCCAACAGTGCAAACCAGTTCTAAATCATCTGCATGAAAATTGGTCCCTGCTGAATTAAATAATACCACAGTAAAGAAGAGTAATTATAAGCAACAGACAATATGAAGTTGATTCCATAGTTATGGAGAACCACCTACAGTGATAAGAATATGTTTAAAATGGCAAAACCATGGTACAAGGGTAGAGCATGCTTCGCAATTCCTCAATACACACACTGTGTGTACTGGTTCAAACCAGAAGAAGACATTTTAGAGTGATCAGTATGTGTTGAATGAGCTTGATAGACTAGGTAGATTTAATTCAGGTAGCTATGCGTATATTGTATTTTTAAATAAAAATACAATGGGATTGAGGAATTGCAGAAGTACACTCAACCATTGTACAATTTTCTTATATTCAAGAAAAATTACCTTTCTAGTGGTATATCCAGATTGTGTTCATCCTTGAGTTCTGGCAAAATCAACTTCTTGGATTCCATCACAGTCATGCCCCGGGCAAATATTGTGTCTAGTAAAAACTTGGATGGCTGAAAACAGACAAGATGTGTTCTTTATCTTCATGACCAGCTATTTTCTTGTCCAACAATAAAGATCTGAAACTAGTACATGTAGCTGCAAACTAGGAATGGCAACGAATAGCAAAATTGGCATTCGAATATTCGGCTGTGCAAGTATTCGAATATTCGAATATTCGATAGGTATTATGTTTATTTGCGATCCCTATGCTCAAAGTATGCTGGAGTTTGCTGTACGAGTCAGTAAACATACACTTCCGATTGTATAACCGCATTCCAATTATAAATAATGCTCAACGTTGTCATCAGGTCGAAATAAAAAACGACAAAATCTCAATTTCTAACATTTAATGTTCATGCGATGTCCGCTTGCAGATTAATACCATGGAGTTACTATAAAAGAGGTCAGTCTACTTTCGTTTTTTTGTACGTGCATTTCCGGGACATAGTAATTTTATTGCAATATCGTCGTCACGCGTGATACATCTTTATTATGACAATCATTTGATGCGGCTTATTTTTGCTTCATCCAATGATAATTGTTGTCAATTTTAATTAAAATATGCACACGCATTATTAAATTCGCACCTCTTGTGCAGAATCCTTTATGAAACGACGATCGGTATTGTTCTCCAGAATCGCCGATAACTGACGTTAACGGGTCACTTTAACTGCCAATTGCTGTTTATTGGGGGCAAATATATTGACTATGACACGTCTTATAATAACATCAGGTGTTTCTGTTAATTGCCCATCAAATTTAGCATTTTTAGGGGGAAAACAAAAAGTCCTTACATGAAATAATTTAAATTTATTTGATTTTCTTTATATTTCATTTTACAAAATTTAATATTCGAATATTTAAAAAGTATTTGAATGTCCCGTCGGCATTTGAATATTCGAATATTCGTTGCCATCCCTACTGTAAACCTAAGGCAGATAATAAATGGTTATGGTGTCTAGTCTGGATTTAACACTTTATTTTGATACGGCTTTTATCCCATGTACAACCAGTGTAGATCAACATTAGCCATAACATGCATGAATTGTGATCTGGATCTACACTTTAGCATCTTGATAAGAAATATCTTAATAAATCTAAAAATGACCATTATACATTCCTATCACATTATACATTCCTATCACACTGCACAAATTTGAAGGCTAATCTGGATCAAACTAGCTGAAAAGGAGATAAAAGCATTGTCCAGAGTAAAAGGAATAAACATCTTATAAACTTAAAATGCAGTATAAAGTTATGCCCTGCAAGGGGACAGAACTTCACAGAAGAAATTACTGCTCCAGCTAATACTTCATTCAGACAAAAATATGAAAAGTAAGAAATTGGCCTGTTGTTCCTATTTAAACCTACATGTATATACAAGTTCATAGACTGTTAATTGTTGAAAATTTCATAATTAAGCTTTCTGTATATTATTCAGTGAGTAACTCGGGTTGTAAACTGCCTAATCCTAATTTTAAGTATCTACAGCTTGAGCTCAACAACATGTTACTCAAAATCTGCCAGGGTCCACATTATAATATTCCCTGTGTTGATTATGCTATATTCTGACCTTTGCCCAAGGTTATAAAACTGAGCATGGAAACCAGTCTCAAATCTCAAGCATCTGATTGGCGGAAATGGCGACCAGTCCCCATTTCAGCCTATCAGATGCTTGAGATTTGAGACTGGTTTCTAATCTAAGCTTTATAACCTTGGGACAATGTTTTGACACTGCTTCCAGTATGTATTATCCAAAGCCGGAGTACAATCAAAGTTGTCTGAATTTTGAAATATTCTGAGTTCTGGTGACCATTTAATGGGTATTCTGTTTTTAACTTTATTTCATGTTTTTTGGAAAGCATATTGCCATCTTGGAGACGTATCTTTGCCTCGATTGTTTAGTGTAAATACTATCAGAACTTTTTTTAATAGGCCCAGTGTCCGCAATGCATAATACTGCACAATCACAGCAGCCAGTTTTATATTTACCTCAGATTCGTTGACCAGCAGCTGGTATACTTTCACCCTGTATTCTCCATTCTTCAGAGCTCTACCAAGCTTAATATTGATCTAAAATACACACATATATGTTAACCTTGTTGTACTGCACTTATCATGCTCAAATCATTTCAATCATTTCAATCACAGTTATAAAACATTTTATAAAAATGTTTTGATAACTGACAAGTAAGCACAATGATGAGACATTTATCCACAATCCACAGCAAAAATGTATACTAAATTTACAACTACTGCTTGTCTGAGCAGTGTGTTAGCTATATCAATTAAGCATTAAAATTACAGCAATAGTTTCTATTTTTAGAAGTTACTTTAAGTCTTCTGGTAACAATTTATTTTTAACGCTTTTTAGAAAGGACTTGTCCATTTCGACAACTGGTCATGCAAACTATGAACTAAACTTAACTTGTCCTGGAATTTGGGAAAGTTAACCCACTTACATCAAAGACTGGATTTTATTTTCTTTGCTGTTAGCACTTAACTGTCATAACATGAATTTGAACAGTTCTTAATTTGAAATTCATACTCCATCACCAATGGACAGATACATGTATTTTGAAACATCTCTTGACATTACTGTAGAGATAATAAAAAATATTACCTTTCCATCTTCCAGAAAGGAGAGCGTCTCACCTAGCCTAATACTTTCAAACTCCTGGTTGTTGGAGTATACCCTGTACACCTGTAACATACAGAACTAGGTACAACTTTCATCCCAAATAATTATCACAAATAATTATCAGACAGCAACATCCTATTAGCAAATAAGATTATCAGAAATTTTAACAAATGAAAGATTCTGGTTATTATTGAAATAAACTCGATTTGAACAAACTATATTTTGAATAAATTTTGATATTGTGTGATAATCAAACTTGTTGTGGCCTGCATGCAGGGCCCAAGATCATAAAACTTAATCTGGAGACCAGTCTCAAACCTAAGCATCTGATTGGTTGAAATGGTGACTGGTCTTTTTTATCTTTTTTTTTTTATTGGGCACTAGTGGTAAATTGCTGTATTTTCCATTAGGTTTAATATAATGTTTCCCTTTGGGCGAATCAGGGCTGAAGGTTCTCAAACTGAGATTGGAAACCAGTCTCAAATCTCAAGCATCTGATTGGCTGAAATGGCAACCAGTCACCATTTCAGCCAATCAGATGCTTGAGATTTGAGACTGGTTTCCATGCTCTGCTTTATAACCTTGGGCACTGGGAAAAATATTGTACTAACCTTGAAGCTGTTTGATGGCACGCCAACATAAGGCTCCAGTCCAGCTTTAAAGCAGCCCAGTGTTATTCTCTTGTCCACATATACAGACAGAGCTAGAAGAGATCATAAGACAATTTAGATCCCATTTGAAACACCAATAAACATAATGTATTGCATAAATATTGTTTATTTTTCAATAATGGCATGGTGAAACACAATTAAAGGAACAATATGAAAAAGAATTCTTTTGACATCTTTTAGTCCACAAATTGAACTGATCTGTTACAAAGTATCAAAATATCTCTTACTGAAAAAGAAAAGTTCACCTGCCATCAATCACACTTAAAAGAACCAAAATTTTATATGGAAGAAAGTATTTTGTTATTGTTTAAATATATAAGTTTTAATGTTAACAGATATCAATTTTTGCTGCATTTACACTACTCAAAAATCTTAAAACTAATCCTTACATACCAATGCCTCACCTAAATACATGAAAATTTATAAGCCAAAATAAAACAAACATTTATCATTTGATAACATGACCTAAAACAATGTGAACTAGCTAGTACTTACTTCTTTGTCCAGATTCATATTCCACAAGTTCTGCTTGAAAGAATTTTTTATCCTCTTCATTGTCATCAACAGTCGCTCGACTATCACTCATAGACCCATAGTGGGTGGAGTTTGTACTAGTCACAGTAGAGCAAGGTTCATCCCAGCTCGTACTCTGTACACTTGAGTCTGATTTAAACACAGAAACATTCTCCTCCTCGGGGGAATTTAATGTTTTTGGCAGACTTTCCCCTTTGCTGGGACTTTCACCTAACCCATGTTCCATAGGTTCACCCCCACCCTCTGCAGCACAAAGGTCACTTTCATCCAGGTCCTGTTCCATGTCTTTTTCACTGAATGTTGCATTAAAGTCACAGATTTTATCCCCTTGAGCAGCATCCTCTGTGCTGTCCAGATAAGAATTCACGTTTCCTATACTGAATTCTGCACTTGTGCTAGTTGACTGAGTGGACTGACTACATGACCTTGAATCTTGACATTCAAGAGATGACCTTGACCCACGATTATGTAAACTGTTTAAAATTTCACCTTTAGAAACGCCTTCTGAGTGTCTATTATTTCCATATAAGTTTGGATCACTGTGACTCAACTGTGACTGTAAATTCAAAGTTCTCATTTCTATATCAACATCGTGATTGTAAGTCTTTGAAATATTTTCTTGAGATCCGAGGGGACCTCGTCGATGATTGCACATTTCCACACCATTATCAACACTGTTTGCTGAACTGTTTACACCACTCTCCACTGCCGAGTCCTGCCCTACCGGAGAATGTTCTCGTGCACAAGAGTGCCGCTTGTATTCTGCAACTTCATCTACACAGCAGGAAAGAAAATTTGTGTTAGAAAATTCTTTATTCAACTGATATAGGCTGCTTAATGTATTTTGGTAATTTTAATAAATTTCAGCACAACATTTATAAATCCTGCTAAATGTGAAACATATTGAAACAGTATTTTTGGTAAGGCCTTACATAACACAAAACTAATCTTCTCACAACTCTATTACCTATTACCTTATCACTGTCTTTAAGTTAGTAAAACAATTGTTTTATGTTCTGTTAGCATACTAAAAATATTCAAAAAGGCAAGGCTATATACTGAATAGCCTGCCAATAAAAGGCTGCAATGGTACCCTTTCATTTTGTGTAAGTTTTGTGATCACCAACAAAACATATCAAATGGCAGCAAATACTGCAGTCTGTTAAAAGTAAACATACCTAGTGAAGGAAGATTGACTTGTATGTTGATGGTATTCTGGTATCTATCAAGCAGCTGGTAAAAGCTACTTTTGTCAAACTGAACCTTCATCTCTTCCTCTGTAGCATTCACCTCAACATAAACCTACAATACACATCATACATAGAGCAACTTTGGCATGAGTTTCATTTTTAAACATATGAAACCCTAGGTAAAATCTTATAGAAAAATTCCTATATCAGTCTTAATAATAAAATCTGTAAGAAACAAAAACTAGATTCCAACTGACCAAACACTTCTCAACACAACCACAATCTCAAAAAGCTCATTTCTCTATTGATATCTCATATGTGATCATCGTAAAACAAGATTATCCGGCACATCTGTATTCACTTATTGCCATGGTTAAAATTAACCTAATGTACCTAAAAGCAAACAGTGATGATCCTGATGAGACTGCATGCTGATCTGAAACATACCTGTTCACATATTATGATTTAAGCTGTATCCATGGTTCTTAGAATTAAAATTACTACACAAAATGTAGTAGAATCTTCCCAGAAACATTTTTTTTCTTTTCCTGATGGTTTTGTTACTAGGAATAAGGCATACCTTGTTAGTTTTGAAGAATCCCTCACTCTTGAGTGTCTTGTTGGGCATGTGAAGCAGTTTGAGATCATTGTGGAACCTCTCGAGTACACACCGTCTCTCCTTGCTCTCCAAACCTAGCACCTACACACAACACAACACAATATGTTTATGTGGCAGGTTTAATTCTTCACTTTATATATACATTGTACGTGTCAGTGCTTTTTTTCCCTCTTTAGTAGGGGCCGTTTATGGGCGCCTTCCCCTCAGAAAATTTCTTTAAAACTAGAACTGCTTTTGGGAAAAGCACATGTCTCCCACAAAGGCATCATCTTTGATGATGCACAGGATAAAACTGGTGAAGTGAATATAAAGATGGCAATTTATTAAAAGGGCATACGGAAGTTCTGTGCAATATTAGTCATAAACAATGTCACAAATTTTTGGAGGATCAGGAAAAACATAAGCGACAGCAAGTGAAGATTTTTTTTTTAAACAATTCAAGGGCCATAATCCTGAAGTGCCTCAAGCAATATCGATGACTTTATAGCCTGGTTAAGATATTATAGCCATCAACATTTTGATAAACTTTGATGAAGATACAATGAAAACTATCTGACTTTGAGAGATGAACCAGGTTAGTGACATGTTTAAAAGGCTAATTTCGGATAAATCAAAGGGCCATAAATCTGATATGCCTGGTGCAAAGTGGCTGGTTTTCGAACTTGGCCAAGATATTAAGGCCACACACATTATCATAATGTTAATTGAAAATCAGTTGATGAATATTTCAGTTACATAGCAGACAAGGCTTAAACAGCCAATTTTGGATAATTCAAGGGCCATAAATCCGACATGACTGGGGCAATACGGCTGGTTATCGAACTTGGCCGAGATATTATGGCCACAAACATTTTCATAAAGTATGGTGAAGATCAGATGATAACTGTTCAAGTTACAGAGTGGACAAGCCTCAAACAACTTATTTTTGATAATTCAAGGGCAATAATTCTGAGATTCCTTGGGCAATATGGCTGGTTATCGAACTTGATCGAGATATTATGGCCACTAACATTTTGATGAAGTTTGGTGATGATCCGATGAAAACTGTTTGACTTAGAGAGCGGACAAAAAAAAAAAAAAAAAAAAAAAGAATTTAACAGTATGCCATTCGGTCTCACTCAAGCACCTTTTAAGTTTCAAAATGACCAAAAGGGCCATAATTCTGAGATTCCTTGGGCAATATGGCTGGTTATCGAACTTGATCGAGATATTATGGCCACTAACATTTTGATGAAGTTTGGTGATGATCCGATGAAAACTGTTTGACTTAGAGAGCGGACAAGTGTGACAGACGGACGGATTTAACAGTATGCCATTCGGTCTCACTCAAGCACCTTTTAAGTTTCAAAATGACCAAAAGGGCCATAATTCTGAGATTCCTTGGGCAATATGGCTGGTTATCGAACTTGATCGAGATATTATGGCCACTAACATTTTGATGAAGTTTGGTGATGATCCGATGAAAACTGTTTGACTTAGAGAGCGGACAAGTGTGACAGACGGACGGACAGACAGACAGACAGACAGACAGACAGACAGACAGACAGGAGCAAATCAAAATGTCTCCCACACCACTACGTGGTGGGAGACATAATCATGCAGTTCTCCCCAAAAAGGTTTTTTCATTCCCCTTCAGAGAAAAAAGCATGCTATTTTCCCCAAAATTATAGGGCGTGGGCCCCTTCCCCAGGTTGTAATAAAAAGCCCTGCATATATATATATGCATTTTATCGCATATGCCAACAGTGCAGAACCAAATCAGCAAGCACATCCTTGCTGTCTGATTAGGTTCTGGACTGTTCTTTTTTTGGTCAGAAATAACTTAATAAATCAAAATGCCAACAGTGCAGATCCTGATTAGATGTCACAGATGTGCCAGCTGACCTGGATCTACACTCCCCATGCCATGAAGGCATATATATGGAGGGAACCAGACCTGCAAATGATGGTTACTAGGACATAGTCAACATTTAGTCCACATGCAACAAATGTAGCTTGATGCCTGTGTATTAACTGTATATTAAAATTTAACCTGTAATTTATCAAACTACATGTATTTACTGTGTGCTGTCATTAATAATTTCAGGTGGTCAGAGTGTATTAACCTTAAAATACAGTCTGATACCTTGGTGGCTTTTTTTGATAACTTTGCAATCATCACTTTTAGTGACCTACATAACCTAAACAATCATGTCACAAAGTCAATGGTCAAGCTACTTTTACATAAATTATGTTGGGTCTCCAAGGAAATGCAAATGAAACTAAAAATGTAACTGTCGATGTTTAGAGTTACATGTTAAAGTATTACTGGCATCAGATCAATGTGTTAAAATGATGAAGTACATGTACATATTAAGAAGATAATTTTCTCTTGCAGTGGAACTTTGCAAAATTAAACCTATAAGAAGTTTGAAGGTGACAACAACATATTGTTGACCAAAGCAATACTCAAACTCAAAACTGACCAAAACTACTGGTACCTTTAATACTACTGAACTCTGCCCTCTTCAGAAACAGCACAAACTTGCAAGTTGTGACATGCTTACTATATGCTTACCTGAGCAACCAGTGTCTTGAATTCATCGACAGTCTGTACAAGGTATGCTCTAACTGTAGCTGGGGGCTCAATGATAACGTTGTTTGCTATGTCGGCCACAAACACCTTCACTGTCACACCTGACAACAAGCAGATAAGATGATGTATGACATAGATAGAGCAACAAAAGGTGTAGAGGATATTAAGTATCTTTCAGATGGGAAAAATCCAGCACAAGGGAACTTTTTCTTGGCAGAAATGAGGCTCTTCAAGTTATTAAGAATTTAAATTCTAAAAAAACTTCTTCCACCATACTTTACCAACAGAATTTTAAATGATTTCAGTTCCTGGCCCAAAGGAAGTCTTAAATACATTTGTTTGTATCATACATTGTAAATCTTCCCAAGGGTCCACAAATTGGTTAACATAATAGTATAGACCATTTATATAGAAGTTACTGCCAATCTGGGTCACTTATTTTGCTTAATACACAAGCAAAGACTTACATGCAGTGTGTTTTCAATAGTTATTTACCATTCAAATTATTATTAAAAATTCTTTTGTAGTAACAAACTGTCTAAGATGCTGGCTGACATTCCACTTTTCCTGACACAAGAAATACCATATAAATTACTCCTTTCCATCCAATGCAGATCAGAATGTAAGCTACATACCAGTTAAGAAACAAACAAATATTATAAACTACCTCCTGGTTTATACTCCTGAAACTTCTGTTCTGGACGTTTGGTTTCCAACAGTAGATCAAAACTGTAGCTTTGTTTTACCCCACCCAGCAGTGTTTCCATAGCAACATCATCCGAGTCATCAAAGGAGCTCTCCAATGAATCCTGATATTCGTCATATTTAACAATCCTCACGCAGTCCCTTGTCACACACTTCTCTAGATCAAACATCTGCAGCAGATAAGTAAATGTGAAAGCTGTAAGTTATCTACAAAACGATTGTTTAACCTTTCCTCCAT
Organism: Corbicula japonica; assembly: GCA_038501625.1. Lineage (NCBI taxonomy): Eukaryota > Metazoa > Mollusca > Bivalvia > Venerida > Cyrenidae > Corbicula > Corbicula japonica. The sequence goes on along the minus strand of JAZAYU010000013.1, from coordinate 10,452,366 downwards.
TAATACGCCTTTATGGCATGGCGAACAGTGTTGATCCAGATCATCTAACACATGCATGCCATCTCATCAGAATCTACACTTGTTTGCTTTTTGATTTATTGGGTCATTTCTTACCAAAAAATAACATTGTAGATTGTGATCAGATGACACGAATGTGCCAGTTGATCTGGATCAAGACTGTTCTCCCACGCATTAAAACCTGATCTACAAAGTAAAGAGTTAACCTTCTCCATTCAGTTACAAAAGTCCTGAATAAAACTAACATGCCAATCCTCAAAAAATACTAAGCTATCACCAAAGGCATATACTGAGACTCAAATACATGTATAAATTGATAACACAGCACTTGATACACAATTTCACTTAACATTAGGCATTATGTATTATGCAAAAAAACACATCTCTTGTCAAACATTCTTGTGTTGTTTTTTTTCATATAACTCTGGATTTAACATCTCAACTCATAAACAGTGTTATCCATGGGTCATACCTTGTAAGCCACATCTGTTGCTTCAGACAGTGTCTTGTCTTTGTGGATTTCCAGTTTATGGTCCAACTTCTTCTTCAGAGATGGATGCACACAAAATATCTTTATCTGAAAAAAATAATAAAAACTTAAAAAAGCCATCTTACAATGTATAAACAAGCAAAGGATAAATGAATAAATGAAAAAAAATCTTTTTTAATTACATATGATTTTCATCTTCAACACATTCATTCTCACATCAACCCATTACAATAATGTAAGTGATTTTCCACCTGCCCCATCATTCTTGGCAAGTTATAGCCTATTTTATCATGAAATGTTTGTAATTGGTGTGAAGTCTTGCAGAATACTTGAAATACTGCAAGGGAATGAAGAAATATATTAAGATGCATCAACAAACAATTCACTGGATCATAATCATACAAACATTTGGTCAATTTTGTCACTGAAAACCTATTGATGACTATATTTTACCTTTTTCTGCTAAATTTAAACATTTAAACTAAAACAAAACTGTCAAAGTGCCTTGCGTTTACTGTTATCTGTATTAAACCACCATTTGTCATAAATTGCAAGATCGCGAAATTGACCCCATATATAATTAATACTAAATTATTTTGAAGAAAGAAGCCAGCTGATGTAACCAGCCACCTTGAAACTTATGATAAGTTTTACAGTAAACTTAACAGAAATATTAACCTACATGGGATATGGCTGTTATCCCATTACGAAGTGTTGATCCAGATCAGCCATTTCCTCAGTATCTACACTGTTTGCCTTTAGAGCCACTAGGTATTTTTGACAAACAAGTGAAAAGTGTAGATCTAGATCCATCATCATGGATGTCCTGGCTGATCTGGATCTACACTGGTTGCACATGTGATAAAATCCTTATATATGAAGCAAAGGTTTAAGACAGTGCCTACCTTGCAGGTAGATTTGTCCATTTCTTTCTGTTTTCTGTCGGCCTCTTCCTTGTCATAGAGTTTTCTCAGCTCCACCTTCACATGATCTGGGAAATCTTCACCAGACATGAAATCTGAATACAACAAGTATAATCTGGTTTTTCATTTTCCTATTACTATGATATCATTAATATTTCTGAGGTACTTATTTCCATGCATTTCCTGTGCAGATCCATCCATGAATTTAAAATCATCCTGAAATAAGGTATTGAACCTAAAAGAACTTAAGAAAATTGAGATCCACAAATTTAGGCACCCCGATAATGGTTAATACCATTTAAATAAGAGCCTGTTTAAAATGTAAGCATGCGCAACTATTCAAAATAAAAGACAAAAAAAGAAGTGAACAATAGAAGCTAACCACATTTATGACCTTATAAAAAAAACATGGACAAACAAGCATGGAAACCTAACATTAAACAAACTATATAGCATACCTGCATTTCTCTGCTTGTCTATCTGTCTGTACATTAACATGTAGGCATTTGCAGAACTGAAATTATAACAAAAATATCATGCCAGATTGTCATGGCTAGTTCTAAGTAGCTTATGTGTTAAATTTTTTTAATTTGTTGGCATGCTTCATAGTAAATGGTGCAGTCACTTGAAAATAAATGTCAGATTCAACAAGTCTTAAGCGACATGAGATTAAAAACACTGTGTGTGATAATGGATTCACATGTTGACTGCTCATGCAGGCCAGTCTAAAAGATCTCTCTTACTACTAAAATTAACAAATAAATGTCTGATAAAATACTTTGTCACGTGTTTAAAACAGAACAACCAACTTTTTCATGTCAAAATATAAGCTAAATAATGTAAATGAATACAAATTATTTCTTCCCTTTTTTATTGGAATTATAGTGTGAACATATTTTAAGCAACAAACATATTATGTAATCACTTTTCATGTTGCCAGCAAATATCACTTCAAGTGGCTTAGAATACTCATGTTTCACATATATTTATTTCACCAATCACAAAAGTTCAAAGTTTATTTAATTTTTTAAACAAGAAAGTGAACTTCTGTGTATAAATATTTCTTTTTCATATCACTAAATCTCACTGAAGTCAGATTAAACAAAATGTTAGATCTGAAAACGGCCCATATAAGCTGTATACAATTAATTGTGGTTTTCCCCGATAACTGATTTTAGAAGCTGTAAATGAGGAAGCATGATTAATGACGCTTTCAGTAAAGGTCGCAACGTATCTGAAGATGCCTTTATAATGGAATTGAATGAAATACCACAGCTATATTCAGTAAAATATGTCTTATATTAATTGTCAACTTTTTCCATGTTTAAAACACTATGTATACATAAATACAATGTTCAGAATGCCTCAGCAACTATAGCAATCATCATGACTGTCGTGATTTTGTAGGCGACAATCTCATTGGTTCGTACGGTTGTTGATAAAAGCATGTTTTAGTGACTTGTCGTCAGATCCTGATAGCGAAGGGGTTTTAATCAGATTGTATCATTGGAATGGTTTCAGTATTAAACAAAATGTATTTTCTTGAAAAATAAGTACATAACACTTCTATATTATTTTTAACAGCATAAACACTGATTAAAACAATGTAAAATCTTTATAAAGTATAATTAAGCAAAAAAAGTAAGATTGGAAATCTTGTTTATCTTGTGCCTTGACACATATAGCACCAACAGAATGTGCTTTTGTGTTGCTCTTTAAAAATGTTACTGATCCTAAAATTTGTTCATATTAAGATATGCAAGTGTTTACTTAATCTGTTTTTTCATTTGATTAAGTTTTACAGAACATGCGATTACCTTGCATATGAAGAAGAGTAATATCCCCTTGTTGTAGAACTGCCACCATATGTCTTTCTGATATCATCATATGTGATCTAACAAAGAAATAATTCATATATATTTTATAATATAAAATAAATCAAATTAGTTTTTTGACCCATACATAAATGGCTGGGTATTTTTTTCTTAAATTTTAAACTATATACACACAGAAAAAAAATGTCCTACATCACTGCAGCACAAGAATAATCTTAGCAGTGATGGCCTCACTAACAATGTAATTAAAATCATCTACCTAATAACAATGATGATCCCAAGGTCTGGCATTTGAACAGTATAGATATTGTAAAATACAGTGTAAAGCAACAACAATAAAGACATGATTACCTTAGAAACATGTTGATCATTAAAGCTATACCACTGACCATCACTCAAACACCTGCAAACAGAATAATATTTCATGACATAGTTGGATTTGAACACAAATCTTGTCTTTTTAAGTGATGGGAAAGAAAGAGTAATCAGGCAAAATGCCAACTATAAGTAAGTAAGGAACTCGGTTTTTAAGAATAGTGCTGGTGATTTTATACAGCTACAGCCTTGGATAACTGTTTTCTCTTAAGACTAAATGACTTACTTTATCGTCTACATGTATCTCTTAGGCAATATGTTACAAGTAATTTGGCATGCGAAGGCTTGGACCTCTACACTGCAAGCATCCATCAACACATAGCTCACAAAAAATTAACATGATCCTCTATGACGGATTTCCTTACTTGATATAGGCATAGTAGTGTCCACCTGCAGCACTGCCAGAGTGTATCATGATAGAAAACAACTCATACACATATGGACCCTGAAATAAAGAAAACTCTTGTTAATTTTGTTAGTTGTTGTTTTAAGCTGGCAAATGGCTAGACAGATGAAACATGAACTGCATCAAAATGTTACAAATCTATAGCACAGTAAGAAACACTTGTTAAAAACTTTCTTTTAACCCTTAACCCCATGATTACAGCATCTTTTTAAAAACATGGTCAAATAAATTAAATTATTAACACAAATATTTTTATTGTGTTTCATATTATTATCTTCTCTTGATGCAAATGAAATCAGTTGAATGGCATGCTTTAGAATAAGTTTTCAATAGATTAAAGGGAACACGAAAAATATGAAAATATTGCGGTAATGAAAATGCATGTTACTCCCCCTCCTAGCCTAGGATTGAGCGCAGCTGAATATTTATAATTGTAAACAGTACAATTTTGATCAATCCCAAAGGAAGGTGTACAAAATTCAACTAGAATTATCACTGAAAGTGATTAAATACCCCCACATGTATGCTTGATAATTGAACTGGGAATGCTTCGAATCAATGGCATAATGTGCCCCACTTTCAATCCAAAGTGTCGTCTTCACAGTAGCCACCTATTCAGCAAGTTTCATCACAATATCTCATTCCTTCTAAATTTATTGAGCAGAAATGGTTTAAATATGTTAGTAACAGTGGCCTTTATCTAACTTTTATCTAAGAACTGTGTGCCAAACATTGTTTATGAGAAATCATCCAGAAACCATTTTTTCTATTTTTAGTAACAGTGACCTTGACCCCATCAGGCCCAATTTCAATACCAAGTTTCGTCTTCACAGACACTACCTATATAGCAATTTTCATCACAATATCTCATTCTGAACCAAAGTTATTGAGCATACAGTTTATTTTCTATTTTAAGTAACAGTGACCTTGACCCCACAGGCCTTGAATCCCAAAAGTCATCTTCACAAAAACCATCAATACACCAAATTTCATTTAAGAATCTCATTCCAAGCTATAGTTACTGAGTGGAAACGAAGTTTTGAAGTTTAAATAACAGTGACCTTGACCTTGAACCCACAGGCCCCAAAGTCAAACCTAATCTTTATCTTGTTATGTTACATCTGTGTCCCAAAAAATAATTAAATCTATGAAGTATTTCATGAGTTATAGTCCAGAAACAATTTTTCTTTTTTAAGTTACAGTGACCTTGACACTGACCCCTCAGGCCCCAAAGTCGAACTCGACCTGTATCTTCTGACATAACATATATGTACCAAAAAAGGATTTAATCTGTGAAGTTTTTCGTGAGTTATTATCTGGAAACCCTTTTTCTATTTTTAGTAATACTGACCTTGACATTGACCCCACCAGCCCCGAAGTCGAACTTGACCTGTATCTTGTGATGTTACATCTATTTACCAAACAAGGATTAAATCTGTGAAGTGTTTCATGAGTTATCATCCGGAAACCATTTTTATATTTTTAGTAACAGTGACCTTGACACTGATCCCACCAGCCCCAAAATCGAACTTGACCTGTATCTTATGACGATATACCTGTGTACCAAAAATTATTTAATTCTGTCAAGCCTTTCATGAGTTATCATCTGGAAACGAAGAATCCGACCGACCGACCGACCGACCGACCGACCGACAAGCTCACTCCTATATAACAAACTTCGTTTGTGGGGGTATAAATATTAACAATACTTTATGGTTAATTTTACCCTGAATGACGAAGTAAATGCTTCTTCATGCTACAATACCCACTCGGATCAACATTCTTTTTCATGATATAAGGACTTACTTTATCGTCTAAGTGTTGAGCATTTTTATCATTCAGTAGGGCATCACTTGATAGACTGGAGTCCTCATTGTTGGAGCCCACAGAACTAGACACCTCCATCTCAATGCCTTCATCAATCGCTGAAATTATTGCATTGTAAACAATCTAAAAATTGTAAACAATCTAAAAAACAACAAAAAAAGATTCAGAAAATTTGTTCATATTTTTTTTACATATATTCTTCAACACATATGAAAACACAGCATTTCAAGTTCTTAATAAAGCTAAGAGCAATCAAGTCAACAAGATCATCTCTAGCATACACAGAGCACACACTTACTATCGTCATTGTTTTGTAGCTTGGATGAATTGTCTGTGGGTATAACTGTAGTTTTTGTTGCCTCCACTACCTCCTTTTCTTCTGTGCTGTCGACAACTTCCAAGTTGTCAATCAGATAGTTCAAGTTCAAGGTCTCGGGAAATGTCATTCTGTAATACAAAAAGTATTATTTGATGAAACAGTCCAGAGTTTGATTAAAGAGTGTCATTCTAAAGCATCAGTCAGACAAATCAACAAAATGTGTTTTACATTTCCAAAATTGATTTATTTTTCATATACCCTGTCTGGAACCTAATATGTTTGATTATATTCACAGCTTTTCCACAAAAATAAACATTCTTTTTTTTCATTTACTTTGAGCAATCATATTTCCACCTGGGGACCCTTAATGTTATGCATGCATGTAAAGTATGAATTTTAGATGAATGCTGTCACTACTTCAAAGATTCCATGGGTTGTTAATTAGGCCTAAAAAAAAAATAGGTTTGTTTCTGGTTACCCGACCGACCGTCTCTAAAAAGCGCCGACCGTAACTTTTTTTCAACCCTCCCAAAAAAATTGTATGAAAAGCCGACCGGGATTTTGACCGACGAAAAATTCTGTTATTTTCGGACACAATGTCCGGTGCAAAATAACAGCCAGCACCGTTTCATTTTTGGAAAATTTACTTTCACTTTCTTCTCCGGTGCCATTTTAACTGTTAAACGCGTGATTTTTGTCCATGAAACATATGTAAACCCCGTTGCGTGTGCTTTCGGGTCAAGGTTGCTAATTCCATGATTGAATTCGCCGAGGTAAACAATCATGGATGTCAACTTTCGGCGAGCCAGTAAAAAAATTCTTTTTGATCCACTTCATTGAAGAATTAAGGAAGCAAATAGGTTAAGATTTCTGTTCGAAGTGCATACGTGATACGGCGTAAATGCAGAATCGTTTAATAATGGCTTTATGAATGAACAATTATGTACTGATATCTGTATCGTAAAATGTGAGGAGGAGATACGAGTTGAAAGTGAGGCACAGTGGTTGCAAAAAGTGGTAGGTATTAAGGTAAGTATCTCCGACATATTTTTTATTACAAAATATAGCCATGAACAAATCAACAATATCCATGGCAATAACAATATTAAACCACATTACGGCATTACACATCTAATTGTAATTAAAAAATAATTATTTATATTACATGTTAAGCAAAACAATTCAACTTTAAGTTGAAACACTGGTTTATTAGTTTCAATGGAATTAAAGTATAAAATGCAGTGAGTTTTCCCTTTTCTACACTTCAATACCTTAAAAGATACCTCTAAGAAAGATAGATACATTTCCGGTCAAACAAACTGTAACCTGTCACCTCTTTTAAACAGCTTATTCAACCAGGCGTTAAAAATCTGTTACAAATACACAGCAACCTAGGCTTATCCGTTATCGAGACGTTATTGGTACATGTACTTACAATAATCCACGTTCAAATTCCATTGTCTCTTTTAAATTATCACACAATCCTGTGTGGATTAAAAAACAAACAAAAAGAAATTTTCTCAAAAATGATTTAAAAATACTCGTAGATTAATGTACATTTCTTTGATCCGCCTTCCCTGTTAATTTCATACGAAGACTGAATTTGATTGACAGTCAGTTTGGAGGTAAACATTGATACCAACCGTCAAAGAAATGCAACTTCAAAGGAAATTGTCGGCTCATATCAAGACTGTGTTGTTTTATCGGCTCTGCTTTGAAATCGTTTGATCTACAAGAAGTGTGTACGTGACATTTGTCATTTTTAGCTGAGTTAAATTGGTTGATGATGCAATTATACTGAAATATGATACTTGAGATAAAATTGGGATGTAATTTATTATGGAATATGTTCGCATTGGTTAGTGTTTTAATCAAAGACCTATATAGGTAATATATAGGTCTTTGATTTAATACTTATTTTACATTCACGTTGTAAATTTCGCGGTGTCATAATATAATCTGAAACTTTGATTTTGTAGCAGTACATGACAGAAGGGTCTGTTAATCAATTAATAATCATATAAATGATGCATATTTATCACGAGAATTGTCCAGAACACGATCTACCTGACCTCCCTTGTCAACAAATAGATCTATATGCAGATATAATAATGAATACGATTACCGGCGAATCGAACACTCCGGGCAATAGAATATTTTTAGCTGACAATTTGTGTATTCGATTTCCCGGAGTCTACTGTACAAATTTAACAATTTTAATCTTTGATGTACTTACTAACACACAAGATTGTATATACCTGGACTACAAGATTGTATATACCTGGACTTTGGTTCCTTCCCCTAAAAAAAAATCAAGAAAAAAAAAAAAGAAAGCCGACCTACCGACCCACTGTTTTTTCAAGGATGTAACCAGAAACAAACCTATTTTTTTTTAGGCCTTAGATGTTTCTATTGATCACTTTATCTTTAAATCGAATAAATCAATTATTTTAGATAATAAGAGTATTAAATAGTTATTTGGTTTCTTGACAGGATGTGTGAGAATATATATGCAGTGTAATTTTTATGCTCACCTGCTCTATGTGAAATATATAGCATGAGCAACTTACTTAGCAATTTTTTTCGGAAGTTTTTCAGCAAAAGAACAAAGCCCAAAAGAAAAGTTTTCACAATTTTTCAGCAAATTTTCATTACAGATTAAAACAAATCAACAGGAAGATATTTTTTGTTCTGCAAGCTTGAATACTTAATTTTAGGAACCTGTGTGTTTGGATTGAACATTGTGAGTTTTCTGTGTTTGCAAAGCTTAACCAACTAGAGTCTGTAGTTGACAATCTCTTCAGATATGAAATGGACTTGAGCAATCTGTGAATACACCAACTGCAAATAGGGGTACATTATGCATTGATTCTAGACTTCAGGGGTTATGAACAACTGATTTCTTACAAAAGATACAGTCTTGATACAAGCCTTCACATAGTACTGACACAACAGTATTACTTACTTGTCATTCAGCTTAATTCTGTGCATTGTTTGATAGTCAAAGTCAAATCTCTTCATCTGCAGGGTCAGTAAGTATGGGAAGGACAGGAATTTTAAACCCTGAAAACATGTGTATATTTTATAACAACAAGATGGCAAATACCTTGTCTTGCAACATGGTACAGTGAGTAACAAGTACATGCAATATTCTTCACTACAAGTAACCTTAGCAACAATAAATTTGAAGGAAACAATTTTTACCTCAAAAGTAAATACATAGGCCATACCCTATGATTAACAGGTAATTTTCTCTTTATTAAAGGTAACCAATTTAAAGATAAAAGTAGAAATGAATTTAATTTTCATACAGCAAATATTTATTTTACACTAAGTTTTAAATTAAATAAAATAAAGATGTATAAAAGGAGATAAAATAATTATAAATACGTTTTATATGCACCAAGTTCTGACTTCTTTATGACATGGCTAAATTTTAACTTTGTGCATTATTATAAACATGTATATATACAGTTTTGACTTCAAATAGTTCATTAATCTGTTATAATTTAAATTTGTCTGGCACAGTCATTTTGCAGTTAGAACAATGACAATAATGATAACAGATGCAGACTTACAGACAGCAAATAACATGCAGCCTTTAATTCAAGCTAAATATGTGACTTTGACCTCAAGCAAACTACATGTAAGAAAAAGATGAGTGCTGCATACTGACATACATTGTACAGCCAGTTTATTTCTGCACAATATTTTCAAATGGTGAATAGGATATCAGCTAAATAATTGGTGTTCGGCTTGTGCTCATTATCTTGAAAATTATGTGTTATTTCAAAATCCTCAGACGTTTGTGAGATATGGAGTAGACACAATACCAGATGGAAGGAATAACTGACAGAAAAATCCAGATAGAGTGAAACTACTGCTTATAACTTATTACTCTTGCACGGTAAAATAAGAAGAGGAAAACAGCTTCATATCTGAGCTCCAACAGAATAGGTCAGCATGACTGCATATCAGGTATGTCTTCAATAAGGTTCACATAAAAAACTTTGCAAGGACTCACCTTGTGGGCATTACATTTCTTGTTACATTTCTCACAGAAGTACTGGTCTCGGCCTTCCAATGTCTCAGGCTGGACAAACGCCTCCAGGGCTTCAGACTAAAGTATAAAACTAATTAATTAATTGTTAATTGTTTTTTATGTTATACACAGAAATGCTTTACAATGTGTAGAAATCACCATCAAACTCAAATTATCAGATTAAGTTAATAGACAGTGAAACCAGCCTTAGCAGCCACCTGCGAATAGCAGCCACCTGTCTTAAACAGCCAGTTTGAGTATGACCTAAACTGAATATGTTCTAATTTTTTACTGTCAGCCATCTGTCTTCAGCAGCCACATTTTGTCACTCCCTTGGGTGGCTGCTAAAGACAGTCCTTTTGACTCTATTGTATGATTCTGATTAGCAACAAGCCCATACAAGATAACAATCCCTTAATTTTAAAGGTGATTCAAATGTAAAAATCAGCCTTTTTCTATTTTTTTCATCAACTACATGCCAATAGTAATAAAACCAATTAATTTCCTTTTCAATAATCATCCATATGAAATATACACTAAAAGAATATTGTTACTGTAATTTGAAATCCTTAAAAGTACATTATCCTAAAATATCAATGATGTAGTTTGTGGTTTTACCTTAACTTTTTCTGACAAATTGATTCTTTAAAAATACTAATCAATAAATAATGGAAAGTACATGCAGACGAGTTGATCATTTGAACTGAAGATTCACAAAGCTGATTTTTCATTTTCTTGCATAGATATATGTTACATGTATATAGTAAGACTTACAATACTTTTGTAGGCAGTGGTGGATCCAAATGGACGAATGACTAGAGGTATATCAAGATAAGCATCAATTCTTGCACTCTCATTACCACACTGAAAACAAAGTTTGAAATCACTTAAGTCATCACAAGAAGCTCATGCTGAAAATAATGGTTGAACTTTACTTATTATAACTTTTAAATGAATTGTGGAGAATTGGCTTGTTTATGAATAATAAAGATACTATTTCCAAAACTTTTTTAATAAGGCAATGATGACTAAGTGTTATTATACCATAAACAATAACAGATAGCTAAAAATAAGCTTTTCTGTTGACTGAAGGTGCAGCATAGCGAGATGTATGTGCAGCCAGTTGGGGACTCCAGAGACTCCTTACTTAATGACCTGACTGATCCATCAGGTCTGCTTATACATTTCTTCCCCAGTTATGACTAGATCTGTACCATGATATATTCCCTCACAAATTGGAATGTCCAGAAACTATACTTTAGACTAAACACACAATGTTGTCAATATCTGCCATTGACAGCCAAATTTCAAAGGATGAGATAAATGTGCAGCCAGACTGGAACCCTGGATGTCTTATTTCTGTCCAAGTCGTGACCTGTGTAGATCTAGATCAGACTGCATAGATCTGCCAGTTGATCTGGATATTCACTGGTTGCACATAAAAAACCTTTATATATTAAACAAGAGTGCCAAACTGACACAAAATACGCCCATAAAAATGCTGATCATCAAAGTTGCGTAACGATCCGATGAAAATTATTCGACTTGGAGAGCAGATACCGCTAATTCAGTTTTTGGACAATTCAAGGGCCATAATTCAGGAGTGCCTGGAGGAATTCGGCAGGTTATAGAACTTGGTCGAGATATTATGCCCACCAACATATTCACCAAGTTTGATAAAGACCAGATGAAAACTCTTTGACTTAGAGAGTGGAAACAGTAATTTTGGACAATTCAAGGGCCATAATTCAGGAGTGCCTGGGGGGATTTGGCTGGTTATAGAACTTGGTCGAGATATTATGCCCACCAACATATTCACCAAGTTTGATAAAGAACGGATGAAAACTCTTTGACTTAGAGAGCGTAAACCCTTATTTTGGACAATTCAAGGGCCATAATTCAGGAGTGCATGGGGGGATTTCGCTGGTTATAGAACCTGGTCAAGATATTATGTCCACCAACATATTCACCAAGTTTGATAAAGAACGGATGAAAACTCTTTGACTTAGAGAGCGGAAACCATGTGGACGCCGCCCGCCCGCCCGCCGCAGGTGTTTCCATAATACGTCCCGTTTTTCAAACGGGCGTATAAAAAGGGTTAACAGTTATCCAGGTGGCTTACATCTCTTCTCTCCTGTGACAGGATTTGTACTATGACACAGGGCTTGTATTCATAAGGTATCTAGAATCATTTTTTTTCCTTTTATCTTTTAAAATTAAATTTTTACAATAAACAGGAAATAAAATAGCAAACCAAAAAGAACAATTTTGATTTAAAGTGAAATTGGTGATAAAACTGTGAATTCTAAATAAATAAGAATTAACCGGATACCAGTCTACAAAACTTTGAATTTGTTCACAGGCAAGTACCAGTCCAAGACATAAATTTAGAAAATTGAAATCTGTTTTTAAATACAAATTCCAATCCAGCACATTCGATCTGATTACAAACCTAACCCTTTATTATAAAAACCTTTTATCTCATGTGCAGACAGTGTAGATTCAGATCAGCCTCCATATCTATACCGTCAAATCAGGATCTGCACTGTTTGCTTTAAATAGCCTAATACATCAAAAAGCAAACTGTGTAGATCCTTATCAGATGGCACAGATGTACCAGCTGATCTGCATCTGCACTGTTTCCCCATGCCATCAAGGTGTATATATAAGGAAAGAGTTAAATCCTACCTCTAAGCATTTGACATAGTCTTTCATTTTGCCCTGGTAGAGATGATTGACCAGGTCAGCCTGATTTGTGTTCTTCCATGAGACTTCCAACGCATCAAACATTACACGACATAATTCTTGTACATCATGCTGCTGCCAAACTGTAATCAACACAATGAATATGAAAACATAGATATACTTTTTTAAATAAATATAACCTTACAAAATTTGCAAAGCTTAATGGCATGTGACTACAGAACACCCAAGATTAATGTCTGAAAATCAGCGAATGGCTTAGAGGGAGACTGGGAGAAAGTCTCCCGATTTCCCTAAATGTCCCAAACTTTTGCCTCTGCTCAGTCAACAGAGAAGATATTCCTTATATTGTTCATACAGAGAGCCTATGTAGTTTTTTCTCCCTAAATATGGTAAAAACTTCTCCCTGTTCTAATAACCCAAGCCAATCCCTGGAATACAGGAATTTATTCCATACCTTCAGAACTATCCCAGCCAAAACTTTTGGTGAGGTCTGTAGTTTCTGCAGCCCTTTTCTTGCTTGTCTGAAACAAAAGAACTTTCCATGTATTCTGTCTTCTCTTTTAATGATATAAATATTGAAACAATTTATAAGCCATATGTAGATCACCCATGCCATAAAAGTTGTATCAATAGAGTAACAAGGCAGTCGTATCTAGTATTCTGGCTGAGACAGGACCTTGTTCTGTAATAGGTCCAGTTTTAAAGTGGGCATATAAGAAACTTGAATTTAAAAAAGGTACCTTGGACTGACATCGCACTAACCTGCAGCTGTAGAAATAATCTCTGAAGTTGATATGGAATATTCTTTACGTCAGTACAGCTATCAAAGTGAAACCTGTAGATAGCATTTCTGAACTCTGGGGTCATATATAATGTCTGTAGCAGGCTGTTCAAATAACAAGTCATTGCCTGATTCACCAAACCAACATAACCTGAAAATAATCATTTTTCACAATAAGAATTGTCAACAAACAGCTCTGTTTATGAGATGAAGGTGAAACCTGCTATGGTTACTAGTTATTACGAGAGCTCAATTTATTTTCTTAGAACTAAATTTCTTCATTAAACTATAATATTTTATGATATTTTAATTGACATTCTAAAAGTATGAAACTTAGGTTTGAACACTAACCGCTTTCCCGTAATATTGTATTTAGTAAAATAATTAGGTGGAGGGGCAATTTCAGAATTACAATGTTGATAACAGATCTGAAAACATTGTCAACAGCTATTTACATTAATCTCAACTGGTTTGCGATCATAAAAGAACTCTCATTAGCCCTGACTGCCAGATTTATAATCTTTTCTGTTTCTTTGCTTGCTTTCCAACATTTCACACATCCATATAAAATTGATCATTTTAAATCTTTACTCCATGAGTACAGCTTACATTCCATGTGCAACCAGTGTATATTCAGCTCCATCAGCACATCTGCAGTCTGATCAGGATCTACATTGTTTACTTTTAGGATCATCAGATTATTTCCAACCAAGAAACAAACAGTGAAGATCCAGATCAAACTGCAGATGTGCTGGTTGATCTTTATTTACACCAGTTGCACAAGTGATTAAATGTGTATATATTAAGTCTAGAGTTAAAGTCGACTGTAGTTAAGATCTTTGGGGAAAAATAAAACAAAGACAAACCTGTTTCTGACTTTGTGAGGGCAGAAGAGTACGAAAAATCTGAAGAGTATGAGGAGGAAGTGGATGATACATTGTTATACGAGGGTTGTTTGTCCAGAGTTGTGTTGTTACTGAAGTACATGGAGGAGTCCAGATCTGAGCCAGAGGCCCTTCCATCAGCATCACTAGACACCTGCAACAACAAGGTATACTTTAAAACCATTAACTAATGTGGACATTTAAATTTGTACTTTTCATGAAAACACATTAAAAAGGGTATGACATAATGGGTTTTTAATAAGACAACAAGCTAAATAAGCAGATCACTTTTTCTCTTAGTAAACCAATCACAATAACAGGGCTCTCACTAGAAAAGCAAATTCTGGAGATGTTTTGTCATAATTTCATGGAATTATGGAGAAGTTTGCAATCAACAGCATTATTTCCCTTTACAGTCTATACAAAATGACTTCTCCCACAGCTCAAAGAAGGTCGTTTTTGGGAGACAACTTCCAAGTCTCCCTCCAGTGAGCGCCCTGAATATATGATAACAATTCTTTGCTCTCTATATCAAGCCAAGATGCAAACAAACCTTATACATGTTTATTTCAACAACAGTGCCATCTTCTACTAGTGCATATCTGGGGTGTGGACTTTTGGAAGCTGACCCAAGCTATCCTTATTGGAATTATATTAACTATGGTAACACAAACCTGGGTAGAACCTTCCACAAGCCTGATGTTAGTTTTCTCACAGGAAAACAGTAACTGATCATAACTTTGTGAGAGTTCTGACAAAAAAGAAGCAAAGTACCCAGAATTTTATCACTATCCCGGACGTGACACTGAATAAAATAAAAATAACCACCTTTGGTAGGTTCGGTGGTGGCGGTGGTGGAGGTAATGCCATCTTTTTCGGCTGTCTTCCTGGTACTTCACAGATGGTAAACTTGTGTCGTTTCACACCAGGTGTGATCAGGTCTCCCAGGAAGCTCATCTTGTGTTCCTCCATGTTCATCTACAAACATATCAACAAACAATTTACCAAATTCATCACTGCATACCTTAAATATTACCAATTGTGATTGGTAATATGAAGACATGATTTCAGAGTATATATAAGTAACTATCATGTCATGAAATATCTGTTTCAAGCCAAATTACTTTTGCCCTGTTGATGTCACATACAGTTATTTCAAGGTTATTTGGGTAACAAAACTGCAGTCCTATGGTGGTGGGGGTTACATCCACACTTAGGGGCATACCCATGATCTGATGCTTGACAGGAAACACTTTGGGGGCACAACTTAATGAATGTCCTCTTGAAAAAAAACTGAGAAATAACATCTTTTATGTAAACCCTTTCCTCCATATATACGCATTTTTACGCATGTGCAACTAGTGTTGATCAAGATCAGCCAATATATTGGTGCTGTCTGATCAGGATCTGCACTGGTTGAATTTTGGTCAGAAATAACCTTATGAATAAAAAAGCGAACAGTGCAGATCCTGATCAGATGGCACGGATGTGCCGGCTGATTTGGATCTATACTGTTCGCCCACGCAAAAAGGTGTGTCTATGGAGGAAAGGGTTAAACAAGTAATTAATTGACTTTGGTGGTCTTTCTTTAACAGCACATAGACATTTTTCTTCTAAAATAGAGCTTTCTGGTTTATTCATATTCATACCTATTAAAGATGAACTTTGACAACTTAGCAGGGGGTGCAGGTTATGCTCATGTTACTTGTAAGATTTAGATTGTATGACTTCCATTCTGAAATTACAATAACAAATTACACTAAATGTTTTTTACCTCAACTACTTCTGAACCTTCTTGTCTCTCATAATTTAAAGAAATAGTCCCCATCATGTAACCGAACTGTTTGGCGACTTCATTGAGGAGAATCTGAACTGACATGGACTCTGGTAGGTTCAGAGTGTGTTGAATCGCATTAGCTTGCGGGTCAATCACATCTCGTATTATGCAAAGGACCTTTGCTTCATCTGCCACCGATACATTCTGAAATATACAATACAAGCTCTTACTGCAAGAACTGTCAATAGTCATATTATACCTAACACATGAAATAATGGCCTTAGAATGAGAGCATAAATATTTTACCAAAACACTGTTTCAAAAGGAAACAGCAATACTGTTTCTGTTGCAACTTTCATATGATTCAATAAAGTTACACATTTGTTAATGAAGTTAACGCAATCAGACAAGTAGTAAAGGGCTACATCTGATGAGTCAATAAAACTGAAATGGAAGTAAACAGTGAGTATGACCCTTACTTTTTGCTTTGTAGACACTCATTAGCAGATATTCCCCCTATTAAACCCAGAGATTAGCATACCTGATATTCTTCAAATAAAATTTTGACATTTATGTTATGCATTACTTTATTCATATGGTATTGTGAATCAAATTTTACTGGACTACTTTGCACACTTTCTAAAATTTGTTAATTTCTTGTTTACCAGTTTGCCTTGAAACATCCTTTAGAAATGTGATTCCTAGTTAAAAACAGAAAGTCATTATTGGCTTTGCACAATCTATGAATGGTGATGGAAAACACTTCAGTTGTTTTGTGTCTCTTTTATTTATGAATTTGGAGATGAAACTAGAATGTGTCTTTGGACACTGATGCCCCCACTGCTGCAACATTATTTTTAATAACAAAGGGCCATAACCATGGTAAAAATGGTCGCAGGAAAAAATCCTTTCTTTACGATCATCTACACATCCTGCTTGAATCATCTGTGCAAGTTATAAAGAAATCTGCCTAAAAGTTTAGGAGGAGTTGATGCCACAAGATTAAGGGACGTACGTACAGACGTACGAGTGCAACTCTATATGCCTCCCGCTTTGTGGGGGCATAAAAAAGCTTTCACCAAACAGACTTCAATTCATGTTTTAACTGGCTGAGATATATAAATGATTCCATGCACAATTATGCCTCCAATAGGCAAATATGTCCGGTCATCTCAAAGGTGGAATGCCTAACATGTAGACAACCAGTATCAGACATTCCATGGTGCTCACAACTATTAAGAATGCAACATGGATTTGTAATTTATTTTCATTTTGACAGTAAATTTAATGCCAGATTTTACTGCCAATTCCTGGCAGTAACTATTCCTGTAAACATGTACAGACTGTTTGAGAGCACTGGCTACCACTATGCAGACAACTTGAGGGGTATTCCCTATTCCTGTATTTCCATCCCCCTTACCGAATTTTCGTCAAATTCTTTATAATAAGATAATATAAATGTCAAATAAACATGATGATCAAAAGAGCATTCTTAGTTCTATGAAATGGAACATTATATCTGAAAATCAATGCTTAAATTTGCATGTTTGGTTGTTTAGCAGACCTACACTGCCGATAAAATAAATGGCTGCCGCATTCCTATAAACACGTCCTTTGCTGTAAGAACCTGTGTGAAGAATTTGTTTTCACTACTTCAAACTTGTTGGTGTGTTCAAATCATGCAGACAATCAAGGGTTAAAAATATTTTGATGCATTTTTATCAGCTTTGGAAGATTATATAAATAAATGCTATTTTTAGCACATGGTGTGTTTTTGGATAAGTGATTCTCAGATAAATATGTTTCTGTATCTGCCATATACTCCAAACCCTCTATACAGAGTATTATGTGGAGTGCGCTGTCAGAAACTTTAGGAGTAATATTAAATTATAATGTTTTGGGGAGGTAATTTTCATAGGTGTTTGGGTTGGTTTCTGTACCTGCACAGTTATAAAAATGCCATAGATATTAAATTACAGAAGTCTGGTGTGGTTTGCAGGCAAGTTGCTTTGCCCAGGGTGCTACAATAAAAGATGAATGATGGATGTTCATTGAATGAAGAAGAACAAATGATCTGATGGGGGTGATGGATGAGGTGATGATAGTGGATGATGATCATTTGTAGCACTCTGGTTAGAAGCAGTGGCTGTACAGCTTGGCCTTGAATAAGGCCAGGCTGTCCGCCTAAGCAATGTCTGGTGGTAGACTGTTCCAGATCTTTTCTGTACGTGGAAAGAACGAATGCCTGTGTCCATCAATCCTGGAGAAGGGGATACTATATCTGTGCCTCTGTGTATGGTGTACAGTACAGCTCGGGTGTCTTTTACATTTTTCACTCCTCGCCGCGTTTCACTGTCAGCGCGACATCCAATTTTTTTCGGGTGATCACGGGTGATCGTCGATCTTGCCACTGCGATCACCTGACAAGAAAATCACGGTGATTTGCCGCGATTTATCAGCGCGAATCGCGGTGAAGATTTACCAGTGATTTAAAGACATTCTTCCAAATTTATTTATTTAAAAAGAAATATGTTGTTCGTATTTTCGTATCAGAGAAAAGATCTGAAACTTGATCAATGCATAAATATATTGTCCATTATTTGAAACACTGGAGTTTTCCACACCTTCCGTGTTGACATAAACATCTTTGTACTTGCCCCGTAAATTGCTGCCTATTATGCTTCAAAGTGGAATGTTGTCACGGTCATTGCAGAAAGTGAACAACAGTTATTAAATTGGTTAATTATTTTACGGCAAATTATAAGAATTCATTGACAAGTAGAGTATTTACGCCTCAGATCGGAATTCAACGTCATTTAAAATACGAGTATAATTGCGATTGAAACACACAGTAAACTGGACACAATAGATCATTATCGAGAGAGAAAAGTGAATAAAAATTGTGTAGTTCTTACCTTATCGTTTCCTTAGTTGTTATTTTGATGAAAGATAAATATATAATATTCTTTTTCTTAAGTACTCCGAACATGTTGAGAAAATAAATAACGGTGAAAATATAACAGCCAAGTACATTAGCTACAAGTATAAAATCCATCTCGTCAGTATTTTTCCCCAATCCCTTCCTAAAACATCTTCATTTATGAGCAATCAACACCTGTTTGAACACCTGTGTGATCAGCATTGTATATTTCATCATCACTTCTGTTTATTCACTTCAAAAAGAACGCCGACGAGGAATACTGATTTTCCGAGATCAAGGGTGCCGTGTTGGGTAAAAAAAATTATTGATCAAACGTCGGCGTTTTTTATTCTTAACAGATTGACTCATTTGTCAACTCTCACCAAAAAAAAAAAATAAAATTGCTCAAAACAAATTAGAGTTGAACATTGTATAATCAAAACATGCCTTGTAAAATCAAAACATGCTGGAAATTAATACCATATGCCTGTCACAAATGTTATTTAAATAAACAATGTTTGTGTTCACGACTTACTCAATACATTCAAAATGTTCATCAATAGTTGATTTGTCGTTGAGTAGTGTGTCAATTTTGTTTGGGAATCAACTAAGCTGTTGATAATTGGTGTTTTATATGGAATAATTAACTCCAAGCTTCTTACGTTGACAGGTAAGCACTTTCAAAATAGTTATTGATTAATTCATGTCAGTTTGCAAAAATCGGGCATCGGTGATAAAATCAAGCTCTGTTATATAAAAAAGTTATTACATTTATTAAGAAACTTGATATTTTCACAGAAGATACACAAACAAAGAAAATTGTTTTTTTGTTTAATGCTGACGAATCGGCACGTCTGATTATGTGACTAAAATTTTTACATTATTTTGATCAGGCATGATTTTATGAATCACTGAAAAAAGCTGAAATACGGCCGGGGGTCTGGGGGCCGCTTAAGGTCCCCAGACGCTCTGGGGTAAATGGTGCAAAATCCTGCATTCTGGGCCTCTCCTGGGAGCATTTTTACTCTTGAAAAAACGACACTTTTTTAAAGCAGATTTTTTCTAACTAATGTCCATAACTAGATATTTATTAAACATTCCATTTCATTACAAATGTTCACCCCATGAGATATATTGGATACTTTGATGTTCATTAAACAGCTACACCCCGAATGGATCCCCTCCCCATATAATTGATATCTCATAACGTAACGCACCAGTCCTCATACGTTAAATTTTCGGATAAACGTCTGACTGGCTCGTCGTTCACTTTCTGTTCCCATTTCCAAATCTTTTTCAAAACTTTGTTTGATGTCCTTTATATTTTCCAACAACTCTTTTAACAAAACCTTTCCCAGCCATGCAGGATAATTAGTACAACCGTAGTTTGATACGCGTTTTACAATTGGTCAATGCTCTAATTTAATCCAATCAAATCGCTGATTATATTTCGGGAAACATTGGTAAATGCAAAAACCGGGTCCCGTAAAAAACGTGTAGTGACGCTAGACTCTTGCACAGCAAATGCCGGTTAGCGAATTGAATCCGAAGCGGAAAATAAAATTAAAAATCGGAATCGGGCGCGGCAAAAAGCGGAATTCCGCTAAAAAGCGGAAGAAAATCATGCCTGTTTTGATACAATGTTACGTTCAAATTGGTTAAAGAAAGAATGTTTTACATTAAAAAAATACATTTCAATACACTCCTTTTTCGAAAGATTTTTCACCGCAATCCCCCGCGATGGACCCTGAAGCTAAACTGTTGACGATGAACATGAGAAGAGCGAGAATGACTGCAGAATTATCGCCGCGAATCACGGCAAATCACCCGAAAATCGCCGCGTCGGAAGGACATATTCGCGGTGAATTTCCACCCAGACTGATTTATTAACGCGGTGGACGGGTGAAAAATGTAAAAGACACCCGAGCTGTACTGTATATAGTGTGGGAATGGTATCCTTACAAGGTTGTGTTTGATCTTGTAGAACATACATAATGAAGTAACTTTACGGCGCGTTTCTAGGGTTGGTAAGTTGATCTTTCTTAGAAGGTTAGTAATACTACTGGTATATTTGTAGTCGTTCAGTATAAATCCTACTGCGGGATGTTGTACCATTTCAATCTGGTTAATGTTGTTTTCTAATCATTTTTCAGCTCAATTTTAATAAATTCAATTTTTAACAACTGCAACTTGAAAATATTATGAGTACTCTCTTGTACGATGGATAAGTCCATGCATCCTATTATTAATTGTTGTTTTTTCAAGGGGGGACGGGATTACAGGAAGGGACGGAAATATAGGAAAGTAGGATAAAGCAGGTTTTTGCCAGAACTTTTTTTTAATACCCAAAACAGAAGTGCCAAAGTTAACAAACAAATCTTTATTCAGAATGTTTTTAAAGTACACCGCGTGAAAGTTTCCTGGATCGAATTTTAAGCCCATATTCTTTGTTCCGAACATCCGTGGATATTTTTACCCCACCCACTCTAGTTTGGAAGAAAATAACAATAAATTGTTACTTCTACGGGCACGACCTGTGTTCCGTCCCCGACAACCATATTACTCTGTCACTCGTTTGAATTCTACTGGTATTTAATCGCTTTTACGTTTCTACTTTCATTTTTGTTTAGTTTTTGACACAACTTCGAGAATGAGCGGATCAAATCTCGTTGCGAAATTTCTTGCCGAGAGTTGAACGGTCTTAGCTAAAAGTATTGCTTTTATTCGCCGACGGAATTGTCAGTGACATAATTATACGTCGGGGTCAAAACGGAATAGCCGCCATCTCCCGATACCGCACACACTCGTCTGAGCATCAAGCCGTTAAGTTAGTGCATTAAAAGTTTGAAATTATAGTAGCCGGCTTAAATCTCAAGTACTAACTTTAGAATATATACAGAAAGTTGGGTGAGACATGATATTACTAGAACGATTTACAAAGTTGAACGTGATTTCATGTTACGATCATCACCTTTGATTGCCTTCCCCATGATCTATTATTATTAAAGCTCAAGTCTTATGGTATGTCAGAAAATGCGTTAAAATTGTTAAAATGTTACTTAGGTAATAGAAAACAGTGTGTTAAAGTAGGACAAGATCTGAGCTGCATGCTAGACATATTTAAAGGAGTGCCCCAAGGATCCATACTAGGGCCTTTATTATTTAATATCTTTATCAATGATATATTTTTCTTTGTTTACCATTGCAAATTATATAACTATGCAGATGATAACACATTATCAAAGTCTGATAAATCATTAGAAACTGTAATCAGATCTATGCAGGAAGATAGTAAATCTTTAATAACCTGGTTCACAAACAATAAAATGCAGGCAAATCCTGATAAATTTCAAGCGATTGCCATCGGAAATAAAACTCATGATATAAATGTGGTCTTTAATCTCGAAAATGTTTTAATAAACTGTGAAGATGAGGTTAAACTGCTGGGTGTCACCTTAGATTTCAAATTAAGTTTTCATTCTCATATAACAAACATTTGTAAAAAGGCTGCAAGGCAACTAAACGTCCTTAAGCGGATAGGAAATTATTTGAGTCGGCTGGGAAAATTGACTATCTATCATTCTTTCATTATATCCAATTTCAGTTACTGTCCGCTTACCTGGCATTTTTGCTCAGAACAAAACACGCGCAAAATTGAAAAAATCCAAGAAAGAGCCCTACGTTTTGTGTATAATGATTCAGTAAGCCCCTATGATGACCTTTTAGAACGATCAAAATTGCCCTCTCTAAAAACAAGACGCATGAGATCAATTGCCTTGGAGACCTTTAAAATTGTAAATAAAAAATCCCCTATATTTTTACAAGATTTGATTGCTATAAAAGATAACTCTTATAACTTTAGGTATTCAAATACAGCAGATCTCCCAAGACCAAGAACCACTAGGTATGGGAAGAACTCATTCAGGTATGAAGCCGCCAGACTTTGGAATACACTACCAAATGAGGCACGAAATTTGTCCTCTTTTGAACAATTTAAAAATTATATTTCAAGCTGGTGCGGGGGGCAAAAATGTTTCTGCACTGCATGTAGAGCACAGTCTGTCTGACTTCAACCTGTACGATGTCTACAAATGTTATTTTTGTGCTACAGATTATTAATTCTTAAGCCTGCTTTTGTTATCATGCTTTTGTAAATGTGTCTTGCCTCTTATCTTATGTCTTTCTGAGCCCTGCCTTTTAAATATATTTTTAATATAAAAGCTTTTTAGTGCACGCATCTTATGGTGCCTCTGTCAGTCATGGTAGTTTAGTGCTTGTATTTTGTTTGTAATTTGTGCATATGCATTTTTTTTTAAATCTTAAATCAGCCTTTATAATATATATGTTTTTTTTTTCTTAAGTGCATGCATGATGAATCTTATGGTGCCTCATTCAGTCTTAGATTTTAGTGCTTGTATATGTTGAAACCTGTGCATTATTTTTTAGTGTTTGTATATGTTTGTAACCTGTGCTTACTCAAACTATCCAAATCTTACTTATGTCTTAAAATGCATGTAATGTATGCTGGATTTTTCCCTTAAGGCCATCCTGTTCTTACTAGTGTGTAAAATGTGTGTAAATTTATGATGTCATTTTGTTGATGTTTTTTATGATATGTTTTGTTACTCAAATATGAAGTCGGTTAAAGAGCTCAAAAGAGCTCGTGTTATTTGTTGCTACTGTATATATATGCCCGACTATAAATAAAATTTACTTACTTACTTACTTTTTTACATATATAGAAAAGTCATTGTCGCGCACAAATAGTTGTGCTAGAAATTTAGTCGTGCTTTCTATTCAAGTACTTTAATGGGAAAGTTTATAACACTGTTATTTTTTCTAAGGCAGTTTGATCACATGGATACTACACAATAGTGTGCAGGGTTCCAAGTAGCCCAACTATTTGTGCGCAATAAGAGCTTTTCTATACATACGATGGTCGCTCTTCGCGCACAACCCAGTTACTATTCAAATCAATGCGGAAATTTTTCCTTCTATTTCTATATGCCGCCGATCGGAAAATGAATCGCAACTTTTCAATCTCTTGCCGGCTTCATAAAGCATCTTAAACATATTTATTTAAAAAAAAATACATACCTGAGAAGCCACATTCAAGTAGAATCAATATATGTAATCCTTTATAAGTAACGTTTTCGTTTTTTATGCAAAACTGTTTTAAACCTCCACCCATGTCGATTACACCGCATAAAGTTTATCTGACTCGCGTTTATCGATAATTTTCACCGTGTAAACGGCATATGCTGTGGTAGGTTTAACAAGTTATTTTGTGGATTATTCGTTCATTTTATTGTTACTTTTATCATTATTTATGTTTTATAACGATATTTGACATACCAGTGTTGAAATTTTCTTGTGGGAGTGAAAAAAAAGAATTTAAATCGGGTCGATTTCCACCACAGTTTTGATCGTAACTGCTTGAGACGTAAAGGACAGACAACGAAAACGTCCGTATGATAATGGGTCTGCGCTTGCAGTCGAATGATTGAGACTAGGTTCCAAGTAACATATAATTAATTTAATAAAAAGGTTAAATATGCACACACAGCAGAGACAGCCCTACCCCCTCACTGCCAGAGTAGAGAGGAGAAGAGAGCGTGGTTATATAATGATCAATTTCAAAATAGAAGTCACATGCAATAAACGAAAAAGAGAACCCGATGGGCTACCACCTCGGAACGGTCAGTGACAAAACAATATGCAAAACAATTGGGGGTTTTAACCAGGTTCTAGGGTACACCCACCTCACACTTGCCCCCAACAGATTCTCATACGAACAAACAAGTACATGTTGTCTTAGTGAAATAACTCAAACCCACCCATAAACTCGACGTACAATGTTGCATGAAAAAGCACATAAACACAAAGAACATAAGAAGTTAATAGCATTGTCAAGCAAAAGGGGCGAGAAATCAATGACCTTTCCGGACCAGGGCCCAAAATGGCCATATCACGTGGTTTGTGACGTCATTCGTCTACTTTTTTTCTGTGCCCTGAATCACAGACAAAAGTAGACAAAAGACGACAAATGTATTGACAACTTTGGTTCGTGTTTAACTTTCCCCATAGAATGCGCTAAATTGCGTTGAAAATGGTGAACCAATAAAATACTCACAAGGCTTCGAAGATTTGAATTGATTTTTTTTTCTTGCCGTAATACCAAAAATGACGTCACAAACCATGTGGTATGGTCACCTTGAGAGCCGCTGGAGTCACATCAGCAAAAACACGACGACAGGGATAAAAGAAACAGTTCAAGCTTCTTGGTTCTTTCATCTTATGAAGCTTTAAGCCAATGACAATCTTCACAAAAAACAACCTGAAAAGGTGATATATGCATATCAGGAGTGGCAACATTTAAAACATAACATGCTCACTCAGTTTCAAACGACCTGTTTCTAAAAGAATACCACAAACAATTAACGAAAATAAGAACCCGAAGGTCAAGCTCTTTAAGGTGGCCAGTACCAAGTTCCCAGTTTGCTTCTGGGGGTTTCAAACAGGGACTAATTTGCACCAACCAGACACTTGCCCCGTATACAGGTTCTCAAATGAACAAACAAGTTGTATTGGTGAAATAACCCCAACCCATCCATTAACTCGACAATTTTGCATGAAAAAGTTGCCAAGTACATATAAAATAACTAAGCTATCGGGGTTTCCTTCGTTCCTTCAGTGATGGACAAGTAACCAACCTGACATTGATTATGCCAGCGTTTGCGGCTCTAGAATAGATATAAGAAATGTGATCAACGACGACCCAACGATAATTATTGATGTTTACAACTGTGAGGAAAATTATTTGATGATTTAGCTTGGGCCGAGTCTAACTGCTAAATCTTTCTGGTTATTTTAATACTTTGAGTTAAAGTAGTGTAGTTGAACGGTAAAGCCCGAGAATTCCGTCAAATGGTATAAAAGCAAATGCCGTTCATTGACACTGGGCAACGGACCACACCATAATGTCCTCGGTCAGAGGCGGGAGGGTCCATAAACTGGGAATAAACAACAACAATGACACTGGGCAGTCTGTTCCTGAGAGTCGAGGTGTTCACATGGTTGAATTTGGATTCAACATTGGTCTGCATTATAGGTCCAATATAGTACAACTCTGTACTAGGGCATATTGACCGGGTTGTTTCCGTGTGAAAGTATTGGTTGAAGCTAGGGTTGATTTAGACAGTGTCCTCAAACAATTGCTGGAAACACGTGCGTTTGAGACACTTGTAAGGTAGCTTCAGAGTAAGTTTCAGGATAAGGATTTTAGATAGTGTCCTCAGACAATTGCTGGAAACACATGCGTCTGAGCCACTTATAAGGTAGCTTCAGCATAAGTGTTGAGGATAGGTTTAGATAGTGACCACAGACAATTGCTGGAAACACATGCGTCTGAGCCACTTGTAGTTTGAGAGTAAGAGTTGAGAATAGGGTTTTAAATAGTGTCTTCAGACAATTGCTGGAAACATATGCGTCTGAAACACTATTGTTCAACAGGCTAGGCTAGATTTTAGTGTTGAAGGTTGTTTGTTTAGGGTTTTGTTTGAATGGTGATTGTTCAAACCGTGTTGAGCATTATTTTGAAATTTGATGTTGCTCAGGTTTGCTTTTATTATAAGAGTTCGAAACAGTATTGTGGTTCTTATTTGTTTTATTGCTCAGCATTTGCGCTGAGATTGTGCTTGAAGTTCGTGTGTGATTGTTTTGTTTCAGACTGTGATTTTGGTTTGGGTGAGCGTTTGAAACTTTAGTTTGAGATCAATTATTTGTCCAGGTGGTTCATTGTCCTGGAGATTGTTTTCATATGTTCAGCCGATTCTCACTTTGATTATGTTGTTTGAAGCCAATCATTTCTAAAATCATTGTAATCATTCTGGAGCAAAGTAGCTCAGGGAAAATTCATTATATTGTTTAAAACAATACATTGCCCTGACATACGTTGAAATCATTTTTCAAGAAAAATTATATATAATCCTTTCGGGGATCCCTTAATTAGAAAGTTAGCTGTTTGAATTGAATTATCTCCCCTTAACATAATATATATCTTCAATTCATCGTATCGAAAGATCCAGATGACTCATTGTGTGTGTGTCTCTGTCTATAGCACTAGTGTGCATAAAAACTCCAAAAATAAAAAGGAGGAAGCACGATGCTAATAGATGTGTATATGTAATTGTCCTACATGTTTGTATATGTATAAAAATAAGTGTATGTAAATGTCTAGGCAGTCAGAGGGTCATTTGTGGATAGTTATGGTTTATATGCGTTGCCGGAAAATTTCTCTATTGAGAACTTGGATGGCACGTCTATAACCATGTACAGCACTCTTGGCTAGGCGATGTCGCCGTGTCTGGTGCTTAGATCTGTTCCTTTATGTCTGAAGGTTTGTTCGTTGGTTACTTATCTCACCCATATATATATATATATATATATATATATATATATATATATATATAGGCTGAGACAAGTAGTCGGTTTTATGTGCCTTCCGCTCGGGGCACGTTACACAACTTAAGCTTATTAAAAAATGCTTATCTTTTTATTTTTGGAAGTTTTAAGAGTCATTTCAATTCAAAATGTTAATGAAACCAAATTAGAACAAAAACATAGTTTTGTTTTGGTTAGAGTTGAATTAGTCTGGTTCCCGATCCAGAACTGCGTATGCCGCTGAAAAATTGGTGTATTAGACAAAACCGTGTAATACTTCCTTTTCCGGTAACAGAAAGAACCAACGATGAGGTAAATTTTGAGGGCTGTTGAAAATCTCTTAAAATCTTATTGTCAGTTTGTTCTTTTGTTACAAAACTATTTTTGACTACTTAAGTTGAAGTATCTAATGAATTAGAATTATATTTTCAGCAAAATCAGCAGAGACAACTTGCAGGAGGCTATTGCCACGGTGATGAAAGGATCGAAAGAAAAGAGGAGGCGTTTCACCGAATCTATCGAGCTTCAGATTGCTTTGAAGAATTATGATCCTCAAAAAGACAAGCGTTTTGCCGGCACTGTCAGGTTTGGCTGCTACATATAACCTATTGAATGCCAACCTGCCATGTTTCATAGACGTTGCAGTTGGGGCTTAAATTTTGGTTAGGGACACGGGAGTTTAGTTAGCTGGTTAATGTCACTAGTCGTTTTAATAGTTTTTCAAGTGATTTCGCCAATAAATAACCAAAATAGCCTTAACCAAAAATATGACCCTCCAATTAAAATAGGGTTACAATAAAACTGTTCGCAAATTTCAAGTGCGAGTCATCTGGGTCTCTTGGAATCCCTATGACTGGTAATCAGCCAAATCAGCTAAGTTGAAATTGTTCTATTGCAATGCAATCTGGGTATTGCCTTTTTAGTAACTAAACATGTCTGTTATATGACATCTGTGAGACATAGGCAAAGTTGGAAGCTGGATAATAGTCTGGCGGACCTGCACCCAGGGTCTTAAAAGAATTGGGGAGGTATTGGGCTAGAATTTATTCTGGTACCTTACCGACCAGTTTATGCAGCCAATCTGATTATATGACATTCAAGGGAGAGGTTCTTCTGATTCGGTGCAGAGCCGCAAAGGAAACATGCTCCCAGAAGTAAACTGTTTAATGGCTAAAGAAAGTTAGAGGTGAGGCTCATAGTGTGTCCAAGCACTTGGGAAGGGCACACCAATCAAGAAATATAAATTTCACTTTTTGTTGTGGTGTTCAAAATTGGCATCCACAAACTAGCTTGACAATTTCGTTTGGGAAATGTTTCATAAATTAACAGCTATCAGTATCGTACCAATTTTGCTATAATTTCAGGGTAGCCAGTTAATTTTAATAAAAAATATGGAAACTATTTTTTGGAACAATCGCTTGTTAATTTAGCAGCCAGATAAATTTGTTCAGTCTTTGGGTCAACTTGTACAAAAAGCTGGTAACTTATACTTTATCAATAAACAAGTGACCTAAAATACAAGAATAAATATGAAAATTAATGCAGACTTCCCGAAAGTTGCAAAAAAGTGTCAGACATTTGGTCAGACAAGATGTGAAAATCTGTCTGACCGAAACAAGTTCTGTCAGACTTAAACATGTTAGAAAGGTATAAGCAAGGATAAGTAGTTCAAATTTTGTCTGACATCCGGTCTGATAACATTAGAAATCACGTCTGACCGGCCCAAATTTTACAAGACAGGTCCTTCTGTCTGGCAACTTTTGGGAAGTCTGTTAGTGGTCCATTTGCCATTTCTGAGAAATTCAAGTCTTCTGATCCATAGCCATTGCCTATTATCCCAGCTGAAACAATGCTTTATGTAGCTTTTATAAAGACAGGACATTGGTCATAATGTGTAGACTGCATCTTTTTTTTCAGTTCTAGTCAGAATTTACATAGGATAACGGGGCTTTTCATCCTTATATAACAGAGGCCTATAAAAGGCCTCTTCCCAATCCAAAAATATAGTATTTTTTCCCAATTGTGGCAGAAACTCTTCCCAAAATGCTAGGTAAGATGTCCAAAAATGGTTAAAGCTCCTGGGAGAAGTGTTTGAAAATTGAAGTCTGGAAAATAAAGTGCATAGTAAATTAGATTTAAGTTAAAAATACCTATTACTATTGAATTTCATAAAGTAGAACCCATCTTTCAATTAATTTTGTTTTCCCAAAATAAACAATTATTGCGCATAAATTTCCCAATTGGAAAGGCCAGGGCCTCTTCCCAATTTTCTGATGAAAAGCCCTGGATAAAGATTGATAGGTTAAATGTAGACTAATGTTACACATGCATAACAAACAAGTGGCCAGATTATTTCAATTGTTATGATCATATTATACCAGGTTCATTTTATATGCTTAAGCATGTAGTTTGACCAATGTCTTGTAGTTAATGAAGAGTACTTACAGGCTGATGCATGTGCCAAAGCCCAAGATGAAGGTTTGCATTCTGGGTGACCAAGTACACATGGACCAGGCCAAGGCCAATGATCTGCCATGCATGGATGCTGATGCTCTCAAGAAGCTCAACAAGGACAAAAAGCTGGTCAAGAAACTAGGTAATTCTGCTTGAGTAATAGACAATTAAGTGGACAAGGAAAACAATTGCATTAATTGCCGATTGTGTTGTTCAGCTTGCTGTATCAGGTGGACCCGTAGGGATCCTGTTGTCCGGTGCCGCTGAGGTGTCGTCATCTAGTAGCCCCCAACTCAAAACTTCATGTTGCTTTTAATTTTCAAAGTACTTTTAACTTTTTTGCTTAATGCTTGGAATATATTGCCTGCATTAAAAGTCATGTATGACCTTTTAATAAGGGGAAAAGTTACAATGTCCCTTTCAAATGACTGGAATGTGAAACTTATATAGGTGTCATCATCCGGTCGGTTGGTTGGGTGGTCGGTCTGTGACTTACTACGTCAACAGTTTTCAAGATTTCGACTTGAAACTTTAAACATGTGTTCGTGAGTACATTTGTGCGAACTATTTTTTTTCTCTTGTGGATCAGTCCATTATTTTTCGGAGGGGAGCACGATTTAACAAAATCTTGTGACGCGAACTACTTCTACAGTTTTTAAGATATTGACTTGAAACTTGATACATATGTTCGGCATGAAGTGTAGATGTGCGTGACATATTTTTTGTGTGGATCAGTCCATTATTTTTTGCAGGGACATGATTTAACAAAATCGTGTTGTGCAAACTTCTAAATCTTGTGACGCAAACTACTTCTACAGTTTTTATACACCCGTTTGAAAAACGAGACATATATGGGAACACCTGCAGCGGGCGGGCAGCCTCCACAGGGTTTCCGCTCTCTAAGACAGACAAAGAGTTTTCATCCGGTCTTTATCAAACTTGGTGAATATGTTGGTGGGCATAATATCTCGACCAAGTTCTATAACCAGCCAAATCCCCCCAGGCACTCCTGAATTATGGCCCTTGAATTGTCCAAAATTACTGTTTCTGCTCTCTAAGTCAAAGAGTTTTCATCCGGTCTTTATCAAACTTGGTGAATTTGTTGGTGGGTATAATATCTCGACCAAGTTCTATGACCTGCCAAATCCTCCCATTCACTCCTGAATTATGGCCCTTGAACTGTCCAAAATCTGAATTAGCTGTATAAGCTCTCCAAGTCGAATAATTTTCATCGGATCGTTAAGCAACTTTGATGATCAGCATTTTGACGGGCGTATTTTGTGTCAGTTTTGCACTCTTGTTAAGATATTGACTTGAAACTTGATACATATGTTCGGCATGAAGTGTAGATGTGCGTGACATATTTTTCGTGTGGATCAGTACATTATTTTTTGCAGGGAACATGATTTAACAAAATCGTGTTATGAAAACTTCTACACTTACTAGGTCAACAGTTTTCAAGATATCTTCTTGAAACTTTAAACATATGTTCGTGAGTACATTTGCGCAAATTAGTTTTTTTTCTCATGTGGATCAGTCTATTATTTTTCAGAGGGGAGCACGATTCAACAAAATCGTGTGACACGAACTTTTCTACAGTTATTAAAATAATGACTCGAAACTTTATACATGTGTTCGGCATGAAGTGTAGGTGTGCATGACATATTTTTCGTGTGGATAAGTCCATTATTTTTTGCAGGGGACACATGATTTAACAAAATCGTGTTATGCAAACTTCTACAGTTTTCAAGATATCGACTTTAAAATTGTATGTTCTGCATGAAGTGCTCATGTAAGCGACATATTTTTTATGGATCAGTCCATTATTTGTTGGAGGGGAGCATTATTTTACAAAATCTTTTTTTTTTAAATCTTATGACGCAAATTACTTCTCCAGTTTTCAAACATTAATCATACATTTGTGAGTACATTTGCATGACATACTTTGTTTCATGTAGATCAGTCCATTATTTTTTAGCAGGGGAGCATGATTCAACAAAATCTTGTGACACGAACTTCTACAGTTATTAAGATAATGACTCGAAACTTTATACATGTGTTCGGCATGAAGTGTAGATGTGCGCGACATTTTTCGTGCGGATCAGTCCATTATTTTTTGCAGGGGACATAATTTAACAAAATTGTGTTATTCACACTTCTACAGTTTTCAAGATATCGACTTGAAACTGAAATCATGTTCTGCATGAAGTGTGCATGTAAGTGACATATTTTTTATGGATCAGTCCATTATTTGTTGAAGGGGAACATTATTTAACAAAATCTTATGACGCAAACTACTTCTCCAGTTTTTAAACTTTTAACATACCTTTGTGAGTAGATTTGCATGACATATTTTTTTTTCATTTGGATCGGTCCATTATTTTTCAGAAAAGGAGGACAATTCAACAAAACCTTATGACGCCAACTACTTTTACACTTTTGTTTACATCCAGTGAAACCCAAGTTGCTATTTTTAAACACAACTTTTGCTTTACTCACATGGCGTTAGCATTAGCTCACCAAATGATGTCATTATTCTTATCCCTCTCAGAAGAATAACAACATGTGGGCGGGTGAAGGTGGTGTAGCTGTTTGCGTATCAACAGACAAAAACAGCAGAAATAAACAACTACCGTCAATTATTGAACATATTCATGTTCTATAATTTTTGTTTATGGAGAATTTTCACTAAATTTAGAGGCATAGTTGATTAAGATAAATGACAATAAATGATAAACCCATGCCTCCAGATGTCTTAATTTTCAAAATAGCTCAAATGCACTTAAGAAATGGCTTCCCAATGATATATAAATTGCTATCTTCCAGAAGCTTCAGGGATGCTTTGACCCCCTTGTCCCCCCACCAGGGCTTTGCCCTGGACCTACCGGGGGCCCTGGCGGCCCCCTGGACCCTCAGCAAATTTTCAGGATTTCAATTTTTTTCAGCTTTCACCCATGAAAGATGCAAACATCATTTCTGTATACTTTGACAAAGCAGTATTGCGGGGGTATTAATCACCTTCAGTGATAGCTCTAGTTTCATTGAGAAGTAGCGTGGGAAGTATAATTGACAGAACGTTGTTCATAGTTAATCACACTTAACTAAAATTTGAGCCACACCTTTTGTTATTGTTTTCAACATCTGCAAAGGGAATGAACATACAGCGACAAAAATTTGATTGACAGGAAAATAAATTTGGAAGTAAAATACAGCATATTTTGATTGGGGCAGCACTTTTACAGGCCTTGAAGAATTTTTCCAGGGTCACTCGCACTTCACAAAAAGTACTCTACGCCATTTTCATATTATGCTGCTCGATTTAAACTAGATCTTTCATTATCAGAACAATGCTCTTTGACCAAGCCTCTGGTGCGCGATTATTAGTCGAGAAAAATCAGTCTGTATCGGCATAACCGGCTTAGTCAACTATAAATTGATAATAATAGTTTTTATACATTTAATATATAATCTTTGAAAAAGCCCGTATTTATATTTTATTAAAATTCTTATGCACTCTGCTTCAATGAATTATTAATCGATTAACTCCATAGCAATAGTAGCATTCGGCAATGTTTTATTCATATGCCATCGGCAGGTCCGCGTTTGGTATGACGTCGGTTTCCGGTTTTTGTTTGACAGTTTGTGCAGTCTGCAGTTTGATTGATTTACCGAATAACTTTATTTATTAATGTTTAGAGAGGCAGCATTTGGACTTGGAGAATCTTACTCGCCCGGTCATGATCAACTTTCACTCGCAAATGCGAGAGGGCGAGTGGATTTATCGAGGTCTGTTCTATCAGTAGCATGACAAAAACATGGTCGGCGTCTTGTGAAGTGCACCATCAAATGACTGTTATATGAAACTTGATACTTCTTACAACTTTGAAAGTACTTAATTTTCAGCTTTTCTTTCCAAGTACAAAAATTTTCTTGTTTATTTAGTTATGTCAAATGACTTTCGTCTATTTGAAATGCTTGTCTTAAAGGCTTTATTCTTGAATATTATATATAATCTGATTGAAAAAAGCTTTGTTCCGACAATAGTAATGAAAACTTTTTATGGGTATGACCTTTTCAAATAACCAGAAACTTCATTCACTTATAAACTTGGAATGTGTTCTTTTGACATAAGAGTAGGAAAATGTCATCTGTATAAACCAAGTTACATTGCATTTAAGGTTTTAGAACTGTAATATGCACTTTTGCAGATTGTCAATTTGTTGTTTTCATTTCCAAGTACATCCATTTAGACATCTAAACACGAGTTTTAAAAAACATTTACCGTGCGTAACTCGAGAAATTTAGTATTTTAGAAGGGGACCCTCTGTTTCGGAAAATGGGCTGTAAAATCAAACATACTAGAAGCTAAATTCATCTCTATTTCTTTGAAACCTTGTAAAATTCATTTTACATAGACTTATATAGGAAAAACTTTAAAAATCTTGTCTGAAACCACAAGGCCTAGAGCTTAGATATTTGGCATTTAGCACCCTCTAGTAGAACTCTACAAAGATTGTTCAAATTATTTCCCAGGGGTCAAAATTGGCCCCGCCCCAGGGGTCACTTCATTTTATATAGTCTTGTATAGGAAAAACTTTTAAAATCTTCTTGTCTGAAACCACAAGCTGAGAGTACTTTTGTACTCAGGTGAGCGATATAGGGCCATGATGGCCCTCTTGTTTATTTTATCCGAGACTGTTTTCCAAATGACCAGTAAGACTTCATAAGTAATTTTTATTTGAACTAAATAAAATTATGCAGTGAACAAGAAATCTTCATGTCAGTGATTCTAAAGAATTGTGTGAAAAGAAAACAAACAAGAGCTTCACTTGGGTCAACATTGGTACATGCACATTTTCCATAACAAGAACAATAACTGCACTTTCCATAACAAGAACAATAACTGCACTTGTCTTTCAGTGATTTATGTACACTGTTGAGTAATGATAATGTTTTTGTAGCCAAGAAGTACAGTGCATTCATTGCATCAGACACACTGATCAAGCAGATCCCAAAGATTCTTGGTCCAGGTCTTAACAAGGCTGGCAAATTCCCCACCCCAATGTCACATCAAGACTCCATGGTCCACAAGGTAGAAGAAACCAGAGCTACCATCAAATTCCAGCTGAAAAAGGTAGGTTATATATAAAAAAGAAATAATTTAAACATTTACTGTAGACCTGAACAGTTACATATTTACAGCAATCTGGACTGAGGAGCAGTGATGCTTACCCTCTGATAAAAAATTGGGTACTTCAGACATGTAATTGGGGACTTCAGACATACCAATTTATTTAAAGATTGATTTATCAATTGCTAAAATCCATATATGCTCCAGCATATCTTACCTTTATTCCAGTAATCTGATGATAAGCTATATGTGGTTGGAAAGAAAATTGGGCTAAAGAAATCAATACTATGTCAATACTCATGTTTATTGACCCTACTGTTTACAGGTGTTGTGTCTGGCCACATGTGTGGGTCACACAAAGATGACAGAAGAACAGGTGTACCAGAACATCTCCCTGGCCATCAACTTCCTGGTATCCCTGCTGAAGAAGAACTGGCAGAACGTGCGCGCTCTTTACATCAAGAGCACCATGGGCAAGGCACAGAGAATCTACTAGACTTTGTTCTTTCTTGTAAAGACTTTGTAGATGAATAAATCTGTGTTATGTCCAATGATCATGTCTTGCCAGTTTTATTGTGTCATCCTTTCAAAGCAAAGGCAATAGATTAGGATTGCTTTGTTCGTCCCTCTGTCTGTCCGTCCATAACAATGACCTAATGTTGGCTATAACTTTGCCATTTCTTAAAATTTCTTCATCAAACTTTCAAATACTGTTGCTTATGACAACATGGTCGTAAAGATGCCAAAGTCTTTGGGTCAAGGTCATTTTTGATGGACTTGAGCCCCTTTTTATCCCCTGCCGCATATCGGCTGGGGATATAGGAATGGACTTTGTCCGTCCGTCCTTACTTGCGCGTATCTCGTGTCCGGTCCATAACTTTTCAACCCCTAGAAGGAATTTCATGAAACTTTAATAAAATGTTCTTCCCATCAAGACGACGTGCAGAACCCATGTTCAGACTGGCTGGGTCAAGGTTACCAGTGATGTTTGAAGATTTGATCCATGTATTTCATGTCCGGTTCATATCTTCTGAACCCCTAAAAGGAATATTGTGAAACTTTAGTAAAGTGTTCTCCCCATCAAAACGACGTGCAGAACCCATGTTCCAACCTGGCCGGGTCAAGGTCACCAGTGGTGTTTAAAGATTTGAACCATGTATTTCCTGTCTGGTTCATATCTTCTGAACCCCTAGAAGGAATTTAATGAAACTTTAATCAAGTTTTCTCCCCTTGAAGACGATGTGCAGAACCCATGTTCAAACCTGGTCTGCTCAATGTCAAGATCACCAGTGATGTTTGAAGATTTGAACTATGTTATTTGCGTCTGGTTCATATCTTTTGAACCCCTAGAATGAATATCATGAAACTCATCAAATGTTCAGCCCATCAAGATGATGTGCAGAACCAATGTTCCAACCTGGTTGGCTCAAGGTCGTTGAAGATTTGAACTATGTATTTTGTGTCCAGTTCATATCTTCTGAACCCCTTCAATGAATTTTATCAAACTAGTCAAATGTACATTCCACCAAGATGATGTGCAGAACCCATGTTCCAACCTGGCGGGGTCAAGGTTCATATTTAACCATGTCTTTCATATTTACTCCACAACTTCCAAACTGCTGGACATATATTTGTTAATTTGCAATTAAGCATCCATAACCTTTCCAACATTCCTGCATGTGGCGGGGGATGTTGCTGTCGTTCCAACAGCCTTGTTCGTTATTGGGTTTTGACATGAAAACTTTACCTGGGCTGCCATTTTTTTCTTAAAATTTATACATCAAACTTTCAATTATGTCGCTTGACAACACGTTCTATGATGATGCCAAATTCTTTAGGTCAAGATCCCGTTATTTGAGTATTGTCCCTTGTTCTACTTGGACTTCAGATGAAAAAACTTAACTTTGACTACAACTGCCATTTCTGAATATTTCTTCATCAAAAATCCAATATAATATTGCTTATGACAACACATGATGATGCCAAAATTATTTAGGTCACATCTGATGGAATATTGCCCCTTTTTGAACTTGGATTTTTACAATAAAACAACACTGGCTATAACTGCCATCTTTTAATATTTCTCCATCAAACTCAAATTATTTTGCTTATGATGGTTGTGAGATGATGCTAAATTCTTTAAGTTGAGGTCACATTTCAAGGAATGATGCCCCCTTTTTATAATTTTATTTTTTATTTTGACTAAGTACCAGATTGCGACAAGAGTCTAAAGGCATTGCTCTGTTCTTCATTGCTTCGTTGTATACAAAAAAAGAAAGATTTTAAAATCGCTATAAGGGCAAACTACAGCTCATTAAAACTTCGCACAAACCAATTTTATTGATACCTGGGTATTCCATACGCTAAGAGAATTTGGAACGGTAAGAAAAGTAGTTGGACCTAAAAAAAACCCCCAAAATTCTATATGCAATTTATCACAGACACCTGTTTAGAGGTCCTTTTCTGGCCAATATGTCAGCAGAGCTATATAGGCTTAAAACAGAGCTCTGGTATCAAGTTTGGTCAATTTCAGATAATAAATGAGCGATCTGTATCACGAGATGAACTTCAATCACCCAGAACACAAAATATCCCCGTTTTCGAAAAAAAAAACGAAAAAAAATCTTGTTATACTAAATAACTTAATAATTTAGGACAGAGAAATATGTTTTTTCGAAAACGGGAAAATTTTGTGTTCTTGGTGATTGTAGTTACATCTCTTGATACCGATCGCCCATTTATTAGCTTAAATTTGCCAAAATTGATACTAGAGCTCTGTTTTAAGCCTTTAGAGCTATAGCTCTACTGACATACTGGCCAAAAAAGGACCTGTGCAATTTATCTCAAACTAAGCAACACTCAACATCGATTAGAATTTCTTCAAGAGTAATGCGTTACCGACAACGATAGCTAAGGTCCTTTGGTGTAACAAATGTATACAATCCGAGTTGTTTGTAAAGTGTTTGACTGCTGTAAAATGGAAATATGAAATGTTGAAAGCTGCTATAGAATATGATGTTTATATAGTCCTTTACTTTGAAGTATTCTGCAGGTCTAAAGCCAGTAGTAACAAGATTACAGATTATTTTAAACATTTCTGATTAACAGAAAACTACTGGAGGGGTCTACTTCGAGCACGGATGTTCTTCAACAATCATTAATTACACATTAACGTGTTCCATAACTCAAGAGAGCATTTGTTTGATGTGTCCCTTTTAATAATTGTAAATTTGAGCATTTCTTGCCATATTTTAGTTTGCAATTACTACACCAACGCACACCAGTCTCGCGATCAAGAACTTTAAAACTTCAGGTGTTCTTTATTTCAAACGTAACACACAAAGAAGCCTTTTCTCTTGCAACAAATTTGCACGCATGGTGTCGGTTACCTGTGAAGCAAAAGATTGTATTGAACGTGTAACTAGTTAAATGGGAAAAACTACTTTAAATGCTGCACAGAGCGATGAAATTGAAACCTGTGGTGGTTGTTACGATGTCGAACATGCCTAACTGAAATATATCTGAGTTTTCCGAAAAAATATAAGTTAAAATGTATTTCTATGATAAAATATAGTAGAAGTGTTACAGTATGAATCCTATTATTGTTGCTAATATGATGTCAGACATTTACGAGAAATTCGAATTCCTATAGAGAAACCGAACAAACAGTTTATCAAAAGTAAGTTGAAAAGGGGGATTAGGAATGACAAAATGCAGTCAGATGAATCTTGTACAAATGGCGGTTGTTATCGAGATAATAATTATGCTGTAGCTGCAATTGTCATGATTGTTACTAAGGAAATAGACCGCGAACACAAAATGGTATCACATATTTTTTTCCGAGTGATTTCTTTGAAGACCCTCCTGTTAACCTTGAAGTGTTTCTTCTGTTTTAATATAAAGCATAGATCTACCCCGAATTCAGAGTTCAATAAGAGCATAGTCATGACAAAAGTATGAAACTTGTCTGTAAAAGCTTTGAAATAGTCATATTAAGTGGAATTTTTATCGGATTAAGGATGCATGGCGAAGAACATCAACAATCTGTTAAAAAGATAAGTGTTCGTGTATTATACATGTATCTATACTTGATAAAAACCATAAGCTTTAAATTGAAATAAGTCAGTACCTATGATTGTGAGCCTTTTTGTACCTCGCCGAAAGGCTAGGTGATATTCACAGCTCAGTTCAATCGAAACCTTTATTTAAGACTACTCGGGAATGGGGTGGCTCGAAACTGATCTCTGAAGGTGGCTGGTCTTCGTTCACTGGTGAATTTGTTCAGTGTGTTCTTGATTTGCAGTTAGTCTTTAGCACAACTTGGACTTTATTTCTTAAAGTAATATCAACAAAGTATTATTTGGAAGTGCCAATTTGCTTAAAATTGCCAGTTATGGCCATTGCCTTACTTATGTTGCTCTATTTGAAAAGGGATATGAAGACAATTATAAAAAAGTGACCCAACACATTTAGTCAGGTTGTTGCGGTTTGCTAAGATTTGCCCGAGTTATGGCCCTCAGGTTATTTATCTTTACGCAATAAATGAAACAGTACAATTGTTACAAGTGCTTCCTTACAAGTGCTTGGGATGCGATCTTCACATAATTTTTACTTGTGTTCGCAACTTGTCCCATATTTTGCAAGGGATTTAAAGAAATTTGGCCAGAAATATTGCTATGAAGTGGCCTAAAGCATTTTATCGGATATTTTCGCGATTTGCTGAAAATTGTCCAAGTTATCACTTGCATTATTTTTACTCGTGTGAATCCTAGAGGGCTACAAGCTGATTTTAAATCATTCAAATGTTTTTATCAATTCGATAAACGCAATAAAAATTGAACAGTTACCAGAAACGCATCTTGCTACTATATGCGAAAAAATGCATTGCATATTTTCCACTCGTTTTGATCTTCTGAATTCCTCAGATTTCAATTAATTGGTATTAAAGTCTTCCAACTTAGTACCCAATTTTCTTGGGAATTAAACATATTAAACATAAACACCAACGTTTGAATGGATTTCTTTGTCATCATGGAAAGTTCATCTAGACAGTTTACATCATTTGGATACAAATGTATATTATTGATATTAAATCACGCAAGTGCTTGGCAAGAAACAAAATTGCAACAGTATCAAGAAAGCAAGTCATCGTAACGAATACAAATGAATAAAATATAAGCTTCAATTTGCCAGTCCTTGAGAAATCGTCAGATCCCTACGGCTGATGCTTATGTCTGAGCGATGATCATTTCAGTAATGAATGATGAAGGTAAATTTGAAAAGGATAATGACAGAATACGAAGTGGGTGTCAAACGAATTAGATTATAGTAATTATATTTTCCCGCTTTGACCCACAAAAGTCCTGTACTGACTTTCTGGACCGATATGCCGGAAATCATGTTTTGTTAGCAGCACAATTCCATGATAATAAATTTATCAGTTATTCACAAGTAAAAACTAGAACCATCATATTAAAATTGAAATTGAAGGAATATGCAGATAGCAAAATGATATACGGTTTGTAAAACAATACATAAACGGACATAGGACAAATGCGTTATAAACAAGATATACGCATTTCCAATAATTCGATGAATTTTTCGGTTAACTCCTCTGTCACGTGACACTAACTTAACATGATTGTACCTACAACTCGGTTTTGTAAAATAAAACCATCATTATGTCTTGTTTATTGTTGAATTAGTAATAATGCAATGTCATCAGCACCATGATTCTTTGTTTAATTTTAAGAATAATTTATCCAACAATCCAACCACTTTGACTGAAAGTTCCCAGTCACCATTCTTCAATTAGCGTGAACTCTCAACGACTTTTATTTAAAGTCAGTGTGCAGAAATGGTTCTCGTTTTCGGCTTACCGTGTCTTATCAACTACCAACAGGTTCCAAATAGACCCGTCGGCATGATTTATAAGGCATTATGGCACAAGAAAAGGCTCAAAATTAAATTGAAGGTGCACCAGTACATACAAAATTACAGGTGCAATGCCAATGTTGCGCACAATGGGTCACCTGTCAGTTTACGTAAAGGGACAGATAGGCATTGACCAGTAGAGATCAGATAATTGCTTAGAACCTCATCCTCCAAAATGTTCAGTATGTCGGAGTCCTTTAATAACTTTAATAACTGGATGTGCCAGCTAATATACGGTATTTTGGCATGTTGGAGTAATTCTGGATTAATATCACGACGAGTAAAACACAAGGTGTCATTTAGAAATAAAATGGAAGAACATTTTGCAAATGTTTTAAAATATAAAAAAATCATTATTTAAAAAAAAATTTGGTTCGACATGTTATTAATAAGAGACATGTGGAGATAAATGAGGCGTATCAAGCAATAATGGGACAGTAGATTAGCCATATGCCTATTATTTTGAAAATTACACATAAATAATCTAGTCTCCTTGTTAAAGCGCCGCTTGTTTAATTAAAAAAAATATTCAAAATGCTAAGAATATGACACAATCCTTATTTTATGACAAGCATTCTTGTTTGACAAGTCACCACTGGAAAACAATTAAACAAATCCATCTAATGCGTATTCTCAATAATCCGGCTTCACATATATATCGTTCTGGTACAGTTACTCCTTAAGTATAATACTTTCTTCCTTTTATATGACAACCAACTCATCTTATGTGCATACGTCCAATACCACCGGCACGATTCCAGAGCATCTTTGGGTGGAGAAAATCATTTATCAAAATTTAGCCGAACTCTCCATAAAAGACTAAATAATTTGCAACAATTGGCCTAATATGAACTCGCGTGATGTTCTGTTAAACTTCAGTATTTGACGTCCAAATATTATATTGAATATTAAATCATTTGTACTTCTAAAAAGTCGGAATCTGAACACCCTCAGGCATATTTCTGGTCAGTGGATATTGTTGGAGCGATACAGTAGCACGCTTCTAGTGGATAGAGACAGACGTGACCAAACTGATTGCGACAGTTACCTTGACAACAATTGTAGGTTCCAGGAATACATGATTCCCATGGCATCAAACACTGAAACAGAAAGGATAAAACAAAATGACCTCAGATGCCAGCTACAGTATTTAAAAAAATGTCAGTATAAAATAAAGTTGAAGTTTACTATTTTGGGTTTAAGGTTTACCTTTTCCTTTTCAATGATAAAATTCTAATTGTTTTCAAAACAAATAGACATAACAGTTAATTTAAAATTAACAAAATTTGTACCTCACACGTATTTCAACTGTGATCTTTTTATTTTACATTGTTAAAAATTGTTATTTTTAAAACTTTAAGAAAACAATAAAGAATAGTTTTGGATATTTCATAATAAAATTAAATAATTCAAAAACAGTAATCGAAATAAACTAGCACATTGATACGTTAAATTTAGTTTTAAATAAGCTAAACTGACTGATGGTTTTTCT
The DNA here is from genome assembly GCA_038501625.1 of Corbicula japonica. Lineage (NCBI taxonomy): Eukaryota > Metazoa > Mollusca > Bivalvia > Venerida > Cyrenidae > Corbicula > Corbicula japonica. The sequence continues at coordinate 10,409,610 of JAZAYU010000013.1, read as the reverse complement.
GTGTAAAAATATAAAAATGAGAGATTACCTTGTCTTGAAACGGTCTCCTTCGTTCCTCTCTGAGATAATTATATAATGTGCTATCTGCTCCGGAAGAGCAAGGTCTGTCAACAAGGACCAGAATTAGCAACTGAATGACGAGCAACTTCAACATTATTCCACTAAATGTGAACCGAAATCCCTGTTCAATATTTCGTATTTTATATTTAGTTCTAAATATTGTATTGTATGTTTTATGTACAACTCTTACAAATAGCAGAGACAGAGTGAGATGTAGAATGCTAGATGATATTTTCCAAAAGAATTTTATAGAAATACGAGACATTTAATAAATTACTTTGTAACAATAAATCACTGCAAGCATTCTGTACACGCAGACATGCTTTCCGGCATCCCGGTGACACGCTACATCAAATTAGTACGATAATGTAATTGGAAATGAATCCCTTAAATAAATCAGGCTGTTATAGCATACTTGCATCGCGGAGATATTGTGTTAGAATTGCATACGAAGCCCCAAGCACAACTGACAAACAAAGGCTATGTTAGAACGTGTCAGTTAGAATTATTGCTGACAGATAAAGAAAGCCGCCCTAGGTACATGTCATGTGGAGTAATGTAGTGCTGGTAGGCGTAACGAAACTCAATTACATAGTTAACGATAAAACATCTAATGCTTCCGTTTTGTAAAGTTTTACTTTATGACTAAATCTGTTATTTGCAAAACATTTCTCTTCAAGCATGTTCCTAGTTTGCATGTTTTGAGTTTAATTGACGGAAGACTCCTTAAGATTCATGAACGGAAAACGAAAACTTCCGACACGTAATTTTGTGATCGTTCACCGATATTCTCCAAGAAATGAAATACGTTACAAAGTTAAATTAAAATATACAGCCGAACCACATCTGACCTCTTCTGCAAATGCATTTGACTTGTTCAAATTATCATAGAGTTGTTAATTTTGCTTTCCAGCTATTATCAATGGTATCATACTACGTCACGAGCACCTACCAAAAAGATCCATCCCGGACATTTTTTTGTAAACAAACCCGTCGCTTCAAAGGTAAACTTTAATTTTTCTGTTTCAAATCTTCGTAGCTGAAAATTCTTTTGTAGCGCAACAAATATTCATAAGTCTCAATATTATTATTCCGAGAAGCATTTACTGTGAGATGAGCCAATTTATGAGTTTATTCGGTTTTAATTTGTCGAAAATGACTTTAATAATTTATCCAACAACTGGCTCCAATCGGCTACAAAAATGAAGGGCTGCATCGACAGAACTCGGCATCGATGTATGTTGTTTTTGGCCTGAGTCCTGGATGGGTCTCTCAAAAAACAAATTAAAACCGAATAAACTCATAAACTGGCTCATCTCACAGTAAATGCTTCTCGGAATAATAATATTGAGACTTATGAATATTTGTTGCGCTACAAAACAATTTTCAGCTACGAAGATTTGAAACAGAAAAATTAAAGTTTACCTTTGAAGCGACGGGTTTGTTTACAAAAAAAGTCCGGGATGGATCTTTTTGGTAGGTGCTCGTGACGTAGTATGATACCATTGTATTATAATACAAGTCAGGTTCAGTTATTGACACTTACAGTGTCATGCACGTGCTTATCAGACTCGTTCCAATGGAATATGCTATTTCATAAAATATTTTACATACACTTGCCAAAGTTATAACTGGTCATCAGTGACACATGTTAACAATTCTATACAGTGCTATTTTGGAGTCATCCATCCATTGTGTTGGATATTGAAATGTTACGCTTTTATTAAGATTTAAATCACAAAACAAAAATAATGACAAAGAAATGTTATTCAGGGCTATATAAAAACAGTAATATCTCAAACAGGTTGATTGACAACGATGAGTTAGAACTATGTTATTGTCATATGTATTATTTTAGGTATTTTTCTTTTAATCCGAGCAAAGCTCTTTTGTTGGATGTTGACCACTCAGAACCAACACCCCATAGCAATGGCTATATATATTGTAACTGCACAAATACAACCCCGCATTAATTAACATTGTTAAAAATAACATTAATTAGTTAAATTCATAGATGATGTTGTGAGCAATGTTGGACAGGGTAAATACAGAATAAAAAATGTCCGTTCCAACAAAACTGTAAACAATCGGATAAAGCTAGCCTTATCTCTGAAGATGTCCTTGCTTCTTTTATGAACTTGATAATTATATCGATCAGTCCCAATGCCAGAGATGTCTTTTAAAAGTCATCTCGTCGTATTCGGCACTTTGCTCGCTGCCTTCAGCATCTGTATTTTCCTGGTTGGCTTCGCGAGACATTGGCGATGTCATAAGTGTAGTGCCATCACTGAGTTTTCTGGTTTTAGCAACGGTAGTATAAAGGTCTCCGTTCGGCATCTGAATTCTACTAATATTATCAACACCGTGCTGTTCGGACAGCTGCGGATAGTTGTCGGATCCAGTTCGATATTCATACGGTTTGTATTTATTCTTTAAAATTCCTTTCAGACGATATTTTGTTTCATCATTTTCACTTTCTCCTTTAAAGGTTACAAGTTTTCGTGTATTCACTTCTATATTTTGTGTTGGTTTTCTAACTATGGCATGTATATCACTTGCACTTTGATGTTGGGCATAAATGGGTTCGCTTGTGGCTCTGGAATCGTTGTACATCCTTTTCGTTTTAGTTGCAAAATTTGTTAGTCCGTCTATCCTATCGTAGGGGGAGTTTTCCTCATTTCCAACAAGTTCCGACTTAGTCGGATTTTCAATCAAACCAGTTAAATGGTCATACAAAGGGTCATTACACTTCATCTTAAGAAGGCCAATGTCGGAAATCCGATCATATCAAGTCCCGGCTCATTTGTTTGTTGCGACGTTTTAAAGGACATGTTTCGCTCACCCGCAGCACCGATGTTTTCTCTGCGCACTTGAGCTCCTGCAGTGTAGCGGCTATCGGTACCTTCAAGATTCTTTACATTTGTACGTGAATTATGAGGTATGGAATGAAGATTTTTGGATGGTTCGTTGACGTGGTCTGTGCTTATCACACCATTGAAGAATGTATTATCGTCGATGCTTTGACGTCGTTCAGAATCGAAAGCGTCAATGTACGGATTGGGAGGTTCAAATGTTCTTTTCGCTTTAGCCTGACGGCTTCTAAAATGGTAAATTGAACAGACTTCATAAAGAAGAAATCACCAATTCTTTAAAAGTGTTTAGCCTAATATAAAGTATACAAAGGTACAACCATTTCTTTTAACAAAATATTATAAATAGTATGTGAAGTTTTGTGTTTTTTACAGGGAAGACAGGTTCTAGTGTAACCCGATAGTACAAAAAGGGGAAAACTTCGGTCATGATGTTGCTGGAAAGACGCTGTGGAACAGCGGCATTTTTATTTTTTTAACAGCGATCCTGGTATCGCGTAAATGTTAAAAACAAAACAACAACAATACCAACAAAAGCAACCGCGAAACATATGCAAATAATGGATTTGCAGTATCTTTCTGGCACTATTATAATAACTCACTCCGAGCAAAAACAACTGATAACTTGAAATTTTCTTATTTTCATGTACTTCATCATACTCAGTGTTAAAACGTACTTACTTGAAAGTGACCACAACCACGCCAAAAATTACAAGAATCAAAACAAGAACACCGGCAACGGCAGATACAACAATCACTGAAATATCAAGTGGAACAAAGTGACACTATGTTTTCTAGACATCATCAAAGTTATCATGTTCGTTATTCAGCAGATAATTTCCCAGCGCTACTTGGAAATAAAACAATAGTATTTTATTCGAAAGCAAGAAATAAATTTTAATTGCCCTCTCTTTTTAGTACCTAAAGATTAGATCAAGATCAGCTTGTGCATCCAAGAAGTTTGGTCAGGCTCTGAACTGTTAGCTTTGCAGTAAATATATTTCTGTAAAACCAAATTTCAAAATTAAGTAGACTGACTCAAATTCAATTTAAAGTTAAAGGTTATTTAGGAGCTGAATGATTACCTGTGGTCGAAATTCCCCTGTCGGTAGAGCGTCCAAGATTTATCAAAGAAAATGTTGTTGTAGATAGAAAAGACAGCGATGATTCATCAGTCAAATCTGCGGTCGTTGTAGTAGAAAAACCAGTTAATGCATTAGATAGAGTAGTTTCGGCTGATGCTTTCTTGGAAGAAGATGAGATCTGAGTTGATGTCGAGAGAGTAACAGGCGAGAGTGATAAACTTGTAGATGTTTCTTTTCTTTCTGAAGTGATTGTTGTTAATGTTGATGATGAGAAGGATGGTAATAATGTTGATGTTGACGGTGATAAAAACGTAGTTGAAAGTAATGATGACAACAACAACGACGATGATGAAGTTGATATTGTCATGTTTGTTAATGTTGAAGGTGATTTCGATGATGACGAATCCTGCTGTGTTGAAAATGACGACGATGTTGTAGTTGTTTCTGTTGTTGATTTTATAATTATTGCGTTTGTTTTCGAAACAGATGCTGAAGAAGGTGGTGGTGATGATGATAATGGTGATGACGATGATAATGACAACATTGCTGAGGATGATGATGATGTTGTTGTTTTTGTGGTTTCTGTTGTTATTGATAATGATGATGGTGATGATGATGATGATGATGATGATGATGATGATGATGATGATGATGATGATGAAGCTTCAGTTGATGACTTTAGTATTGAAGTTGTCGTTTTAGATGATGACAAGTCTGTTTGCTGTAACGTTGATTGTGAGATCGATGTTGAAGTGAAGTTTGTTGGATTTAAAGCGAATGATGTACTCGGTGAAGTTGTTTCTTGGGTAGTGTCAGGTCTTGCAATGAAATCAGGTTCATACTTATAGCATGCAACAGTCACCGACGCTTGCGAATCTGTAAAACGAAAATATCCGTTTGTAGTTTAATGTAAATGTCACTTACATATGATTTTTTTATTAAATAACCGTTACAAAACAAACAAGCCACTTGCATTTATTTTTATATTTAATCGTCTTTAGCAAATAAACTTTGATAAATTAAAAAAAAACGACTTGAAATTCAAATCATCGAAGCTTTTAGGTCATCATAAATATCAAATGGATTGTTAATAAAACATCATTAAAAAGCTAAACGAAAGTCTAGCATTTACCTGTTTGAAACTGCAAACACGGTGCTGGGTTTTCGTTTTCAGTTGTCTTTACATATTTAATTCGGAATTCTTGAGGAACCTCTATCTTGTTTAACGAATCCTTACACAGGTAGAACAGATCGCCTCTTTCCCCGAACTCGATGTACATCTCACAGTTAGGGTAACCGGGACTCTCATATGTCACCAGTAGAGTCGTTGTCCAGACAACACTTACATTGCACGAGCAGATTACTTCCTGGTTTGAGGGTACCCCGGAAGAAGTTATAACAACTGAAGTGCCTTTCCCTTCGATACGCTCACAAAAGCTTACCACTAAAACATGTTTGAAAGTGTTATCCAACATTTAAGTAAAGAAATATAAATGAAAAAGGCGTTGTTACCGTTAGATTCTCGTTTGTTGTCACTGTCTAGACTGAGAAAAAAGACTGTGTAGTAGACGCGAATGTAATAGGCTTCACATATTTGCAAGAATCGGCTTATTGTTCAAGAATAGTTTCGATGGTATTATAAACTTTGATTTTGCATTCTTCCGAGGGTAATGGACAAATTATAAATACAGATAAATATAAACATTTATAAAAAATGTACTTGAACAAGGATTGTTTATTTTCAAACCACCCGTCGTTGTCTTTCTCTAAAAGCACTACTTTTAAAGGTATGTTCAAAATAAGAAATACGAGCATACATTTTCTAAAAAAAAAAGAGGTAGTTAAAGCCAGTATACATACCTTGTGACTGACTGGACAACAGTCTACACGTGTATGTTTCTGTAATGTACATACATTCTATGTGAAATATGTATTAATTAAATTACCTGCAATACAAATTGTTTAAAACACGATAACTTTTGTCATGAAATATAATATTCTTTCTTCACTCGTATGTTAGTTATTGTGGTATCCATATAAAGAACTTGTGTCTAGAAGTGCCCATAATAGCCTGTTCGTCATTTATTGCATGATAAGTGATAAATAATGAAACATTCTTACCTCTTAGAACGAAAAATACAATGGGAATAAGTCTTGAATATTCCATGCTAAAATTAATTGCTTTTATTTATCACATATATAAAACACTTTTATACATGTTTCTTAATTTCCAATAAAATCTGTTATTATACTTGAAAAATATGCAATTTCTATTTTGAATGACAAACTCAATAATGTGTATTGTTATTGGTGTTTTAAACAATTGTTATAACACTGGAAATGAGTCAAATTACTAATTGTTGGATCTTTTGTTAAAATATATGAAGATTTGATACAAAATGACTTTCATTTTCCCATTATCGGTCATACTTGTAATTTAAATAATGAGGTCTTTTCAAATGTGAACAAATGCTGTTCATATTATGAAACAAGGCTATCTTTCAAGACGGACTGATCTTTGATAGGGTTGTAGTTTTTATGTATTCTTTAAATAAGACTAAAGAATAAAATGTTACTTTTCAAAAAAGGAAGCCTATGTTCGTGACTCGATGTATAAAAGCAGGATGAAAAGTTTGAAATAACATGTTTAAGTTTCTTATTGTGGACAGTATGATAGTGGCCAAGGAAAAATTTTATTTAAGGGAAAACTTATCCTTTCCTTCATTTATAAAATAATTATTTTATAATGTATACGCTTACGTACGTATTTCTCGCCGTAAGCGATAATATACGTTTTATAGCAGTTCGCATATCTCAAATGAACATTGATTGTTTTGTTGCTCGTTCGAAAAGTATTTGATTTAACAGAAGTAAACCAACAGTATGACAACGTATAACATCTTATATAAATTCTAATAACATATAGTGATGCAAGATTGACATGTGAGAGAAATAGGATGTGCTTCAAGAAATATGTGTTTTCAATGTACTTGCTATAATAACGTTATACCCTTAAACACTTTTCAGAATTTTACTACGCTACCTATTGAGCTAACCGGTGCAACCCATGAAAAGGTTGATCGGATAACCCTAATAAACGTAATCATCACTGCATGTCACCGAACACCGATTTCTTACTGGTAACAGTACTGACTATATGTACGGGGAGACTTTTTTATGGCCGCAACAAAGCACAAATAAAATGTATTGCTTTTATTGGGATAAGCTAAAGTTAGAGTGAACGGATTTTTCAAATAAATACTTTTCAAACACACAACAAGCAAAAATGTCATGTTAATATCGTGTTAACACATGAGTTAAATTAAATCTTCGTTGCAGGATCTGACTAATTTAACATTAAGTTTGTCTTACTGAAAAAGTGTAAACCCTATTGAAATGATAATCTTATGTGCATGAAAAAGAAAATACATTCTTTAAATGTAATAGTTTTAATTTTAAAATATAGTTTTATAAATACACTCAGATAAATTTCAATTAACGAAGTAATCAAATACTTTATGAATAGGTAAATATGGCAAAACATAAAACTCAAATAGCCTTTTCATAAGATGCCATGCCTTTTATTCGATTAAATATATATTAATTTTCTTCTCATATGATGTTCTAAACTGAGAAATATTGGGAATAAACTTGAGACATATGTGTCCGTAATAAAATATGTAACTGGATAATTGTTGTTATGAAACGTAATAGCACGCTGAGAAATATGATATTTAGTAATGAATGAATCTAGTTCTAGCACTATTTCTACCAAGAAGAATATTTATAACGCTTAACAACTGAATTACTGTCAGCTTAGATTTTCCTACCTTCGCTCTGAATTTAGTTATAGAAAAGATTATTTAAGATTTTTCGGCTCGCATTTGTATGACTTTGTGCGTGTGTGTGTGTGTGGGGGGGGGGCATGTGTAATCATATTATATCTGTCGTGTCAAAGTGTCTTATAGTGAAAACCATGGAATAGATACAAACACTGAAGTTCAAATATATGAACTGAGGATTTTAAAAGTTGGTGTTTAATATGCATCAGCAACTACCTATTACAGCAGTCATTTGAAATCATCTGTTCAAGCAAATTTCATGGCAAAGAAGTCAAACACTCCCGAATTTTGATGTTTGGACGACTTTACAGATTTGAATATGTTAGCATTGAGATTCATATCTGACAAATTTTATGGAATTCTTTTTGGTTTCACAGTGGAGTACTCCGGGAAATCTTCACCCGAGGTCCTTAAATTGTTACCAGGAGGAGATTCATGCGAGCATGCCGCGTTAAGAACCTCAATGTTCTCATTAGCAGTAACATTTATCCCACAATCCCGAACAGTTGTGCCAGTTGTTGTGTCGTTTATACTGAATAGTTTGTAAGCGTTCAGTGATTCATTGTCCGTGTGAGAGTCTGTGCGATCATACATTGGATTCTCTGTCATGTCAAAGTAAGGTTCATCTGATTCGGGTTGGTCAAATATATCTTGACATAACGTGCTTTTTTTCTTTCTAGAAAAGAAGAAAAGAACATGATTACAAAATTAACATAAAGCAATGTACACGTTTAATTAAATATGATTGGGGACAGGTGATCTGAGAATATATATCCTGCATATCACAGATAACGCCAAAAGGCAACATTTAAAAAGCAAGCAGGAAGTATATTCTTGGGATGAATGAACAATATCCAAATCTTTACTGACTGGGATATTGAAACCACCTATCTTTAAACTGGCCGAAATATTATAACAAAAGTAATTTTAGAAGAACAATTACCATAGTACCATCGTACATAAGTTTGTTCTCTACGACCTTCAAAGGACGTAACTGATAACATTCCTGAATGAATGTACGGGGAGACTTTTTACAGCCGCCAAATGGCTACTTTGATATCGAGATAGGTGAAAAGGACGTAACTGATAAGCACTGATTGAATGTATGTGGAGACTAACAGCCGCCTCACGACACAAACAACGCTATTTTGATATTGAAATAGATGAAACGAGAACATTATATCGAAATCTTTCTAGATGAAATATAAATTTAATCTGAATATAAATTGTCGAACATTCGTATATTTTTGACACTAATCCATATTTCGCGAGACTGAGGATTTGTTAATTTTTGTCACATGATTGTATAAAACTTACTTTTAAATTATGAAACATGCCTTCCGTGACCAAAATGAAGCAAAATAAAGTTACAGTGTATATGACTTTGTATATATCCTTTAGTAAAAGGAGATAATAACGTAGCATGCAGATGGACAACTATGAACTCTGATTACCAATCTTGTTTTATAAACTTATTGTTTGAACTTTTAACAGCATTTCGTTTTGAATTCACGTAGATAGATAAGTTTCAAAAGACACTCAAAACAATAATTTAAAAACGGCTTGCTCTCCTGAATACATCCAGGGTGGGGAATAACGTGACAAAAACATGGCCGCCAACCAAACAATTCTCTCGGTTCGAGGTAAGTTTTTACTTGTTTCTCGCTTATTCCTAGACCATTTTAAATGAAATAAACACTAAAGTACCCCGTACACGAAGACAGATTGCATAGTGTATTCCAAATTTTGCCAACTTTTGTAGTTTATGCGGTATTTCGTGTACAATGTTTGTCAGCTTGCACTGCTCGGTGATAGGGTACACTTGGATCTTGATGAAATCGTTCTTCTGGCAAGTTTTCGCAAGTGAGCTGATTGTTACATGAAAAATTTGTTATATCCCGTCAGAAAAAATGCTTCTGGTACAGACATATCCAGTTTCTGTATGCAACTGATGTGAAAAACGCATAAAAGGAAAATGATAGGGAACACTGGCCAAAACGTTGATGATAGGGAACACTTGCATTGTTTTGAGAAGCAAACTGTTTGCCAGTCCGAGCGATCAGTTTCGAAACGGAGCGAGTCCGTTGTATTTTTTTTCAATAAAACATGGATATTTTGTTTCCTTTGTTTAAATTCTTATGATCAGCTACGAAATTGTTAGAAAGGATTATTATTTAATACAGGTGAGTCTTGCATAGCTAGAAATGTAAATCTCTGAAACGTTTGCATTTATGAAACAAAGCACTAGAAAAAAATACCACTATTTGTATTAAGCAGATTTTCAGTGAACGTTAAGAATTATATGATGCGCCAGAAAAATAATAAGCAAGAAAGCATGATTACAGTAAATTTTTTTATATACTTTGTACATTTAAAAATGTAGATTTTAATTTCATGTATTTTGAAGATTTTTCCATTTTTACAAGATCTGATGCCTCAAGCAGAGTAAAGTCTTGAAAACCAGACTTACGAAATTTAATGTATCGACGTCATGATGCACGTGACTTGTTAAATTCCACACTTTGCACTTGATTGAAACGTGTATTAAAATTTCGCAATTTTATTGCTATGTACGTGTGAGCAGTCGACCGAGTACAGTAAAACATGTTTAAAGGCTTTGTGCCAATCTGTATTAATGCCACGGCTTATTGTATTGCCGTTCTTACGTTTAGAATCGTATGCGTAATCTACAGCATGAAAGGCAGGGGCGCATACAGCTGTTTTCACACTCATTTTCTTGAAACAAAATGACATCAATATTTTAGACTAGCTATTCATGTCTTCAGACATGTCACCGATCAAACACATTAGGGATTGGGGGAAGAAATTCATTTATTCATGTGGCCAGCCACAATAAAATCTTGCTGAGCTTCGACAAGCATTGACTTATGAATGGAATAAAATGCCCCAAGAACAAAGTCTTAGTAGCGTAACCTCCGTGTTGTAGGCCACTGGCTGGGAAGATGCTTCTTGGGACATTTACAAACAAGTATTTTCTGAAAAGCCTCGTCTGTCCCCGATTCATTTTGCGTTGTTTGCACTCTGGGACATATTGGAGTTATGGAGGTTTTTATTATGTTACCCCTGAAATTTGAAGAAAAATATATGGATTGTAAATTCTATTTTAATTCAGCAACTTCAAACAAACATATTATTTAAGAAAACTTGAAAAAGATTTCACACCAGAAACTTACTTGTAGATGTTTATTAGCCAGCTTAGGGAAAGTTATAGGCTCTTGCAAAGCTTAATAACAAAAAACATCATGAAACAGTTTTTATTTGATTGAAATCACATTGGCAAAAGTATTATTTTAACAATAATATATTTTAATACATTTAACATAGAATTAAAAATGAAAAATTCAAAGATTCGAATCTTCCCAGCTAAGACCTACAAAACGGATGTTAAGCTTCTACGACTTTATTAATCAAATCAACGTCCCCCGACATTTTTATCAAGAGAAGGAAAATCTTTTAAATTAAATTACAAATGTAGTTTCAATATGACTTTGCTTTTGGAAAATCACAGTCGTTTTATGACTCTCTCTAATAGTGCCTGCTCGTTAATGTGGGTTCCTGTCATCATATCCCGAAAAACATGCTTATATAAAACTATAATAAGTATCAAAGCATTTGTGTTTGTTAAGTAAATATTCTAAGAACCCCATCGATATTTATTGCTGTCTGCAAAATAATTTTTTATTATAACAATGTCTTTACTATCTTATTATTCACCAGGTTTCAAATATAAAATACATTATTATGGAATATCTCGCCTGTATAAAATATATTAATATCTTACCGGTGTCCAGATTCTTTACTTCATGACTAAAAGACAAAAACACATTTCAATATCTACTCTTTTGAGATTGCGGAAACCGAAAGTCGTTTTAATACTCAACGATTTCAACGATTTACATTTCCAGCTATTAAAGCAAGACTGTTTTGTTAAATAATACTTCTTTCTAAAAACTTCGTAGCTGATTATAAGAATTTAAACAAAGGAAATAAAATATCCATGTTTTATTGAAAAAATACAACGGATTCGCTTGGAATATTTGCAAACTGATCGCTCGGATTGACAAACAGTTTGCTTTTCAAAAATACAAGTGTTCCCTATCTCCAACGTCGCGGCCAGTGTTCCCTATCATTTTCGATTTTTGCGTTTATTATACTGGCGCGCATGCGCCAGTATTAACTAACGATGCCGTGAACTCTGCGACGCGCAGTCCTTTACTTCGGGTGTATCATTGCGACCACGAGAGCGTATCAAGTAAGTGGTCACCGCGAGAGCAGGCCGAAATGTTCTGCACAAGTGTGAAGCACAATGCAGCACACCATTCCACGAATTCTGAGCGATTGATAGTAAGTTTCCGTGTAATTTTGGAGCATCCATGCCAAAAATTCCATCGAACAATGTAGAGTGAAATCATGACCAGCTACGGCAGTGAACAAGCAACTGGATATGAATGAATAGTTTAGTTACGCCTGAAAGATTTCGTAGTTGTGTGGCATAAAAAGTAGTGCATTTTAAGAAAATACAAATATTTCGAGAAGGAATGTGAACTTTGAAAGATAATTCTACAAATAAAAACAAGAAAACAATTTAATGTTGTGATTCGAACAACTATGAAAGGATATTAAAAGAACGATTAAAAACAAATCAGTCACGTGACAAGCGGGAGATAGCGTGGGTTGCCATTTTGGTTAGGTTGGAGTAGTTGTGGATCGAGATTTTGCTCGGCTAACAAGGACCGGGCCGGGTCCCAGTGTTCTCCCCAGACAACCGTTAACAAGCTTTGATCTATTTCCAACAAGTGTTAAATTCGCCGACATCCGTTAATTCAAAATCGACATGTCATAATTTTCTGTTTCTTGCATTGTAAACACAGGTCGCTTTTCAATACACACCTCATTCGAGGTTAAGCAATGGGCGATTTGACCAATCACAATCGATTTCTTTACTATCAGCTGGATAACTCCGCCTCTCCACGTGGTGAATTCGCAAGTCTGTCGGTGTCGTTTGATCGTATTGTCTAAGCGTACAGTTAACCGAAACGGAAGTTGCTGATCTGTACGCCGATGATCACATAGTTGCTTACAGAAAAACACGCGACATCGGCTTTTTATTTGTAAAATATATTCAAATTAAACGTGCTTTTTGCAGAAATTATTTTTATAAGAAGTACATCGTTGATTAATAGTCTTACTGTGATCTTGAAGTCTTGAACTAACGGCTAGTTAAGTTGCAATCTGTAATCTTTTCACACTTGATCAGTACAAATGGGGAAAAAGAGTTGAGAAAATCTGCATTTGTGACCTCATATTTAATAATGTATATATTGGAAAGGTATATATTTGACCTCCCGTGAAAGAAAAATCATTTCCAACGCTCACAAAGTGCGTTGAACAGTGCTTGAACGAATTAGCACCGAAAAAATGGTCTTTCTGTGCAGCAACCGAAAGTTACATGACTGTACGCAAAGTTGCATTACTTCAATGTCAGACTGTACGAGCAGTTGCGATCATAAGTGCATCATATACTTATCAACTGAAAAGCATCAGTGAAGCAAGAACTTGTTAAAGGAATCAATCAAAGGAATCAACCAAATTTAATGTATTATTTATCAAAAATAAAACCTTTTATGATCACATTTTAGAACGGACAAGCAAGTTTTGAGCTATAAATTGATAGGGTTTTTACTCTGATCTACTGTTGAACCATATGAACGAATTGGTTTGCAAATAAGACACCGATAATTGCTAGAAATCTTAAATCCCCTGATTGTGACATTAAATAACACCTAGCATAAACCTGCTGAAATCCCTGCCGGTGTTGGCAAAAATAGACATTATGCAAAAATATTATCCAATGTCATAAAGACTTTAACAATCTGGTCTTTGACAGGAAAATTCCATTAAGTGGTTTCAGATTTTGAAATCCACCACTTCGTGACTGAATTAAGTTAGTCTACAATTACGTCTGCAACTGCTAAGAATTTCATGTTTAAGGTCGTTATGTCGAGTTGGATTTTATTTTGGCCGACTTTCATTGGTAGATTTCAGGGATTATGTTAATCTGATTGGAGCATTCTATGTAATCTTTAGAAACTATGGTTGAAGTACTAACGCGTATTTGTCCACTAATATTATGGCTTCTACTGTTCGCACTTCAGAGAAGAAATAAAAACATTACAGCGGGCCTCTACATTTCTTACACGGTCTTACCACTGATATAGCTCGGTTGGACTCTAGCCGTTTTTTTTCACGCCTGCTTTCATGAAGAGCTAACAAGAGATTTAAAAACAAATCTGACTTTGAAACAGAAGCCAAGATCAGTTATTTGTTTATACAATTTTATTATTTAAAGAATGAGCAAATTTGTTGAAAAAATATGCATTTTTCTGGTTCTCGTGCAAGAATTATTAAAGTTAACTGAAGCTAAAATGACAACCTGTCGATATAATCAGAATGCATTAACTGGAACCATAAATTGTAAATGATCTGTTTGACAACTATGCGTACAGATGTTAGGCATCTGTTAACAACTAACGATCGCGTACAGTTGCAACTATGCGTACAGTCTTATCATTTACAGTGACATAAAGAAAGTATCATTTTCTCGTTGCTAAGTCGTCCAAACTCAGTTCAACGAAGTACACAAGTTGAATGAATGAATTTTCTCTCATACCAACACAAATATGGTCCAAAATCTATTTACATAAAGAAATTTGGACCCAAAACGTCCCGTTCTGTTCAATGTTTTGCTCCTATTTTCACTGATCGAGTTGGGAACGATGATGGATTATAACAATACTAACCATTCCTTTAAATCTATATGATCACAGCAGGCCTAACAATTAACGTTGTACTTACCACAGAAATATTTTTTTCCAAATGCACATTAAATTTGGTTTATTTACCAATAAATAATTCGATGTCGCAGGTTTTTCTGTAAGCAACTATGTGATCATCGGCGTACAGATCAGCAACTTCCGTTTCGGTTAACTGTACGCTTAGACACTGTGGACTCTTGATATTCTCAATTAATAGCGGAACCCGGTGTGTTTAACATAATGTTCAATGATTTTAATGAGATGCGATCATGAGTAATTATTTGGTTATTCTTAGTTCTGTGATTAGAAGACAAACACTTCGAAAATTGTACTGTATACATGTATGAAAATAATTGTGCGATAATGGATTTGTTTTAAACAAATCTATTGGCAAGTTGCATTTAGAACTTAAATTGCAAAAGAAATACATTCTGTGGCATTTTACTGCGCTATCATCGTAACGATCAGTTCATTTTCGTCGGACACATTTTCAAGTATGCATGCGCGAAAGAACGACGACTCGTCAATTCTATCTTATTTCAAGAGAAACCGGCCTTGTGAGGCTGATGCCAACTCCATCGGGCATTCTGAACTTCAAAATTCTAGAAATGAGATCGAGATCATTTCCGGATAGCCCTTCAAGAGCGACTCTTACGACGCCAAGTACCCCTTCACGTCGTGAAATTACTCCGACGCCGGACGCGGTACCCCAACATGCCGAGACACTGAATCAACGCCGGCTACCTCGAACAGCCAGTTCGATCCAGTCAGGTGTCGATCCTAAGTGGAAGAAAGTCTACTTCTGGTTGCAAGAAGTTGGCAATGTTTTTTAATATATATTTACTTAGCCTTGTGACTTGCATTAAATAAATAAAATAACTCAATTTCATGCTACTATATATAAAAAGGGAAATATGCATATCAGGAATCGCCACACTCATAAAACACAGCCTCCCCTGCAGCAAAAAGAAGAGAGGAAAATAAATGATTTGTTTGTTGATTGTTTAACAAAAAAGGGGAACCGTATGGGTTAGCGCCTTGGAACAGTCAGTAGGGGTTTCAACCAGGTTCTTGGGGTGCACTACATAATTTATTATACCTGTTTGTGTTAACTGAATACCTATTATGATATTATTTTTATATATGTGAAGCTATCTATATGTTTACTGGTATCGTAAATTAATTTAATTTCAGATTGTGAGTTGGGTTTTTCCACCTTATCAAGAGTGAAGACTAAGCTTCGAAGCAGGCTTAACAATTCAACATTAAATTCATTGTTAATGATATCCATGGAAGGTCCTGATGTACTGAAGTTTGATTATAATAAGGCAGTCAGCGCTTGGGCCCAAGAAAAAAAGAGGCTTCTGAAAGTTTAATCCTAATTCTGTCAGTTGTAATGAAACACTGAGTTTGATATGTGTGAGATATCTTGGACAATGAAGGTGAAAAACTAACTATACAGAGTATATAGTTGACATTGTAACTTGATGAGATCAGATCAGTTTATGTTATTAAAACACATGTTGACATACTGTTTACACATTGTTTCACATTATTTGTGTTTTTTAACTTTGTACCTTTCTTGGCTCTAAAGAGATAAAAAAAAACATCTATGTACCATATACAGTTTTTGCAGTAAACTTTGGTACAAATATAAAATTGTATAAAATGATAGTTAAAAAATAAAGTTTCGCGAGCTTATATCCACGAAATATCCAGCGACAACCCTTTCAAAAATCCTGGGGAGACCGTCAGTAAGTTGGCGAATATTTTTGTTAATGCATTGTTGCGATCGACGTAAAAATTAAGATTGTAACTGTTTCAGTCTCTTAAGGTACGTGAGCCTTGTGCATTTCATTGTTGACAATACTCAGTTGTGGCGGAGCCTGATCATCGTTATTATAGCAAAATTTAACCACTAATCATACGCTTCTGCATCAAAAAGACCCCCGCCTAAGATTCAGGTGAAAAAAAGTGGAAAACCTAATTTCCTTGCATCAAAATACAAGTACCTGCATCTATTGAAATCCCTGAATATACAGAATTATTTGCTAATGTTGATGATAGTAACTGTCACAAAGTTTAACGAAAAAATCACACATAGTTTCATATGTTTACAGTAATGATATCTGTGCAGGGCATGTTCGATTCAACCAGCGCGCCAGTATTTCAACGCTTTCAGCGCTTTGATTTACATCTGTTGCATACAGAAACTGGATATGTCTGCACCGGTAACATACAGTCTGTCGCGATATAACAAATTTTTCATGCAACAATCAGCTCACTTGCGAAAACTTGCCAGAAGAACGATTTCATCAAGATCCAAGTGTACCCTATCACCGAGCAGTGCGAGCTGCCTAACACTGTACACGAAATACCGCATAAACTACAAAAGCTGGCAAAATTTGGAATACACTATGCAATCTGTCTTCGTGTACGGGGTACTTTAGTGTTTATTTCATTTTAAATGGAATAAGCGAGAAACAAGTAAAATATACCTCGAACCGAGAGAATTTTTTGGTTGGCTGCCATATTTTTGTCACGTGATTCCCCACCCTGATTAATTAAATTTAGATTTGCGAATTTTCGATCAAGGAGAAACTACGTTCATTATATATCAAAATGTAGCGGAGGAAGTGTCTCAAGATATTAATGTGAAAAGAATTTAATAATCCGTTTTCAAATTTATGAAAATTTCTTTTTAAAGTAAAGCAATGCCTTCACTACATCAGCGTGCATTTCTGGTCTGCAACTTAAAAAATTAAGTTTTAAGTATTAAGTTTTATAATCATTTGATTTGATTTTATTAGATTAATTTGTCCAAAATTCATAAAGAAAACAAATACCAGGTTAAATAGATGAAAATGGAATATTGAAGACCCTCGACCACGACAAATATGAAAATAAAAGCATTATTTACAAGATCAGACCTGAATTGATTTTCGTTTGTAATTTTTTTATGCTCCTTGGCCGCTTTCAAACTTTGGGCCAGTTTCCCATTGAGAATAACTTCTGATGGGAACTTTTGTTGATATGTGTCTTTATTCTTTCACTGCTTGCTCACATCAACTCTGAATGATGATGTGTCCCTTTTCATATGCGATGGTCCCGATGTAGTCGTAAATTTACTGTATGAAGGGCAGTTCACAAGTCGTAGCAATACCACGTCTAAACTTCTAATATCTTGAGATTATTTAAGATTTAAAATGTGATTAATACAAAAAATATCACCAAAAGTATTTTTGACGAATAGAAATATTATTGATTTGAACCTTTTGTTTTACTTAATCGGTATGTTATCGTATTTCTAGAAAGTACAGATACAAAAATACGAGTGGAATCTGAATATTTGGAGATTTACCCATCTACACTTGATTGTTACCTATTTGTTTGCACAACGGTGGCAAGGGTTTGAGATAGATGAAAAGGGAACTTTGAAAGCCACCGAACACGACATATATGAAAATATTGCAGGCTTGGTTTGATTGAGCCTGTTCATGGGCAGTAATGGGATTGCGTATTACTGCCCACGCCGCCTAGCCCCGGGTTGAGCGCAACTCAATATTTACACCAATAAACAGTACAATGTTGATCCATCCCAAACGATGGTATGCATATGGCGGTGAACATGGAACCTTCAATGAGGTATTTTCAGATAAATACCATTCCATGTTCAGCGGCGTATGGTCCCCAGATAAAAGAATGGGTTTGCCCTAAACGAGAAAACAATGGGCGAAACTAAACAGAATAGAATTTTGATACGGGATCTTAGAATATAAATCCTGCATATCACAGACAACGCCAAAGGCAAACATTTAAAAAGCAGGAAGTATATCCTTGGGGGTGATTGGACATTATCCAAAATCTTATTGGCTGGGATATTGAAACCACCTGTCTTAAACTGGCTGAAATATAAAAACAAAAATAAATTTAGAAGTAATATTAACATAGTACATAAGTATCGTGCTCAACGACCTTCAAAGGACGTAACTGATAACAGCACTGATTGAATGTACGGGGAGACTTTTTACAGTCGCCACACGGCACAAACAACGCTACTGTGATATTGAAATAGATGAAAAGGAAACTTTGAAAGCCACCGAACACGACAAATATGAAAATACTGCAGGCTCGGTTTGAGAGTTTATAAAGAGGGAAATCTTGTAAATGAACCCTGGAAGCTTGATCTGTTTCTTTTAATCCTGTCACCATGTTCTTGCTGATTTCACTCCAGAGGCTCTTGTTAACATGTATACAATATACATTGTATGTGTGATACAAAAGGACCGAATATAATAATGATATATATATATAATAATGATATATATAATTATGTGTAACCAAGTTACGTGTCAGCTGCTGATAAAGATAAAGGAAGGATTGAAACTATACTGACAAAAAAAAAGAAGCGGCAATATTTATACATATATAACTGTCAAGTCAGAACACAGGGGTAATTGTGTATCCGACGCCATAGGTGGTGCGGGACTTTTACTTTACATAGTTTTCATAAAATGCAATTCAATAATAAAGAGCTTGTTTTGTAAGAAATGGTATAAGTTTATCAACACAGGAACACAGTGAACATTTAAGTTTAATATTTGAAACAAATCAAGCATGGTTGTGCCAAAAATTTATGTTTAATGGTTGAACCAAAGTAAATCCAATTCCCATTGACCTCAATGTTAAATTCTCAATGTTCAATGTACATTTAACATGATTTATATCATCTTAATTTCAAGACAACCAATACATTGCTGTAAAAATCTACACTTCATCAATTAAAAAACACACAGGAAATTTAGGGTTAACTTACTTGTAAGAAAATTACTGACCTCTAACCGAACAGACCCTATTTTAAACGCTGTATCGCAAATACGCATCCGCTGTTCCGGAACTAGTACGCCATTACCAAACGAGATATAGGCATGAACTCGCTTTCATTTATTTTCCCGACATGTTATTCTTGCAAACAAGCCACAAACAAGCCTATTATTTCTAACGGTTAAGAGTCCCCCAGATGAAGAGAAAAAACTGGCATATATTAAAACGGACTTCATTCGAATGGAACACGGAGGAATACGGCGTGATTTGGTGTTATTCAACCTAATTTCAAAAGAATGAATGAGGTATTTTCCCGTCCACTTCTTGCTTGCCATGGAAGTATTTTATCCTTGAACTATATTTTAAATGAGAGCCATAGTTATTCTTTAATATGGCATTACTTCATTCAAAAATTATTTATTTCGTAAGTACTTTTATCAAATATTATTTGGTGACAATTTACTTGAACAATTTTGAGTAAGCAAACAAAAAGCACACGTGGGGTGCAATTTGTGACACGTTAAATATTATATTCAGTATTATTTATGTAACACTTATATGTAAAGACGACAAGGGTGGTTTAAAATTATTAAAAAGGTGAAATATGCATATCAGGAATCGCCAGATTCAGAAAAAAACAGGCTCCCCACACAGTCAAGAAGAAGAGAGGGAGAGAGCATGGTTAATAAAATGATCAGTTTAAAAAAAGACACCACTAACAATAAACAAAAATGAGAACCCGAGGGGTTACCGCCTTGGAACGGTCAGTGGCAAATCAAATTGCCACTGGGGGTTTAAACCAGGTTCTAGGGTGCACCCACCTCACACTTGCCCCAACAGATTCTCATATCACAAAACAAATACAAGTTGTCTTGGTGAAACAACTCCAACCCACTTATTGGCTCAACAATGTTGCATGCAAAAGCACACAAACATATAAAACATAAGAATCTAATAGCATTGGAAAGCCAAAGGGCGGGTATTCGATGATCTTACCGAGACCAGAGCTCCTGGAGTAAAATCCGCAAGAACACGATGACAGGGATAAAAGAAACAAATCGAGCTTCTAGGTTCTTTTAAGAAAAGATTTCCCCATAAACTTTCATAAACTCTTACACCCCTGCCACCGTCGTGCAACCAAAGAGGTAAGCATAATGATCAACTGTAGATGGGTTAATCACCAGGCCTGCAGAGCGCTGTAAAATATCATGTTGGTAACCTTTCTTTTTAAATTTACAGATGGTTTTTACGAATAACCGGGAGAAACTAACATTGCCCTTTATCTTCTTAAGTTTATAAATTAAATCTCCATAAAAAACTGGCTGTGAAATACCTTGTTGCAATAGTGATTTTAAACTGCACCTGTATTTATGAATTAGACGATAAAACTTGCAAAATGTTTTCCTTAATTTGTGATACCGATAACCTTGTTTTAAAAGTTTTTCTGTAATGCAAAGATTAAGCAATGCTTCTTTCATAAAATGCTATACGAGTGTCTATTATTTTGAATATGTGTTTTTAAAGATTATTTCTGTCAAAAATATTAAAGAGCCAAGACATCATTTTTTCTTTTTTTGTTTGGAATAAAAGCATGAAGCGAGTAGCAGTTATTGGAGCAGGGGTGAGTGGACTAGCCGCCATCAAATGTTGCCTAGATGAAGGTCTCGAACCTTTCTGCTTCGAAAGATCAAGTTATATCGGTGGTCTATGGCATTATACAGAAGAAGTAGAGGAGGGTCAGGCGTGCTTGATGAAGTCCACCGTGATCAACACGTCGAAAGAAATGATGTGCTACAGTGACTTCCCATCCCTGCGGAGTTTGCTATTTACATGCACAATAAGTACGTGGACAAATACTTCCATATGCATTCCGACAATTTCGGACTGAAGAAGTATATACATTTAAATACCGAGGTAATCATTCTCATCCTTACATTATATTTTTATAATGCATATTTGAATCGTACTTAATTGTTTGTGACCACCTTAATTTAGATAATACAGCACGATATACAATCAAACTGGTTGCAACGGTAATGCTGGTCCTTTAATTTGTCTGCCAAGCAACTCTTTTAGATTTATATTTGTGATAAAAACTGCGAACCCATTGACTATCCAAATGAATCATGTCATCCTTCGTAAAATGACTGTAGACAAACCATCGTAAATACTTAAATAAAATAATAAATACAATGTTAGGTTACTAAAAAATCAGAAAAAGAGACTACTTGTATACTATATAATGAAATTAACAAAAGAGGTGAGAAATACAAAAGTGTAGTAAATACAAGTTTTCAAAATGAATTTAGTTGTTTAAATAATCAAAGTGTCTTAAATTTAAGCTCAACCATCTCCAGTGTTTACCGGGTGTGTTCCTTAAAAATCACCAAAGTGTGGTAAAATTGCCAAAAGTGTTTTAATAGTGTGTTTTAAAGTGTTTTGTGTGTGCTCTAATTAATTAAAGTGTTTTATGCGCGAGTTTATATAAACAAGCTAAAATTATCCAATAGTTTCGTTTCGTTTATTTGGCAACTCGGCATAAACAATGCCTATGGCCATTTACAATTAGGAAAAAAATATGACCATGGCATACATTGAAAATACAGAAATGATCAAAATACATATAAATTTTTCATAGAGGAGAGACATAGTATAATACATACAAAGCATACAGTATTACTCACG
The DNA here is from genome assembly GCA_038501625.1 of Corbicula japonica. Taxonomy (NCBI): domain Eukaryota; kingdom Metazoa; phylum Mollusca; class Bivalvia; order Venerida; family Cyrenidae; genus Corbicula; species Corbicula japonica. Next base: position 10,387,408 of record JAZAYU010000013.1, on the reverse strand, counting down.
TCATTTGAAATTATTCAAAATAATTAATAAGGAAGCAGCATTTTCTTCCAGGGTTCTTATCAAATTTACATAGTGAAAGACATGTATTTAATACATACAAAGCCTACAGCATTACACACATACATGCATACACACACAACAGTTAGGAGGAGGAATTTTCTTCAAGGGTTTCATTTCTCAATTTATTACATTCATTAATATATTTTGCTAAATTTAAAACTCTTTTCTTACAAGTAGACGACATTATTGAAATAAATTTATTAAGAGATTGCCATGATATAATTCCAAAGTACCTTTCACGAACATCTCTGTACAACGGACAGCATAATAGAAAATGATATTCTGTTTCTATCATATTAGTAGAACATAATTTACATAAACGATTTTCTCTTTGAATTCTAATAAGCCTACCAAACTCTATTTCAATATTATGCGAACACAGTCTAAAACGGGTTAGTTGTTTACATAATTTATTATTTTTTAAAATAGTTAAGTAATCTTCAAATCCAAATTGTTTCTTAAATTTTCTAAAATATTCTAATTTTGATATATCTTGAATTGAGGCGTCCCAATCCTGTAGGAATTGATCTCTAAGTCTTATGAAAATGGTTAAAATTTATTTCAAAATTATTATTCAACATATATCCAAATCCTAACATTTCTAATTGAGTTTTTATTCGTTTAGCCCAGAAAATGTTATTATTTCCGTTAAGTTGATCTATATAAAAACGATGCATTGGTGAATCAGAATTTTTTGCTATTTTAATCCAATATTTCAGCGCTTTTTCTTTCATAATAACTGACAGGGGGAGTCTACCCAATTCACCATAGACTGCTAAGTTAGGGGTTTGCTGGCGGACTCCTAAAACAAATTTACAAAATTTGATATGTAACCTATCAATATCTTTAAGGTCATAAATTCCCCATACTTCAGCTCCATATAGAATAATTGGTGACACCATTGAATCAAATAATGATAACATTGTTTTGACGTCCAAATCCAGCCTTTCGAATAAAGATAACAAATTATTATAGGCTCTTAATGCTTGTTCATATAATGCTTTTACTGAAAATGTAAAATTACCTGTGTAATAAAATTTTATTCACAGGTAACAAAATTCATCTACTATTTCAAGTTGCTGGCCATTAATAGTCCTATTTAAGTTGTGATTCTGTTTTCTCTTTTCAAAAATGCATACTTTAGTTTTGTTTACATTAATTTTAAGTCTCCATTTTTCAGAATAATTATAAATACAGTTTAACTGAGATTCCAAACTTTCTGGATTCGTCGTGAAAAGAGCGATATCATCAGTAAAAAGTAAGAGATACATAGACAAATATTCAAGATCATTTTCAGTTAAGGTACTAATGTCAGTCGACTGTTTAATGTCATTAATAAAAAGAATAAACAGGATTGGCGAAAGTGGCTCCCTGTTTCAAACCTAATGATACATCAAAGAACTCTGAGATTAACATATTTGATGACAGTTTAACACATGACTTAACAACCGCATAAATACTTTTGATCTTATTTAACATTTTAGAACTAATTCCTATTTCTAAAAATTTGACCCATAATGCATTTCTATCAACAGTATCGAAGGCCTTTTCATATTCAATAAAGGCACAATATAGTTTACTCTTTTTAGCAAGTACTTTCTCTATAATTGAATGAAGTAAAAATATACAATCAGTGGTACTATGGTTATCTCTAAATCCAAATTGATTTGCATTAAATTTATTTTCATTTTCACACCATTTATTAAGTCTTTCTCTTAAACAAAGTGAAAATATTTTCGACATAATATTAACAAGAGTAATACCTCTATAATTAGATGCATTTGTAGGGTCTCCCTTCTTATATATTGGCACTATAGTACCCTTACACCAAGACTCTGGATATTGTCCAGTATCAAAAATTTTGTTAAAATGTATCACAAGGTATTGGGAGATAAAATCATTAGCTTCAATGAAAAAGTCAGCAACATTATTATCAAGGTCACAACTCTTATGTCTTTTTAATCCTCTGATTACCTTAGAAATTTCATCAGTAGTAAAATTTTTATCTAGCTCTTCACTTATTAAATAATTATGTGTATCAAAAAACTGCTGTTGGTATAAAACTTCATCATTACCATTTCTATTAACAATGTTTGAAATATTTTTAAAATGTTCTACAAAATCATTCATACCGATTTGAGAAGTATTAACACTGTTTTTCTTGCTAAATTTTTTAATGTACTTCTAAAATTTTCGAGGTTCATTTTTACTCATTCTTGATAGTTTTGCCTTTTCCTTAGAATTAAAAGCATTTTTATTTCTTCTTTTTATTGAACAAAATTCTTTTCTCAAGTTGAAGAAATTTAATTTATTAGCATCTGATGGGTATAAGTGAAAAATTCTTTTTGCATCTAGAAAACGTGATTTGGCAAGTTTACATTCATCATTAAACCACAATGCTTTCTTATTATAATTGTTAATTCTTTTATTTGAAATAAACTTTTTGCCATGTAGTTTAAACGATATTTCATGTATAGCAGAAGCAAAATTATTCACAAAATTATACAACTTTATATCATCAGTACTTAATTTTATAGTCAATTCGTCAAAAAAGTGTTTATTTTCAAGTAAAACTGCTCTAAGTACGTCAGGATTTGTAGTTCCCATACAATTTTCGTGCATTCACCGTTATCAGATATTTGTCGTTTGAAATAATTACACTCTAACGAAAATTCAACAGGACAATGATCAGAATGCCCGGTAATATCACAAACTAGAGTTATTTGACAAGCTAGTATCTCCCATTCTAAATTATTGTAGCGAGGTGTGTGGTTTTGGTACCGACCCCTCAACTGAAAGAATCCATATGCTTTATTGTAAAAAAATACTTGGGGTTAAGAAAACTACGCAAAATGATTTTATTTATGGTGAATGTGGACGTACTTCTTTTAGATGTGTACAAATGTACAATATTGTGAAATATTGGCTTCGCATATTACAAACAGATGAAAATAAATCTATTTTTAAGATTTATAGCTTACTTAAAATGGATATGGAAAATAATCATAATATTGTTAATTGGTGTGCATTATTAAAGAATCTGTTATGTTCACTTGGTTTTGCAGATGTATGGATATTTCAATGGGTTGGCAACCCCGTTTTATTTCTTAAGTTAGTGAAACAAAGATTACATGATCAGTTTGTTCAAAATTGGACTGCTAGACTTAGTGATTCAAGTAGGGCATTATTTTATAGAAATATTGCATCTTTTAAATTTCAGCCTTATCTAAATTGTTTTAATACAGTTTGTCAACCAGTTCCGGTTATGAACCAGTTCCGGTTAACTTTACTATTTCCTACCCAATTTTAGAAATATTTAGAAACAACGAGAGAAAATACTCGTTTAGTCGCAATAAAAAGCATTTCAACTGAACATTTACCAACTTAAACCTTTGATTTATTGTTTACTTTCGGTCAAGAGCTGCATCAACAAAGACTATTGCAGACGCTCGCGTCCAACGTTTTTAACGCGGATGATGTTAAGCGTGGCATCCATCGCAAGAAACAAACTTGATTGGCCCGACAACGAAACAAGGTGATTTGCAATAGTGTGTTATATAAATGCTCTATCATCAGAAGCAAGATCGTATTAATAAATATTTTCATTCTGTTTTTGTGACGGTTTTTGAGAAGCATGCGTTTGAAACAGTTCCTGATCAGTGATTCAGAATTAGTAAGTAGTGTGAATTCCAGTTTTGGAATTCAATTTTAAAGGATAAACTGGGAACGGCTACCAAGGAAAAGAGACACTTAAAGCTAAAGGATGCAGCTGGTTTACATATTGGTCATGTCTCAAGGTCTTTTGCACCCTACATCTAAGATATCCTAATGATGGCATAGTGTTAACAGAAGTTTATGGGTCACCAGTACCTAGCTACCCACGATGGCTAACTCCACATGAAGAGGGGGCAGTGTTGTGCCACCACGTGATTATAACATTTCTGTCTCATGAAATGATTGCTGTAAGGTTAATCAGATAAACGTCGTGGTGCAATACCTGAAGACTGGAATGGACCTTGTGATGTCATTAGTTCTTAATTGCTTTTGTTAATATTGTAATAAATAGAAATAAATTATAGCGTAAGACTTGGTGTGTTATTATATTTATTTCACATTACTTTCAGAATTATTTTGCACCCTTTAGACAGAAAACGTGTAAAAATGGATTTGTTCTGTCAAAGCTAGTTTACAGCTATCAAATTAGACAGTCAAAATTCACTCTAAAACATGTCAACGTTTTAACCGGAATAGATTAAATTAACCGGAACTGGTTTAAACTAGTCTTTAAGTAAACGTTACATATGTAAAAGTAAATAAATGCGGAGACTAAAAATAATTCAGCATCTTTTAGGTAAGATATTTTGCTTATAATCAAACAACAAGCAAAGTTCTGATTAATGCTTTTAGTATATTTTTTACAACGAATATATGAATTAACCGGAACTGGTTTACGAACTGTATAAATAAATTTTGCCAAGCATTAACAAGGTTAAGGGTTTCATCCCACAGGTTACAAATTGAAGCTGGCAGATGTTTAAGACCAGTAAGCATTCCTTTAAATGACAGAAAATGATATAGACAATTAAAATTGCTCTGTTATTTGAAATTAGTACCTTCTCCGATGTTGTGTCTTAGAAATGAATAGGTCTGAAATTGTTTGTACCACTATTAATATACCTTGTAATAGTTGTGTTGTAACAAATTTATTTAGTTGTCATTGCTGTTCTCTATCTAGTATTATGCAAAATGTTATCCTCATGGGCTTTTAAGCCTAACGGAAATAAAATTATTTGTCTGTCTGTCTGTCTAAAACATTAAAACTTGATATCATGGGTAGATTATTACCACTTGTTATTACATAATCAACAACACTCGCCGCAACGTTTTGACGAAAAATATTGTAATATGTAAAATTGCCCGTTTCTAGACAACCGTTTAGAATAATTAACTTATTTTCTTTGAGAAGGTTCAACAATGTTAATCCAAAGTTATTCACTTGGCCATCTAGTGATCGGCGAACTGGTATATGCACGTGATAATCGTTATTCGGCATGCTAACATAACGGTCAAGATTATGGTTTTCTAAAATATTTGATCGTTGACCTGTTCTTGAATTTAGGTCATCAGTTAAATACACATCGCCCTTTAAACTGTAACGTCTTATGTCAACATTAAACTGTTAAAAAAATCAAAATTGTACAATGGAGAATTTAAACTACAATAAACTTTGGAATCTTCAGGGGGAATGTATTATGTACACATATATACATCGTTTACAAATCCAAATTTATCTTTATTCAATTTAAACCAAATAATTCCACTATCTTTCACACTTACAAGCTCTATTTTATTACTATATTCAGATTTAAAATATATTATAACACCATCACTGTTACGTTTCGCTCTTCATAGATTTAGGTCCATGAAAAATTATCAAACCCAGGAATGTTAACATTCGACAATTTAGAACACCATGTTTCTGTAAACAACAATATATCATATTTTGACACAAACTTTATAAAATCACAGTCATTAAGTTTTAAGATTAAACCCTGAACATTCCATAGGAGGAATGTTAGCTGCTTCCCACCAGCTTCCTAATTGTCAGATTCACTGGGTGTTGCAGATGGCTTGAATAGCCTGCCGTCAATAAAGAGTTTGTCATATATCAGTTTGACCTCTTTTTTCGCATCCTTGGCTTTTATTAGCTCAGGTATGAGTGCCTTTCGTCTATCCTGGATTGTCTTTGGAAATTGGTCACTAGTTTTAATGGGCCATTCCTTCCCTTTGTTGAAAATAGCCTGTTTCACGGCATATTTGTCAGGGGTGTGACTAAAGTTCACGACGATTGGAATAGTGATTGTGTTCAGATTTTCTTAGTGCCGTAGTTTTACCGAAGCTTAAAAATCGATATTTTCTAAGTTGGGTATTTTAACCATTATGACCGTGTAGGATCTCTTTTTGAAGTTTGGTAAATTATATATTAATAGCGATAGTGAATATTCGTAGAGTAAAAACAAATTCGTCAGTGTGTTAGATCCCGTGACTAATTTCAGTATTTAGTGTAGTTGTGTAATTTACCCAGCGTGACGACTAAGTATCTACATATTACCACCTGGTTAATTTTAAGAACTACAAGTGACTGAATTTATATTTGTTCTCGTACCAGTAATATTACGACTACTAAGGGTGCACAGTGTTTTTACTGTAATTTGTTAAAAGTTTTGCATACTTTGCCATGACAATAACGTTATTTGTTATGTTTAAGCAAATAAATTTTAAACCTTATTTAGCCTCCATTATTACTTTACCAAAGTTGCCAAAAGCCGGGCCCAAGCGAACCCGTTGTATTAACCTATTATCCTAATTGGATATGGGGTTCGCTATAGAACTGATAACTGAATACCGTATTAAACTGAATTTCGTTTGAAACTTGAAAGTGCATCTGTTTTTACTTATCCCTATAGTGAGCTCAATTAGATGCTCTAAAATTATGTCGCGGCCTGCCATCTGAAGATATAGACGCTACCACATTGGAGACATATAAACTAAGGTCGCCAAAATACCCTGACGTGAACGTTGATGAACCTGTACACTAATACAGCTCAATCATAAATACCACCGACGACTGTATCGGACTTAACCCACCCGCACCCCTACCTCTGAACTCAACATGAAATATTAATAATTAACAAGTAAAACAAACAAATGACCATTCTCATGTGTAATTACAAATAACTAAAAATATTTCATAAAACTCTTGACATTACCGTCACTGTACTATATAACCATTATGCAAATTTTATGTTTGAGTCAGAGGTAGGGGGTGAGGGTAGTAAGACTAAAATGGGTGGATTGGGTCCGATACTGCCGCCAGTGATAATTACATGGCTAATAAACAAATACACATTTTGACACTAGACAAAACTAGTATCGTGCAAATAACTTTATATTAAGTGAAACGTTAATAAAAATAAATCGTTAGTCAGACCAGGGCTGAAGGTTATAAAGCTGAGATTGGAAACCAGTCTCAAATCTCAAGCATCTGATTGGCTGAAATGGCGACCAGTCGCCATTTCAGCCAATCAGATGCTTGAGATTTGAGACTGGTTTCCATGCTCAGTTTTATAACCTTGGGCACTGTTATAAAATTTCTTATACTTACTATGGCGTACGAAAAGGCTCAAAAGGTAACAAGTGCCGGTGCACCTGTAATTTTATACGTTGGACGTGTAAATTTACACGATGGACGTATAAAATTACAGGTGCACCCGTAAATTAGCAGTGCATCACTTTAGAAAATTGAATGTGGACCTGTAAAATAGCGGTGCACCGATAAAAATATACGTCCATCGTATAAATTTTATGCGCTCATCGTGTAAATTGCCGGTGCACCGCTAATTTACAAGTGCACCGGTAATATTAAAATGATCAACCAATCACAACCCTTGGTTTATACAGTTGAATTTGCTGAAATATTTATTTTTAAATTGAAATATTGTTACCTTTTATTTTATTTTTATATTTGTGCTCTAAAATTATTAACATATCTTTTAATATATAATCAAAAGTAAATGAACAATTTGAGCATTTATATCAAGTTAACATTCACTACAACTTCCAACATATCGTCAACACTGCAAGAATTTAAAATGGCCAATGTAAGACAAATTTTGATTGGCTATCATTAGTATGGGTATAAATAGCGAAAGGGTCAAAATTGAAATGTAGGTGCACCGGTAATTTATGCGATGGACGTATAAATATATACGATGGACGTTTAAAAATGTAGGTGCACCGCTCTTTGAAATGGCGGTGCACCTGTATTTTATGGGTGCACCTGTAAATTTATACGTCCATCGCGTAAATTTACACGTCCAACGCATAAATTTACAGGTGCACCGCTAATTTTATATGTAGGTGCACCTTCAATTTACTTTTGAGCCTTTTCGTGCGCCATAACTTACACTATAAGATACAATACAATAGCACCAATATTACTTAACATTAATCTTGTAACCGTATCGTGAACCTGTCATATCAAACCAGCGCCGCATAACCCTTTACTTCGCAGATATGACTTAGTGACATGGGCGAAAAGTCGAGATCCAGACCAGCCGATGTAACGTTGTAACCTGAGAACAATTACCCCGGTCATTATTTTATATAGAATAGAGACTCCCCGTCTTTATTATTTGACCGGGGATCATAATATCATGACTACTCTACACATTGAAAAGTGACCCTCACATAGAACATGTTATTTGGGTGCTTTGCATGATACGTTGTTAGGTAGGTGTGTCAGTTGTGCCTTGTTGAAGGCATAACAACGACTCCAAGAGTATTAAACAGTATAATAACACTTGATTAAGGAATAATATTAACTCTGCGATCATCAGTGTAGAACTGACTGTGTGCGGTTTAAGCCTGCATAATAATATTAAAAAGATAAATGTTATAATGGTCAGCAGAAGGGTTTTGCATAAATGTTTTGCATTAAACATAAGCATCACATTACAACAGTAGGTGAGCGGTTATGAGCTCATTCACTTTTGTATATTTGTTCATACAAAAAATTATCGCGGTTAGTGTGAGGTTGGTAGTCCGTAGTTTAAACGCCAGTATCAAATAAACAGGCTGTCAAGCGGTCATACTTTTTCCTACTTTTTCCTAGTTTTTCCTACTTTTTAGTCTTGTTCCTACTTTTTCCTACTATTTTACAAAAACCTCCTACTATTCCTACTTTTTTGTCAGTTGGACAAAAGAAAAAAATATATCTAGGAGTTTTTTAAAATATTTTTTTTGTGTTCAGAAAGTAATGTAAATGTCATTCCTGTATTCATATTGATAAGTGTAAAAGGTTCTATGAATTCCTTCTGTCAGCATAACTTTTGGTCTAACAGGCCTGACAATGTCATTTGTCTAAGTCAAAAATAGAAATAAAGGGGTTCATTACAACACTTGTGGGTAAAAATAGATAACAGTTAATTTCATTAATGCCTAGTGAGTGTTGAAAACACAGGCCTCCTAGTGAAACCTTTAAAACCTTTAAAAACCTTTTATTTGAGAGCAAACCTTTAAAACCTTTATGTCTTCTGAAAAAACCTTTTTAACGGCCAAATAGCCTGTAATTTTCACTGAAAACCTATATTTTTGTTCCAACTGCTTGCCTTACCCCGCATTTTAAAGAAAGTAATGATTGTACTACTATATTTCTTCCACCTTAAAAGTTTTGTTATTAGGATACTTCTTGTGAATCAATCATAATGTGTAATACAAACAGTTTATCAATTTCTGATACACTGGTTTTAGAGTGTGGGTTTCCATATACAAATTTACTTTCTTTAGTAAATACATATATAGATAATGTGTTTTCAACGAGAATTCAGACAAAAGTAGCCTTTATTTACTCTATATTTTTTAATATTTTACACTAAAAGACCTTTATTTCCTTACATTGGAGCCTTTATAAAAACCTTTATATTTGTTCAGGCGTGCTTGGAGGCCAGAAAACACCTTAAATGCAAGTTTTTAATACTGATAATTTAACCGTTAAATTGTAATAAAGTATTTTTCCAACAGGAAATCACCTTTATACACCTCAGAAACAGTCATATCTTTATACACCCTAAAAAAGGTCTGATAGTCATTCTCATGTAATCGAAAATGGCCAAAATTTTAAGAGTATTTAGAGGAATGTTTGATCTATCTAGCAAGCTTTCTTATGTAACCTTTAAAGACCTTTATTTTCAGAGCAAACTTAAAACCATTTAAATCTTCTCAGGGCTTTTTTTCTTCTTTAGTAGAGACAGTCTACAGGTGCCTTCCCCTCAGAAAATTTCTTTAATATCTTGCAGTTTTCCACAAAAAGTAACTTTACATAAGGTATTTTATACCCCTTACAGAAGAAAAAATGAGGCCAAAAAGCCTGTAGTTTTCACTCAAAATCTATAGACTCCTTGCCTTGCCACTCTAATGGTTGTACTACTGTATTTTTCCCCTCCCTTCTTTTTGAGTTTTTCAGAATGCTGTTGTATTCACCAGATCACATACATGTAGATGTTTGCAGTAGTGTTTTCCAGACCAAGGGTGTTCCATATATTCAGCATTGATAATCTAACTCGGCATTTGTCAAAATGCCCAAACCTTTATTGCAATTGAGTACTGCTTGCTTTATGAATTTCTGAATTTTTGTGGTGGTTGTAACAAATGCTGAGTTGTTAAATACTTAAAAAAACAGGTCTGGTGATACAATGTTAACACTATGGCAACAGTGGGCTAGGTCTGGTGAAGATAAGCTTTATGGGCCCCTTCCCCTAAACTTATATACTGATATATGTAATGTTTTTCAATGAGAATTCCAACAAATGTATCCTTTATTTATTTGTTGTTTATATTTTTATTTTACAATAAAAGGCCTTTTTCAATAGACTGGAGCCTAGAGTTGCACTTGTAATGCCCCCTCGGTAGGTGTCATAGAGAGTTGCACTTGTCCCCAATCTTGTGACATCAACTCCTGCAGAGGTGTAGAATTCCACTTGACCGCTCGCCATGGCGAGTAAATGATCCGTTGGGTCGAGTGAAGCGGCCGAAACACTTGACCGACTGGGGAAGTAAATTTTTCAGCAATGCACATGTGTTTTCTTCGGACAATGAAATATTTTCACTTTGTTTACAAAATACAATGTGATTTCCGGTATTTCGGTCGATATCCGGTGTATTCGGAACATTCTGATGTTAAGGTAACAGCAGCGATTTATATTTATCCTCACTGGGTTTCCCAAATCAGAACGAGGCTGCAAGTGCACGTATTTTCCCGCTATATGTCAAAATGCCGAAACAAATGAAGATAACGTTTTTTACACAAGGTAGGGGTGATGATGAAAAAAGAGAGAGCGAGCGAGACAGTAAGAAAGAGATGGAACGAATAGAAAAATGAAAATTGCAACAGAAAGAGTATTTTATTTAAAATGTAAGGGTGAGTGTACTTTCCTTATTAAAAGCTGGGATGGCCCTGAGTGCAAATGTTCAGCATGCGGTTGACAGGGGGCTCCATCAGTCTGGTTGCGGGGTACTCTGCTTGCTAGTTGTGCTTAGCCTTAGTATCTTTAGTTGAGCCTTGTTTGTTTTTTGTTTTTTTTTGCCTCCTTTATGTCTGATACAGGTACTGTTGTTACTACCTATGTATGTCCATGGCTTTTATATCTTGCTTTTATGTGCTTATTCTTAATGTGTGCTCTGCTTTACTTAATAGTGTACGCTCAATAATATTTATGTTTTGATGCAACGTCTTATATTTAGATGTGTTTTAAATCATATAGATTCTTAGTTAATCTTAATTAATGTTATGTAGTAAAACTTAATAACTTTTGCCGTCTAATTACCAACATGATCTAATGCTCATATCCATGCATTTTATATGATTATATGTTTTTAAGATCTTAAACTTGTATACATTCTTTATAACCTAATAACTGTTCATAAGATGTTGTATAAGTGTTTCACATGTTTGTATGTATGTTATAATGTCTATTCTGTGCTTGTCATATTTATTGTTTAAGTCGGTCTTAAAAGCTCTACAGAGCTTGTGTTATGTGTTATATGCCTCCGACTTTAAATAAATATTACTTGACTTGACTTGACTTGTAAGGGCAAGTTCACTTACTCATTCGCTCTACCTGCAGGGCGAGTGGGTCCAAAAAAATTTCTACACCTCTAACTCCTCATTAACCTTCGGGCAGAATTCTTTCAAACTTGCAAAGACTGATCGAGCAGGATGTGAAGATGATCATAAAGAAATATTTTTTCCTATGACCAGTTTAACCACAGTTATGGCTCTTTGTTTAACAAATGTTGTTGTAGCATTTGGGGCATCAGTGTCCCCAGGATACAGTCTAGTTTTTTCAGGCCTGCTAAGAGGTCTGATCTAGGTATAACTTCAAACACTTATAAATCAATATTTTTTTCTGCAATAAAACTGCATTTGGGCTGTTTAAAAAAAATGGCTGGTTTGGGTTTTCCTTTTATAAAAATGTACAACAAACAGTTACTTCCATTTTCCTACTTTGCAGAGGTGTCTCATCATGCCCTTTAAAGATTTGTGAAGTTTCATCAAAATAGCACCATCCGTTAAAAAATATTCTAAAGTAATGGGCAAAAAATGTCAGGAGTGTGACAAAAAAGTGTGACACTTTTCAAAATCACATTTGTTCAGACCATTATTTTACAAAAAGCTTGAGTAAAGACAAGCTTTAGTGTTGTTTTAGTAAAATGTGCATTAATTAGGCATCAAATAATAATAAAATTAAGCATATTATAATTAAAGATATATCTGGCGCATCTGAACACAAAAATTAAAATCCATCTTTTTGCCATGAAAGCTTACACATCTTAATTTAAACTAATTTGACCACATGGTATGTATCAAATTACGGCTTAAAATAAGATTTTTGCAAAACAAATATTGAAGCAGACGCTCTCGCGGTATATCGGCGAATTTAAAAAACTGCCAGTTTTTTTAACTTTATACATATTTCATTTTTATTTATTGGACAAACGGGAAAGAATTCGTAATATATGTATTCTTAGATTATGCCTAGTTTTTCATTAATAATCGATCTCAAATGTTATTTTTATCATTTGTAAGGGTAAAATATAGACCTTGGATAACTTTAAAGTAATCAAAATTTATGCTATTAAGTCAAGCGTGGTAGATTGAAAAATACCTCAAGAAAATCAATACATCTTTGCTTTATAAATTTATAGGACTTTCAATATTAATAGTACATAAGAAAAGGTTTGTCTATCATAAAGTTTTATGTTTCTAGATGCAATAATTATAATATTATTACCTCTATTGAAGTTATATTTGTCTGCAGCTCCTTTCAGAAAATGTCAGCTAAATTTGTCAGGAGTGTGACATTAAGCACATATTGCAATATTCTGTCAACATATCCTTTACATGAAAACAAGAGCATGTTTTTTCCTAGAAGTCTATGTCATTTTTTGTTAAATTGTGACAAACAGGAAGGCCTTAGTGAAACATTTTTGAGTACACTGCACTATGTGGTTGTCAGGAGTGTGACACACTTTCCTAACAATATGAATTTTTTATCTTTATGCGATACCACAAGTCCAGAAGCACTTATATTTGATGCTTCAACATGTATTTTAACACAAATACACATTTAAATAATAAGAAACAGTAATACTTGTATTTTAAGCACATAATTAAAATTCTTTGATTTATGTAATATTGGTCAATAAAGCTTCATAAAATTTTTATTCTTCCACATATGAGTATAACTTGATTGATTTTGATCACTGTAAAGACTGTACAAACATATGGACCAACCAGTTTGGACTTTTTATGAATTTAAATTCTTTACATTTTTTTCACTTCACTTGCCATTTTTATAAATGACAATATCTCAGCAACCAGTTGACCGATTTCAAAAATCTTTTCAGTTCTGTACTCAGTTTCAATAAGCAAAAAATACAAAATAAAAAGTTTGGAATTTTTATGAACTTGAATTTTTCACTATTTTTTCACTTTTCCAGCCATTTTTTTTTAAACAGCCCATTTTTATTACTTTTCGAACACCTCTCATAATAATAGCAGGAAGACTAAACCCATGGTATTTCTGTAGTGTTGTTTATATTCACCAACATGAGGCCCCATTGACCCATACTGATTCCACATTGACATCTCTCTAAGTTACCAGTGGCAGTCTAACTTATGTGTTGGGCCCTCAGCTAGGTGACCATGATGCATATAATGTGTAACAGAAAGAGTGAAGTCCCATCTCTGGAAAGACTGTAATGTATTCCTACTTTTGAGGAAAAAGTTCCTACTTTTTCCTTCTTTTCTCCTATTTTTTTGTCAAAATGGTTCCTTTTTTCCCTACATTTTGAAGAAAGATCGATTGACAGCATGAATAAAACATTATTAATCGAAGTGAGTGGCAATTACCCAGCTTAAAAAGGATGTGAAGTCTAGGGACATACTCCCTCTCGGTTACTATAGCATGTAATGTTATTTTATAGTAAAACACATAATAAATCGAAATTCTAGAAACCATTGCCCCAGACGACCGGTATCAATTATCCTTCCCGGAATCTGAGAATTCGTCAATACAAGTATTAAAATAGTCCTCTCCCCTCTATCAGTGTGACTAAATAATGTTTATGTTGTATGTCGGTGAAAACCATGCGAATATTTCAAAGCTTCTTGAAAACGGGAAATAATTACGAAGAATAAATCGAACACTACAAACACGGAGGTGTTTGATGCTGTACTCTGGTCGCCATTTCAGTCAATCAGATGCTTGAGATTTGAGACTGATCTCCAGATTTAGTTTTATGATCTTGGGCACCGGCAAAACGCTCCTTAACACCTTCTTATATTGTTTCTTTATTCTGTTTCGGTCATTTTGACAGTTATTGTCTTGTGTTGTCAGATAGTAAGTTTGTTTGATTTTCCTCGCGATTTATAAATGAGTTGCTCTAGCGTGTTTTTATTGTGTTTTCAATACCCTGTGACCAATATCATAAAACTGAGATTGGAGACTCAAATTTCAAGTATTTGATTTGCTGAAATGGTGAGCGGTCGCTTGATATTTTAGACAGGAATATAGCTTGAGTGTTATTATCTTTGGCACAGGTATACTTGAGCACACGATCAGGGTCGTTGATTTTCAACCGCGTCTCTCAGAACGGTAACCCAGGCGACATGGTTAATGCTACACGAATAAAGATAGCTTTCAACTCTACCTTTCCGAGACTGGCACAATACATGGTCAAGAAAAGACTTAACAATCGGTTTGATCACAAAAAACTGCCTGCAGCCAAAGTTCAGTCCATTTTCTGCGCACCCGACAGCTAGCGATGAGCTACCCAACAGGATAATCGCCGGGGATGTCATCGTAAAGGCTAACGTAAGCGAACTCACTAAAACTGGTGCAATATTTGAAGATGGAACAAAAGAAGATAACTTAGATTCAGTTGTAATGACAACTGGATATATCTTTGGATTCCCATTTCTGGACAACACTGTGACAGACGTCAAGGAAAATAAGATAAACTTGTTCAAAAATATGTTTCCACCAAATCTGGAAAAGCAAACCCTTGCAATAATAGGCTGCTTTCAACCGTTCGGAGCTGTGACGCCGGTCAGTGAGATGCAATGTCGATTAGGCACACGAGTTTTTAAGGTAAAATTATAAAAAAAAAACTAATGTTGGTTGCCATACATTGTCAGATTTATCTGATGTCATGCCCTGACGTTTACCAGTGCGCGTTTCAGTCGTATGTCTACATCCATTATTGAACAGGCTGCCTATGTATAGTCCGTGCTATCACACTTAGCAAGCGTTTTCGACACCTCGGACGGCCACTGTTTCGGCTCGCGTGACTATATATAAGTTGCCATTCATTAGTTCCATTCATTAGTTCATTTCTTCAATAAAAACATAAAAATAAATTGTATGCAGTTAATTGGTTTGCAGTCATTAAGACCCCGTTTGAAACGCATGGGAAATGACAAATAAATTTGCTTGTACTTGTCTAGATTAAATTTTCAAAACACTTTTCCAGACTGTTTTTTGCTTTCGCCTTTCATATACTCTACCATTATAACTTTTAAATTCATGTGTCCAAACTACATTCAAAGGGTTTGTCAAAACTTCCTAGCAGTGCAGAGATGTGGAACAACGTAAGAGAGAAGCAGGCGGCGATTTCGCTGCGATACAACAATTCACCGCGTCAAACAATACAAGTAGACTACGTTACATTTATGGATGAGCTGGCGGAGCTTATCGGCTGTCAACTTGATTTCAGTAAGAACGTTACTATATGTATATTCTAACATTAACAATGCATCGTGTTCTTGTTGACTACTGAAATGCTCTCCGATCTCGTTAATGTAGCTTCTCCGCTATGCCATTAAGAGTATTATAAATGTTCTTATAGATTACTTTTTAATAAATAATCTTTTTGATATATGAAACCATAAGTTTACTTTAACCTGCTATGCAACCAGACTGAATTAATTGCACAGTAAATCAAAATAAAACCTTACGTAAACTAGTGCGTTTTTTCAAGTTAATGGATATATTTTGTTATTATTGTACTGATTTCATTGATTAAACTTCAAGAATCTCATATATTTATTAGTATCCATTACTGTCACGTGGCACTAAGCAAACAGTGGACATTTGAACAAGTTATAACACTGAAACAGCAAATAATCCGCTGATGTTTGAATGTATGAAGTCTATTCAAATATAACGAAAGAAATAATTTTATTTTCAGGAAAGTTGATGTAAAGTGACCCTAAGTTTGCATATCATTGCTACTTTGGACCTTGCACACCGTATCAGTTCCGTTTGATGGGACCTGGTGCATGGAAAGGAGCAATACAAGCCATTATGACCCAGTGCGATCGCACATATCAGCCTCTTTAGACGAGACCATGTTATGTGCCAAAACAAGAAAATTTCCTGGGAATATATGCTATTGTGTTTATTTTCATTTCTGTTTTCATCTACTTGATGATGTGATGCACAAGCTTTGTCGATTGTCGAAATCTGTGTTTCAAACTCTTCACTCTTGTATATTTACGCAGAGAACAATCCTGGTTTTGTCTTCAAATCAAGAATATTATTTACTTTGCGTTAAATGCGCTTTTATATCTACAAAAGGTTAAAACATACTAAGCCAAAATGAAAACTTGACAAAATTACAAGGTTATCTCCTTTAACATTGACGATGCCGGTGAATGCAGATATCTGGAGGAATTAGATCACCAATTTGTTTATCTTGGAATTCCACAACTTAGATAAAGGATAAAAACATCACTGAACAAAGTATTTGAATTTTATCAGTGTTAAGTTTTCATTTGGCTCAATATCAATTTTAGTACTTGTACTCGTTACAGATCCATAGAACATCTTAAGAGTCAAATTTTGTTCTGTTGTTCTTTTGTAGTATATGCAGTTAATTGTGATATACATGAGACAATACTTCATTTGAAGGGTAATGTACCTATATACTTGACATCTTTTCAAACGGTGGAATATCATTTTTATTTTCACAGATTTTTTGGCGCGTTGGTACCCGAACGCACATAACATACCAAACGAGAACGTTAAGAAAACTGGCTCAAATTTTTACATCTGACATCATGACGTCAGAAACAGGCGATTTTGGCGCAAATTTTGCAACTTTTCTATTAAATTCACCCAAAGTTTGTATTAAAAGCATAAAATAAAAAGAATATATTCACTCGTGAACTCCGGAATTATGTATTTTCGCCACTCGTGAAAATACGAATTCCGGAGCTCACTCAGTGAAATATATTTCTATCTTACACTGGTAAAAACAAATATCCCCCTATATATTAGTGGTATTTTACTCGTGTGCATTATCTTACATGTGTACGTTGTTATATTGGCCAATATTTGTGGTAGATATTAATTATATGCAATGTATGAGCATAAAAGTAAATGAGGTTAATCCCGACTTATTTGTTGATAATGAAACACGTCACGTGATCTGCATATGGAAATATACAGTGTGGAAAACATTTGCATATATTAAATTCAATTTATGCCTTATCGGCTATACACTGAACGAAATTTCTTATTGTTCGCACAGTAAAGATCCTGAACATATAATAATAATATACAGTTCAATATTCGCCAACACTTGCTAGCATTCTCTGAAAACTGCAAATAAAATCACATGGTAGCATTCTCTGAAAACTGCAACTAAATCCAACATATTTTAAATATGCGTTTACCCCTAAATAAAGTTAAGTATGCATCTCAGGAACAGAACAGCAACATTCAAACACACAGCCTCGCCACACAGCCAACACGCAGAACAGAAATGCAATTCCGACTAAGCAACCAATTGAGCTAACTGGGACAACCCCTAAAAAGGTTGATCGGATAGACCTGATATATATACGTCATCATCACAGCACGACATCGGTAACGGGTTATTTTACCGATAACTTGACTGACTATATGTCAAGGGAGACTTTTCACGGCCGCTACAGTGCACAAAGAGTGCTACAGTAAATTTCAAATGATATTGCCTCTACCTGGGAGCGAACCCGCACCGTCACGGCGATAGCGCTTAGACCTGCAATTCCGACTACGCAACCAATTAAGCTAGCCTGGACAACCCCTAAAAAGGTTGATCGGATAGCCCTGATATGTATACGTTATCATCACTGCACGACATCAGTACCGGGTTATTTTTCTGATGACAATACTGACTTTATGTACGGGGAGACTTTTTAGTTTTTACGGTCCCCACACTGCACAAATAGCGCTACTGTGAATTTCAAATGATATTGCTTCTTATGGGAGCGAACCCGCACCGTCACGGCGATAGCGCATAGCCCTGCAATTCCGACTACGCAACCAATTGTGCTAACCGGAACAACCCCCAAAAAGGTTGATCGGATAGCCCTGATATACGTTATCATCACTGCACGACATCGGTAACGGGTTATTTTACTGATACGTCACGGCGATAGCGCATATCGATATCGATATCGACTGATATCGTCACGGCGTAGCGCATAGCCCTGCAATTCCGACTACGCAACCAATTGAGCTAACCGGAACAACCCCCAAAAAGATTGATCGGATAGCCCTGATATACGTTATCATCACTGCACGACATCGGTAACGGGTTATTTTACTGATAACAGTACTGACTACATGTACAAGGAGTGATCAAATGATGAGTGATAAGTGATCAAATAAAGATCAACCAGATCGGTACCCGCCTTGAAATGTTCACTGGTAAAACATCTTGCCACTTGGGGGGGGGGGGGATTAAAACCAGTTTCTAGGACGAACCAACCTTATTTTGTCCCAATAGCTTCTCACGTGAACAAACAACTACACGTTGTCTTGATATTTTCCACTGTTTGACTGACGTAAAGTAGAACGATCATGCCAAATAGGGGAACATAACAGTATATACTTTCTAAAACGTCTCATAATAAGAAAAGTTACATTCAGAAAACACAACGACGGTATTGCTTAATTTGCTATGATTTTTTTCCGGTTTAGAAATATATCATTTCTTTATCTCTTTTTACATTACCACTACTATTGGCGGATTAAATGTTTATTGTTATAATTTAAAATAATCTCATCCTTCGTTAAATAAAGAAAAGATTGGCAGTCTATTCAACAGAAACTGACAGTGCTTTTAAAATGTAAATAGGCATAATTATCAGGAATACTCACACTCAGAAAACACAATAGCTGATCCTATGTTGACGAGAAATGACGTGTTTTCACTTTTGTGTTAAATAAAGTACATTTGAAACACAAAACTGGCCTACAGCTTAAATCTATAATTTTGTGTGGTGTGATAACACTTATTCTGTCTTTTAACAGTTATGTTTCATATTGACTGCGTTTGCGGTTGATGGGAGGCTTGGGGCTAATTCACCAAGACAACTTGTAGTTGTTTGTTCATATGAGAACCTGTTGGAGCAAGTGTGACATTATGCACCCCAGAACATGGTTTTAACCCCAGGAGGGAGGCAAATTGTTTTGTCACTGACCTTTCCAAAGCGGTAACCCCATGTTTTTCTTATTTTCATTAATTGTTTGTGGTGTCTCTTTTAAAAGTGATCATTTTAAACCAATGCTCTCTTTTCTTCTCTTCTTTTTGGCTGTGTGGGATTTGTATGTTAATATTCAGCACAGACGTAATCAATTATTTCACCAACTGATCTTTTGCTCCATGAACATTTAACATTTATTGTTTTTGTCATTTGCTTTAACATATACATGAAATACGTGTGTTTTAATAACAAATGTGCCATTAACATCCTCATGTTCTGATTGTCAATTTATAATTTGTTGTTTAGAAAGAAACACACTCCCTTTTCACCTTTAAGGTCCGCGTACATGAAAAGATGCCGGTGTTTGTGCTGATACTTATTCGGAAGTAATATATGATGAAAATTCAGAGTTAAAAAGAAATATTTTCATAAACACGATACAAACGGACAATGGATAGACCCACCGTTAAGAAAATGCTTGCTAAAGCTGACCTTAGCAATGTTCAAAATGATATGAAGAAACACATGTTTAAAAAGATTGGTATTAAAATACTTAAGGTTGATTTTGCGTGAAGTTGTTGGGATAAGGGGTATACGGTGTGAGAGGATATTTAAAAAAGCCGAAGTAAATGTTAATTGATGTTGTTTTCTTGGTTTAAATAGAAAATCTGAGTGTAGGGATTAGAGTGTAATTACTTATTTAAATTGTTTATGCTTTCTTTATGTTGTCTGAAGTAGCAGTTAAATAAATTGAAAAGAAATATTTTCCTTAATAACTTAAAAATACTGAAAAAGAAGAATTTTGTCGGTTGCTTGATACTAGTCTACTCGAAGATTACTCGCAGCTAACGATTGATCATATCACAGAAAAAATAACCGATTTGCTAGTTCGACGAAATTTTGCTTTTACCCTATTGCTCCTCGAACTTCGATGTGTTGCTTAGTTTTTGTTTTCGGATATTAATTGAATTAAAGTGAAGTTTAAGATCGAGCTATTTTCTTTACTGTTCTATTTTTTCTGAAAGTATGCGAAATAAGAAAATTAGATAGATTAACAACATGTATTTGTGTCAAGATTTATTTAACTTTATTTTGCCTTAAGAGTGATTTTGATAATTTTCTTATTCATCATTATACACGATTTGTATTCTGAAGAGGGACCAAATATGATTATCATAAATGTGTCACCCAGTTACTACTGGTCGGCGGCTGATAACGATAAACGAAGGTTTGAAACTACACTGACGAGAAAACGAACAGCCACTTATATATATACCTATGTAATATCAAAGCTATGTATTTTAATTTTCACCCTGGTACATAAGATACAAAATGGGGAACAAACATAAAAGCTGTCGGCGAAAAAAATGAAAATATATCTTAACAAATCATCATATGATCATTTATATCAAGAGCACTTCTGTCTCCGAGTCCACGAGACTTTTACGACAAAAAAATGTTTTAATTGAACTACATACATTTCGTATAATGCAATTCAAAGCTCAAAGAAAACTTGTTTTGTATAAAACGGTATAAGTTGTACCAAAAACAATAAAAAGTGTAAGTTTTAATAAGATTAAAAAATAATCAATTATTGTTGCGCCAAAACGCTTAAAATATTAACTTTAAAGTAAATGACAGATATCTGTCCGTCCACTAGCTGACTAGTTGTTTGCCATTGGAATGATTTATTCTTGTACACAAATGTAATCGTGAACCTTAGTAAATTTGAATATGACATTTCTTCTTTAAATATGACATTTCTTCACTAAAATTATTTTATTTCATAAGTTTTAATTATCATATAGTATTTCATGCCAATTTAATTGTAAATTTTTGAGTTGGCAGAAATAGCGAAAGTTAAATACAAGATGATTTTGCCTTGTGTGACACGGTAGTAATTGCGTTTAGTATAATTTATATAACACTGAGATGTAAAAATGACAAGGGTGGTTTGACTGATAATGTACAATTAAAATAAAAAGAGATATTATCTGTTAAACATACTAGAGAGTCAAAAACAATATCCCTTATTTTGTTTGGAATACCAGCATGAAGCGAGTAGCAGTGATTGGAGCAGGGGCGAGTGGACTTGCCGCCATCAAATGTTGCCTAGATGAAGGTCTCGAACCTGTCTGCTTCGAAAGATCAAGTTATATCGGTGGTCTATGGCATTATACAGAAGAAGTAGAGGAGGGTCAGGCGTGTGTGATGAAGTCCACCGTGATCAACACGTCAAAAGAAATGATGTGCTACAGTGACTTCCCTATCCCTGGGGAGTTTGCAATCTACATGCACAATAAGTACGTGGACAAATACTTCCATATGTATTCTGACTTTTTCGGACTGAAGAAGCATATACATTTAAATACCGAGGTAAACATTCTCATTCTTAAATTATAATTTATTATAAAACAAATTTGATATAAATATCCATTTCAATCGTATTTGCTTTAATTGCTTGTTACCACCTTCTTTTAGAATTTATGGTTAATACTGGTTCCAAATGGTCTTATAATCTTTCTGGCGCACGTATATTTTTTTTACTTTAAGATATGTCTCGTTGTGATAAAAACTGCGAACATACAGAAATCCAAAATTAATATGATGATTAATATCCTTCCTTAAACGATTCTGTAAGCAAACCATCGTAAAAAGTTAATAAACATGTTTTTCACAGGAAAACAAACGACAAAAGAAACTAAAATAATAGTATACTGATAAATTATTTTTACTGAAATTCAGAACGATTATTGCCATTGATCAAACATTGACACTTTCTATCTAAAGCCATCAGCATAGGTTATATTAAATTTAAAAAAGTTTATAATTAAATAAATTAAATAAAAAAACACCGCAAACAATCAACGAATAAAGATCCCAATAAGTTATCGGCTTTAAAGCCGTCTGTTGCAAAGCTTTTGAAACGCCTATCAGACTTAAATCAAACTGTATCGAGAGTCAGACCCTTAACAATTTATTAAACTTTCATAATATTATGGAATCAGTTAAATTCACTATGCCTTTCAAATTATGTATATTTTGTCCTCGGTTTCGAGGCAATTATTTTTTTTTAATTTCTGTCATATCTTTCTTTTTCGAAAAGACCATGCACTAGATGTGTAAATATATACTCATTTAATTTACTTCATGTTTCTACACGTTAAACTTTCTAAAAGTCTGTTTTGTATATCATTAACATGTAAAGTATAATATCTGAAAAAGTCACATTAAATTTAAGAAAAAAGGTTCACAGCTAGGTTTTATTAACTGAAAAAATTTATATTAATTATAATCACATAAAAACAGCATAAACAATAAACAAAAGAGAACCAGATTTGTTACCGTTTTGGAACGGTCAGTTGAAAAGCAAATTGTAAACATTTATTCATTTTGTAATCATTCGATGAAACAAATTTCTTTATATATATTAAATAAACGAAAGTATAAGGTTAGTTGGTTATAGATAGGATAGATCATATATGAAATATTATACAATACCGATAGGTATCACTTAACTTTTTGTAGCAAATATAATTATTTCGTTATTTCGTTGATATACCTTTATCATACCAGCTCAAATTAATCCTTTACTCTATATATCTATCTTTACTTATATACATCTGTATTGCGTGGGCAAACAGTGTAGATCAAGATCAGCCGCAACATGTCGTCTGATCAGAATCTACACTGTTCGCGTTTCGTTTAATTGGATAATTTCTGACCAAGATATGACCAGTGTAGAATAAGATCAGATACAAAATGTCGGCTATATTATGAGGTCACAATAACATGTAATGTTATTTCATAGCCAAAACAAAATAAGCCATTTCTCAAGAAGGCCGATATAAGTATCCTTCCCGGAACGTCAGAATTCGTCAATACAAGTACTTACGTATAACAGGTAATACACCCAAATAATTTGTAATAATTTATCAGGTTCTGTCGGTGAAACCATGCGAAGATTTCACAGCTACTGGAAGATGGGAAATCATTACGAAGAATAAGTCGAATTCCACAAACACAGAGGTGTTTGATGCTGTGCTCGTATGTACGGGTCACCACGCTGAGAAAAATATGCCGGACTTTCCCGGCCTTGATAAGTTTAAGGGCCAGGTGACACACTCTCATGACTATAAGGATTATCATGGATTTGAGGACAAAAGAGTGTTGATTATTGGGATTGGGAACTCTGGAGGTGATGTGGCGGTAGAACTCAGTCGTATCTCATCACAGGTAATGACGAAAATATAAAATAGATCAAACAAAACACGTTGTACTTAATGGTTTATATCTTACTATTGTCTATTCATAGACTATATACCGCTAGAGGTGCGTGGGATTTACTTCAAAGAACATGATATTGCATAAATTTATAACAGGTTGCATAATATGGGCATTTTGCATAGATGCAACTATTGACTTAAAGCTAGTTTACTTTTAAAAATATTAAGGTCAAACGTACAACGCAGCTCCCCAACTTCTATATATATATTGTTTCTTTATTTTTTTTCTGACATTTTGATAGTTATTGTCTTTTGTATTCAGATATTCAGTTTGAATTTCAAACAACCAAGACGTGAGTTGCCCTTACATGTTTTATTGTAATTTTACCTATTAAGGTTTACTTGAGCACAAGATCAGGGTCGTGGATTTTCAACCGCGTCTCTCAGAACGGTAACCCAGGAGACATGGTTAATGCTACGCGAATAAAGAGAGCTTTCAATTCTACATTTCCGAGACTGGCACAATACATGGTCAAGAAAAGACTAAACAGCCGATTCGATCACAAAAAATACTGCCTGCAGCCAAAGTTCAGTCCATTTTCTGCGCACCCGACAGCTAGCGATGAGCTACCAAACAGGATCATTGCCGGAGGTGTCATTGTAAAAGCAAACGTTAGCGAATTCACGGAAACTGATGCAATATTTGAAGATGGAACTAAAGTAGAGAACTTAGATTCAGTAGTTATGGCCACGGGATATATATTTGGATTCCCATTTCTGGACAAGAGTGTTACAGAAGTCAAGGAAAATAAGATAAACTTGTTCAAAAATATGTTTCCACCAGATCTGGAAAAGCAAACCCTTGCAATAATAGGCTGCTTTCAACCGTTAGGAGCTGTGATGCCGGTCAGTGAGATGCAATGTCGATTAGCTACACGAGTTTTTAAGGTAAAATCATTTAAAAAGTGCTTTACTCATGTTGGTTGCCATACCTAGTCGGGTTGATTAATGCATAATATCAGTCTGGTCACGTTGCTAACCGGACACATGGAAAATCCACAGAGACCTAGTTCACGAGAACACATGATAAATCTAATCAATTACTGCATGGTCAAAAACTCATGCTTGATATGATATCTTATCGTTATCTTATAATTTCGTTTATCTGATGGCATGCCCTGTCCTTTCCGTCCTCTTTGTTTACCTATATGCTCTTCATCTAAACTCGCACACGCTACCCATGTATAGTGCATGCCATGGTATTGTGCTAGTGTTTTCGGCACCTACAATGGCGAATTACATCATATGACGTGACCATATACAAAAGTAGCCGTACATTAGTTCATTTCTTCAATAATAAAGCTACAGACGTGACTTTAATTTGATAAATTGAGAGTTGAAAATGCCTTTTTAATGGTTGAAATTATTTTTGAGCCAATGGCCATGCAGTATTTTTCAAATATTTCGAACCTTAATTCTCATAATGTTGCGCGTCGGAAATGTGTTATTATAGGACAATTTGCTCCCGATTATTGTTCGAACATTTAATGACGAACATGTATTTGTTCGCTTACGATCTTTTAAAGCGTGGAAGTAGGCGTGACTTAAAAAGAGAGAGGTAAAGGAAATCATTTAAATATTATTTGAGCGTTGACTTTTTCGCTGATGATCAACTTCTTAAAATGTTTAACCCTTTACTTCATAGACACGTCTGTTATCACAAAGGGACTAGTGTAGATCCAGATCAGCCATAAAATCAATGCCATCTGATCCGGAGTTACACTGTTCGTTGTTGTTGTTTTTTGTCAGAAATAACTTACTGAGTCTAAAAGCAGACAGTGTAGATCATGATCGGAATGCACGGATGTGTCGGCTGATCTTGATATTAACTGTTTTGCCAAGAGATAAAAGATGTATTTATGGAGTACAGGGTTAAATGGAACTTTCACTGACGAACCCTTGTTTCTCCACCCAACATACACTGTCGCACAGGTTTCCCCTGAGACCCATTGTGTTTTCAGATAAAAAAATTGCATATTTCACTTTCTAAAATATTCTTTCAGTACATGTTTACAAGCCACAAAACTACTTGCAGTTTGACAGTTGATTTTGTGTATACCCATTTATGGTAATTTAGGCGGAGAATGTTTTGTCAGTTACAAAAATAATTTCAACCATTATATACGTTATAGTATATTTAGATGCTTGTATGAAAAATTAAACGGTCGCCCAGCTGCGCTGGGCCTGACCGTTTAATTTTCATACAAGCCTCTAAATGAACAATAACCTATACATAATGTGGAATCCGTTTGAAACGCCCTGG
This sequence comes from Corbicula japonica, assembly GCA_038501625.1. Lineage (NCBI taxonomy): Eukaryota > Metazoa > Mollusca > Bivalvia > Venerida > Cyrenidae > Corbicula > Corbicula japonica. The sequence continues at coordinate 10,361,202 of JAZAYU010000013.1, read as the reverse complement.
AAAAAATGACAAGTTTGCTAAAACGACTTGTCTAGCACTATGATTACATTTTCAAAACACCTTTGAAGACTTTTCACTTGTTCACGCTTATCATCTACACTTAATTAATTTAACTTTAAAATCTACTCTTACCTTTTAAATTCTTTTGTCAATTTTACATTTCAAGGGTATGTCAAAACTTCCTAGCAGAGAAGAGATGTGGAACAACGTAAGAGAGAAACAGGCGGCGATGGCGCTGCGATACAACAAGTCACAGCGTCATACAATACAAGTAGACTACATTACATTTATGGATGAGTTGGCGGAGCTTATCGGCTGTCAACCTGATTTCAGTAAGAACGTTACTATATGTATATGCTAACATTGACAATGCATCGAAATTACGATCAGCTTTTGGGACACCTAATATTGTATTTTATGTGAAAGAATGTACGTGTAAGAATTAGGAATCAAAATGTTATGTTTTATAGAGCATCATTACTTAGTTAGATGTTTTATCTTAAAGTAGTTTTAAAACTGAAATATGAGTTTCAGGAATAGCCACATTCAGAAACCACAACGACATTATCCGCTTAAAACATCTGTAAGCAGAGAAAGAAAGGCTATCAACATGGCAGGACTGTGACAGGGGTTTAAGGCAGCTTTCTAAGGAACTCACAGGGAGAACGTAGTAGTTCGATCAGTTTCTCTCTTTCCTGCATCGTGTTCTTGCTGATTTTCTGAAATCGCGCGGATCTTCTTCTTCGCTATGCCATTTTCTTATAGGTTTCTATTCAATAAATTATCAATTTGATATCATAAAACCATAATTTTATACTTACCTGCTATGCAACCAGACTGAATTAATTGCATTGTAAATCAAAATAAAATCTTACGTAAACTAGAAACTAGTTCTTGCACTATCAATAATAATTTCTTAGGCTATATACCTCAAGTAAAAAGATATGTGTCGTTATTACTGTAATGATTTTCATTGATTTCACTTCGAGTATCTCATATATGTTATCAATAGCCATTATTCACTAATGGCCCAAAGCAAACAGTAGGAATTTGAAGTTATAACTCAGAAATAGCAATCCCACTAATGTTTGAATGTATAAATGTATAGATATCCCCAAAGACATTCAAATATGGCGACAGCGCCTATCAAACCATGCAATAGACAGATTACATAACATCCATATACAGATAGTTCAAGTAATTATATACAGTCACCCTAAATAATTGAAATTCTGCACGGTTTGAAATTAGCATATTATCAACAAGGGAGGTAATTGAAACTGATAACTACATTGAAGTGAAATACGGGTGGACTTTTTGCAGCCGCCACACGGCACTAAACACCTGCTGAAGCGATACAAAAATGTTATATTTGATAGGGTAAATATTATTTCCCATATAAAGAAAGAAATAATTTTATTTTTAGAAAAGTTGATGTTAAGCGACCCTAAGCTTGCATATCATTGCTTCTTTGGGCCTTGCACACCGTATCAGTTCCGTTTGGTGGGACCTGGTGCGTGGAAAGGAGCAAGACACGCCATTATGACCCAGTGGGATCGCACATATCAGCCCCTTCAGACGAGACCATGCGATGTACCAAAACAAGAGAATTTGCTGGGAATATATGCTATAGTGTTTATTTTCATTTCTGTTATCATCTACTTGATGATGTGATACACAAGCTTTGTAGAAATCAATGATTTAAACTTTTCACTCGTGTATATTTACGCAGAAAACGATCTCGGCTGTGTCTTCAAATCAAGAATATTAGAATATTGTTAACTTTGCGTTAAATGCGCTTTTATATTCTCACAAGGATATAATATTCTAAGCCAAAATGAAAACTTGACAAAATAACAATGGTATCTCCGTTACCATTTGTGATGCCGCTGAACGCAAATATCTGGAGGAATTCATTACCAATGTGTTTACCCTGGAAGTTTTCGGTTTAGAATCTTTAGGTTTGAACAAAAAGAAAACATATCGCGTTATCAAATTTCCAGATATGTGTCAATACCACAACTTAGATAAAGGATGGAAACATCACTGAACAAAGTATAATGTATTTTACCGGTGTCTGGTTTTCATTTGGCTCAGTATCAATTTCAGTACTTGTACTGGGTACAGATCCATGAAACATCTTAAGAATCAAATTGTTTTCTATTGTTCTTTTGTAGTATATGCAGTTAATATTCATTTGCACGATACAATACTTCATTTGAAGGGTATTGTTCCTATACTGATATCTTTCCAATTGTATGTGGTGATCATTAAACAATATGCAGCGCTTACTTTTGCAATATGAAGTATAAAAACATTATCTGAAGAACCTTTTAAATTATATTCAGACAGTTTTATAAATTTTAGTTGTATATTGCTTATGTGCATTAGTCTTACCGGTATATGTTGTTATATTGGTCAATATATGTGGTAGATATTAAGTATTTAAGTATATGAGTATAAAAGTAAACGAGGTGAACCCCGACTTATTTGTTGTTAATAAACACACCAAGTGATCTGCATATGGAAATATAAAGTGTGGAAAACATGTGCGTATAGTGAATTTCTTTAAGGCCTGAACGTATATACATTGAACAAAATTCCTTATTGTTCGCCCAGTAAAGTTCCTGAAGATGTATATATTGTATAATATACAGTTTAATATTCGCATACACTTGCTTGCATTCTCTGAAAGCTGCAGATAAATCAAACACATTTTACATATGCGTTTACCCCAAAATAAAGTAAAATATGCAATGTGAAATAAAATGGCTACATTCAAACATACAGCGTCGCCATTCAAAAGTCTCCCCGTACATTCAGTAAGTGCTGTTATCAGTTACGTCCTTTGAAAGTCGTTAAGCACGATATTTATGTACTATATTAATAGCACTTCTAAAATTTCTTTTGTTTTTATATTTCGGCTTTCAGTTTATTGATTGATGGTTTCAATACCCCGGCCTATATATATTTTGGATATTTCGATATTTTTCAATAACCCCGAGAATATATTTCCTGCTTTTTAAATATTGCCTTTGGCGTTATCTGTAATATGCAGGATTGATATTCTCAGACCCCCTGTAAAAATCCATTCTGTTTAGTTCCGCCCATTGTTTTCTCGTTTATGGCAAACCTATTCTTTTATCTAGGGACCATACGCCGCTGAACGGGAAATGGTATTAATCTGAAAAAAAAATACCGCATTGAAGGTTCCATGTTCATCGTCATATGCATTTCATCGTTTGGGATGGATCAAAATTGTGCAGTTTATTGGTGTAATTAATAAATTGCGCACAACCCGGAATTGGGCAGTAAAATGTATTTCCATTACTGTCCATGAAAAGGCTCAATCAAACCGAGCCTGCAATTTTTCGTATTGTCGGGTTTGGTGGCTTTCAAAGTTCCATTTTAATCTATTTAAACAAAAACCCAGAAAAGAAATATGAGCATGGGTTTATAAACATAATCAAATAAAAATAACACCCCACAATTCATTAACGAAAATGAGAACCCGATTAGTTACCGCCTTGAAACGGTCAGTGGCAAAACAATTTGCCACTTGGGAGTTCAAACCAGATTCTATGCGAACCAGACTGATTTTGTTCCAACAGGTTCTCATGTGAGCAAATAACTACAAGTTGTTTTGGTGAATTTTCCACTTTTTGACTGTCGTAAAGTAGAACGATCCTGCCATATAAGGGAACATAACAGTACTGACTTCCTTTACTTCCTTTGCTGGCTGAGTAATATCGCATTTCTTTATCTTTTTTGCATTATCACAATTAGTGGCGGATTAGATGTTTATTTCAAAATTCCAAATCATTTCACTATTTAGTAAATAAAGATTGGCAGTGCTTTTAACAGAAACTGACAATGCTTTTAAAGAGTGTAAGTGGCAATCAGAAATACTCACACTCAGATAACGCTAAATGTGACGATATCTTGATGAAAATGCGACGTGTTTCCATTTTTGAAATAAGTAAAATACACGTCAAGTGCAAAACTCGCAGTCAGTTGGCTATTAGAACAATATTAAGAGCTTTAATTGTTTGTGGTGTCTTTTTTGAAAGTGATCATTTGATTAATCATGCTCTCCCTCCAAGGTGAAAATTGTCATTTCCAAAGCGGTACCCCTTGTGTTCTCATTTTCATTAATTGCTTTTGAAAGTGATCACTTTTAACCCATGCTCCCTTTCCCTTTCTTCTTTTTTGGCTGTGGGGACAGTGTCGTCTTAAGTTTGCCATTTTTGATACGCATATTTTACTTTCTTACATGTAAAGATGGAATCAGCTTTGTCAATGCCTTTAACCTTTATATTATATTTTATTTATAAGATGTATAAGAAAAAATCGTAATTTGTAGCACACCTCACTAAAGGAATTTTAGACCAGGTCCAAAGATTATAAAACTGATTGGCTGAAATGGTGACTGGTCAGCCAATCAGATGCTTGAGATTTGAAACACGTTTCTTCAGCACAGACATAATAAAATACTTCACCAACTGAACGTTTTCTCCATGAACATGTAACATTTACTTTTTTAGTCATTGGCTATAAAAATATACATTAAAAATCTTACGTGTGTTTTTAATAAAACATGCGCCATTTATGGACGGATATTCTCATGTTCTGATTGTAAATTGGTGTTCAGGTAGATAAAAGAATATTATGACAATAACTTAATATACCATGCGCACTAGAAGTCTCCCTTTTCATCTTTGAGGTTCGCGTACATGAAAAGATGCAGGTGTTTGCGTTGATCCTAATTCGGAAGTAATATATATGATGTTAATGCAGCTTAAAAAAAGAAAGATTTTCTTAGACATGATAACAACTGTTTTAGCCGCTTAATGAATAAATTCATTGAATAAAGCATAAGGAACCATACTTATTATGTAACTTTATCTGTAGATTTGGAATGATTATTTTAATACCTTTTTTTCATCCATTGTTTTAAAGTCAGATAGCGGAATCATAAACATCTCGGTAAAATTATGATTAGGGACTTTGATAGCCAACGAATACGACAAATATGAAAATATTGCATGCCCGGTTTGATAGAACGTGTTCAAGAGCAGTGATGGAAATGCATATTACTGTCCACGCTTATAACTGTAATTGTATCAACAGCTTCATTATGGGAGAAACATGGATCATTATCAAGTTGTACTTAAGTGGATACCAAGCTTACGGCAGGAGGAAGCCCGTATAAAAGATGCATAGTAAGACAGCAAGGGGCCTCGAATAAATATAGAAAAGAATTGAAAATCGTAAAATTTTATGGACGTCAACATCCTGACGTTTGGAATGGATCGAGGCAGTGCTCTTTGCTTGCGTAGGTGTATTTGTATTTTATCGATAAATTGCACTGTGATGGGATTAATAAATATCGTGATCAACTTCATTGTTTACCAAACCAGTTAATACTTCCATTAACTTTTATTTAATCATAAAAGAATGTTTGTATTGTAAAAACAAACATGGCTTATTTTATAAACCGACTGTGTGTAAACTGTATCAAAGATTATAAAACAGAACAAAGCTTCTATCGGGTAGATCTAAACAATCCGGAAATTTTCAAAAATGTAATTTTTGTTCCCCCACTTCTATTACATATATGAAGAAAATTGTATTTCATAAATCTTTTAAATCGCGAATTACAAACATGTTCCAACATTTCATTTAATGTCAAATTAAGGCTGTTTAAAATAGAAATATATTATGCTGATATTATTTGCATACGTTCGAAAACATCTTACCATTAAATGTAAATAAAACAACACAAATTGTACACATTTTATATATCTGCTATAAGTTGAAGTTGTTTATTTTAGACAATATTTCTGTGACTGCTTCCAATCCAGGGTTGGATAAAAGATTCGCGCCTTCTGTAGATAGCTAATCTTGCGAAACTCACCCCAGCTGGGATTGGAAGCCGCAGTTTCCGGTTCTGGAGTCAAACCCTCTTCTTCTTCCACATCAGTGCCCAAGGTTATAAAACTGAGCATGGAAACCAGTCTCAAATCTCAAGCATCTGATTGGCTGAAATGGCGACCAGTCGCCATTTCAGCCAATCAGATGCTTGAGATTTGAGACTGGTTTCCAAACTCAGCTTTATAACCTTGGAGCCAGATTGATACGCTGACACAATAAACAGAATTTCTTCTCAGATTATGAGACGAACAATTATGTGACATTAAATATAAGTGGTTCAGATATTGCCGAAGACATGCCTTAACTGATACTCTAATTAATGCTTTCAGATGCTATTACACTTGATGTTGATGGTAAAATACGTGCTGATTTCTCTCTCAAAACTACTAAGAGTACTTATTTTTCTACTTCAGTGTGTTATCCCACCATAAGACCGATGTTCTGATGCTAGTAAATAATATGAGGTAATTTCCGAAAATAACATTGTCCAAAATTAAAAGTGAAAATATTTTAGAGTAGCAAATATACTAGTACACATATACAGGTACATACCTTTTCTGTTTATCCAATCAGAAAGCAAATAAAAAAAGGTTTGTTTTATTATTATCGATCATATAGACAATAGATGCAATATTAAATGGATGTATGCATGGGTAAATGGATGGACGAACAAAGTGATACCTCTAATAAAATAAAATAGATCTGTTTTAAGCTCATATTTGAACAAAACTAAATGTTTATAAGACAAATTTTATATTTGTATTAACATTATTTCGAATTTAAATACTTACAAAGACTATATAATATGCACTTTACCGCTGATAAATACCACCATTTTATAATCACCTAATCACCATAATCCTTTCGTTCTTTCAGCTATTTGAAAGCGAATTTAGCGTGTAGAACAAATTTTCTTTGCTAAGCAAAAATTTAGCCTGAAAATACCAACAAGTACACTCGTTAGAGCAGTGTGGGACGCGCCCTGGGAAATCAAGAGGTTTATGATACGTCTGCCAAGATTCAAGATAATATCTTTCCAGAATTTAATGTATGACAGCTTTTGAACAAAACTATTCATATGGAAATCGTCTAAAACTACAAATGTAATATGTTCTGAGATCACGTTCTTTTCAAATTTTAAAACTATAGCAGGATTTGACAAAGTGATTAAATTTTATAACATTAAATTTTTTTAAATGTTAATGATTTCGATGAACGTATTCTTTGCATAACAGAAAAACTTCTAAAACAAGGTTATCGGAATCATAAATTAAGGAAAACTTTTTGCAAGTTTTATCGCCGATAACCAGATTTAATTTAAAAATGCAGGTGCAATTTTAAAATCACTATTGCAACAATAAATTTCAGCGCCAGTTTTTTTTAAGATTTAATTTATAAACTTAAGAAAATAAAAGGCAATATATTAATTTCTCCCGGTTATTCGTAAAAACCATCTGTAAATTCAATAAAAAAGAAGGGTTACCAACATGATATTCTACGGCGCTCTGCAGGCCTGGTGATTAACCCATCTACAGTTGATCACTATGCTAACCTCTTTGGTTGCACGACGGTGGCAGGGGTTTGAGAGTTTATGGCGGTTTGTTTTGCAACTGACTGTTCCAAGGCGCTAACCACAAGGGTTCTCTTATTCGTTAAAATTGTTTGGGACGTCTTATGTGAATTGACCAACTTATAACAACATGCTCTCTGTTCCTCTCTTCTAACTTCTGGGGGGACTATGTTTTGTGAGTGTGGCGATTCCTGATAAGCATATATTTTACTTTTTACTTAAGAATGAAGTGAACAACTGCTTTTGTGTAAGACAATGAAACGCTCTTTTTTCCAAATGATAGACTTGATTTCATTGATGTTTACGATATGGTAACTGCAGACCTAGTGCGTTTAGAAAACGTTTCGAAAACAACGCGTATTTTCTAACAGAGTTGGATCAAAAGCGTACTGAACATCACTATACATAAATAAGTTTTACATGTACATACACCAATGTTTTTCATTGATTATTTCTGAAAGTAGCAGAGCATAAGCCTGATCTTTCCAAAGATGGGAATACCAGAGGACCAGAGGACCCACTTGTTGCTGTTGTTGTTGTTGTTGTTTAAACATGCTTATTCGGCTTCCAAGCTTATACGTCATTCATTTAAATGAAGTGCTGTTTGCCTCGCAGGTGCTGTACGTGCCAGATTAAAAAACAGATAACCTGTATGGACAACTGAATTCCAAAACAACGCAATACATTTGTTTTGGGCTAGAGATTTGTTTAGATTTTATAAATTTCATACAACTTATACATAATATATTTAAACTGTTTTATTCACATTTCGGAAAAATCAAAACGTGATAAAATTTCTCCATTTCTTTCAAATGTCGTCATGTATACCATGACACTTTTTATTGTTAAATATCAATTAACAATAAAAGTATCGGATCAATTATCATAAAAATACTTCTAGATATTTTCGGTTCTCAAGTATTTGTGGTAGTTCGTTCTTTTTGGAAATGTCAATTGGTACTGCAATATTGATGAAAGAGAGAGTGGGACCTGGTCCGAGATAATAAAACTTGTAAACAAGTCTCAAATCTCAAGTTTTTGATAGACTGAATCGGAGACAAATGCCCATTTAAGCCATTCAGATTTTTGATATATGTGACTGGTCTCCAGTTTTAGTTTTGTGATCTTGGGCCTAGAGATTAGCAGAAAATCGCGGCAAAATGTCCATGTGTTGCCGTCAAGTAATATCTCAGAGAAATGCAAAACATTAGGCCTATTACGTATAAGGATTCTATTATTTCACAGTCATATGCCAGATTATATATTTATTTTGTCTTTCTTTCAACTAGACAGAACTGTTTGTGTATAAATGTCAAATACCAGTAAGCACATTTATGCTATAAATGGTAACTTGTTATATTGGTTGATAATATAGGTATTTTAGGTCTTCTATGTTCTGACGAACGTTGAACTTTTACTAAGACATTAAAGAAACGTTCTTTACATTATTATCTTAGTTGTTGTCATCACCACACTGATAAAGACACGATCCGACAGGGTTTGTCATTTTATGTATCCAATCATCTATTTCCCAGACTACCAGTTGTCATAAATAAAATCTTCGTGTAATTATATTCAGGATAAACGTGGGATATAACTCAGAGACGTTGATTTAACTTTCAAAAGTATTAACCACCTGGTACAGACAAAATAAGAGCTCAGTAAATGATATGACGGATTGGACTAATGATAGCATTCAGTGCTATTAACAGTTGTTTATACCTTTGACGGCCGCTGAGCATAAAAAACTTATATTTCTGTATATATTGAGTTCCGCTCAACCCGGGGCTGGGCGGCGTGAAAAGTAATTTGCACTCCCATTACTACTCATGAACAGGCATAAGCTAACCACGCCTGCATTTTTATATTGTCGTGTTATGTCGCTTCAGCTACACCAAGTACAATTATATTGTAATCACTTAGGTAATTGTATTATATGGACTTATAGTTTGTTGGTCAAAGACTGACGAATCTTTGGTTTGTACAATGCATGCACGAATTTTAAATTAAAAATGGAATCGGACAAAAAGGCAAGTTATTATAAAATGTTCTCTGGAAAGTGTACGACAGAGCACAGCCGAGTGATATTTACTCTTCAACTTGAAGTTTTTGAAGTCAACATGGCCCGGTCCTGCCAGTCTACACAAGCTCGATTTAGAAACATTTAAATATTCTGTAATTCGGAAAAAAAAAACAAAAAAAAAATTCTGTTATTCGAAAAAGAAAAAAAAACAGTTGGTAACATACAACTGGTAGAGAATTACCAGCTGCGATGTGTTTGCCTTTATAATCGAGAAGTATTGTAAACCAACGTGCCGCTGAAGTATCCATATCTTTACTGACATCTATGCAGGAGCAGGAACAATACCGTGTTTTAAATAATTTCGGTTGAATATATATATTTTATGATTATAAAATAATTTATGTATTTTTAAATCTTTCTATCTTTCATGTATATATTACCATGTACATTGTTATTGATATGCATTATGTTAATGTGGGAACCCATCAGAATCGAGATGCTAATCACATGATACATTTTAACCAATGGCATCAATCGAACGCCATTCTTTCTCAAGTTTTGTTATCAAGAAGCCACGCTAAACTTTCTCTTCAATTTATTGATTTTAATTCTGACAATCATGTGTTAACAGGATCAAATTTTACGGTAAAAGATTCTATACACAATTTGCTATTCAAAAAGGTTAATTACAGTGCCACGGAGGGACATATAGGTAAAATTGAGTGTTTTTATCACGGACATTCTACATTGTAATCTGACTGGTAGTTACATAAATCCAACATGGCGGTGCGTATTCAGCTTTTTGGACATTCGTTTGTTTCGCGCCTCAAGTTATTTATACCAACGAACGATAAGTTTCATTTTAACCTTAACTTACACCAGCCAGCACTGGTTCAATACTCCGGCTATAGCGGCGCCAACATTGCCAAGTTACGGGATAACTTAGAAACAATCGAAGACTTTCAGCCACATATGGTGATAATCGTCATCGGAACCAACGACTTGTACGACAATTCGAACACACCGCATTCAGTTACACAACAGGTCATGGACTTGGTAGACACCTTATTGTTTAGATACGATGTACAAAAGGTCATCATTTGTCCAGTGCTTCACCGTATGGAACCGACGGTCCGTACCAGATGGCCGGTCCACGTCCCATCACTTAACAGACGGGCAGATGAAACAAACACTCTGCTGCAACAAGCATGTACTCGATGCACTCACAAACGAGCTATCTTCTGGCGCTTTAAAGGCTTTTGGTCGGAAGAGGCGAAGTCACAAGTGTTTGCTGCTGATGGGGTCCACCTTTCTAACAGGGGACAAGAACGCTTTTACCAGAACCTCCGTGGTGCAGTGGTATCCTTGCTGAAGTCAGGCTACTTTGAGATTGACAGATAAGTAATTCCAACTTTTAAAATTTGTACATAAATTGTCAATTTATGGCTTTGTATCAGTATTTCAGTCATTGACATTTCAAGTTACCGCTTTGTGTGGTATTTATTTATTTGACATTTCCAGTGTCAATACAAGCTTCGCACTTGTTTGTTATCACACTGGCTTAAATTTTTATGAGGCAACTAACAGGCTTTGTACCTGTGTTTTTGTGTTTGCCGAAATTTTACCAAATATTGATCAGAATTTGATTTTTCCAGGCTTTGTACCTGTGATACCATACTTATAATTACCTAATCTTCCAGGCTTCGTACCTGTGATACAATTCTGATAATACCTTTTTTCCAGGCATGGCACCTGTGATAAAGTCCTGATAATACCTTTTTTTCCAGGCGTTGAACCTGTGATACATTTCTTTACTCACCTGGTCTTCACCAGTCTTTACAAAGCGTAGTACACATTTGCTATTTATACATATTAACTAAAGTTACACTACAGGAGTTTTTGCTTTCATCATACTTAAGAACGTACCTTTTTCCGATCATAGTCATCTTGAGGAAAAGTACATCTTTAGGAAACAATCAAATTTAATTGAGTGGAGTGCCAGTATACTAATCATTCAGAACTTTCTCTGCTCGCCAGTTTACGTTAAAGACTCTAAGTTTACGTACATGACTGTGGTATGCTAATTTTCTAACTTATATGCCCTGGTGTTTTATTTTGCTCTAGTTGCACGAATTTTTACATTCAGTGCCACCATATGTAATTTGCCATTATTAACGATTATAAATTCCTCCTTCTAGATGAATAGGTCAAAACGTAAACCAGAAACAGTGTCTCATTGTACCTGTCCGTCTTGTGAGCCATCGGCACAGAAGAAAACCAAACAGACATGTAACATGACACCAGAATCTTTAAGCAGTCCTACAATATGTGACACCACAGGGCTAACGGCGGGTAAACCCCAAAAGACACATGGTAAACAACATGCCAAAAAAGCCATCATGTCCAAGTTGGAAATAAATAAAAAACTTAAGACCATGGCTGCCTTAAATGCCAAAAGTCAGCAGGTGAGAAAACAGGAACTCACACAACAGACCCAACCTATACTCCCAGAAGTTCCAATTTTTTCTGAGGATGGGGTAGACGAAATGCAGCCATTTCCGCTGGCTCACCACCAATGTCACCAGGGCATAGCAATAGAAGATTCAGAGATAAGCACTTCTTCCTCACATTCGGACGCTGACTCGGAAGAAGAGTACGCGGTTAATCAGTTAACTCAAGAGCACTCCAGACAAATCACGGGAGGTAATGGCATGGTTTATGTTGAACCTATTTCAACACCCATACATACACAAATCCCTTCCAAATTGCATAAGAAAATTTGGCGTAATAAGTTTGTAGATTTTGCGTCAGTGCTTCCATCAGTTCACAATAACTTTTCACAGCATAATCCTCAGTTCTCTCTACAAATGGATAGTCATTCAAATATAAGCATTGTCCCCCAGCAAAAAACCAGAAAAATCGAACACATTGAGCAGTGGACAACTGCTTTTCTCAGATTTGTGGCCATCTACAGCCAAAAACATCCCCTTCAAACACCCCAATTGATGAAGTATGGGGAAATAGTTCGAGACTTGGCACAACGTCGTGCCGCTTGGGCATTCTATGACATCCAATTCAGGATGCTGCGTGAATCCATGATTATTCCTTGGGACAGGATTCACACAGAGTTCTGGATTATGTCCACAACACAACCTACAAACCAGTCCTTTCGGCCTTTCCGCTCACCCAACACCAAACACATCCGTAACAGCTCTCACAACAGATCAGGCAAATTCCTCCAAAACACTTGCTGGGTCTATAACAGAAGGACGCAGTGTCACAACCAGCAGTGCCCTCATCCACACGTCTGTGGATACTGTCGAGGCGCCCATTCTGCCCTCAAGTGTTCCTTCCACAGCAAAGAACACGCCGCTCAGTCACAATCTGCCCCTTCCACCTCATCCAGAACTTCCCCGCCAGCTGTTTCAACACCCCGTACAAACAAGAAATAAGCCGGTCACACCCATAAAACTAATTATGCTTCGTGCCTACCTCTCAGGTTATCCCCAAGCTACTTATCTCATATCGGGTTTCCAGACAGGTTTCAGGTTAGGTTATTTCGGCCCAAGACAACCTTCCATGGCAAAAAATTTACAGTCCTGCTATCAACATCCCGATATTGCTCTAAATAAAATTCAATCAGAAGTACAAGCAGGTCGCATTAAAGGACCTTTCACCTCTAGACCCCTACCAAATCTTCAGATAAGTCCAATTGGTTTGGTGCCAAAGAAAACAGCCAATCAATTTCGGTTAATCCATCACCTCAGTTATCCGGAAGGCCTTTCTGTCAACGATTTCATAGATCCGGAACAGTCTAAGGTACATTATGCGACCTTTGACGATGCGGTACGGATTCTTTTAACAATTGGTCAAGGCAGTTTTATGGCCAAAACTGACATTGACAACGCTTTTCGTTTGATCCCCATCCACCCCTCAGATCATGACCTCCTGGGTATACATTTCCAGGACAAATTTTACTTTGACACCTGTCTCCCCATGGGGGCTTCAAGTTCTTGTGCCATATTTGAAAAATTCAGCACAGCACTTAAGTGGATAGCAATAAACAAAAAGGGAATATCCCACATTACACACATCCTTGACGATTTCCTCATTCTAGGGCCTCCTGGTTCTTCCAAATGTCAAGAAGACCTGGACACCTTCCTGCTTCTATGCAAAGACATAGGAGTTCCCATCAAACAGGAAAAGACAGAAAACGCTTGTCAAGTCATTACTTTCATGGGTCTGGAATTAGATTCGTTAAACATGGAAGCCAGGTTACCCGAGGACAAATTAAACAAACTAAGGTTATCACTCACGAAGTTCGCAAAATGTAGGAAAATCACTCTTAAAGAATTACAATCCCTACTGGGTCTACTCAATTTCTGCTGCTCAGTTGTGGTCCCAGGCCGTGCCTTCTTACGACGGCTCATAGATCTTACAAAAAAGGTAACACGTCCATCACACCGTATCACTCTAAACAAAGACAGCAGAAAAGACCTTCAGGCTTGGCAAATATTTGTCGAACATTTCAACGGTAAGAGCATTCTTTTGCAACACAGGTGGATTGCCGATAAAGCTTTACACCTTTACACAGATGCATCTGGCAACTTTGGTTTTGGGGCAGTTTTCAGTACCAAATGGTTTTTTGGTTCCTGGCCACAAGTATTAAAAGACCATAATATAACATTCAAGGAACTACTCCCCATAGTCTTAGCTTTAGAAGTCTGGGGAAATGAACTTGCAAACAGATGCATTATTTTACATTCAGACAACCATGCGGTTGTACACATCATCAATTCGCAAACCTCCAAAGACACACACATAATGATCTTAGTACGCAGATTGGTCCTTGCATGTATGCAACACAACATCTTAATCAAGTCTGTACATATTCCTGGAAAATTAAATACCTTACCTGACCTTCTTTCCCGTTTACAGATCGACAAGTTTCGGGCCGTGGCAACTCACATGGACAGTCAACCTACAGTCATCCCGGACATCTCTTGGACATTTCATTGAATAAAGCAGTTTCAGACCTGCTCGGCAATTCTCTTGCTCCATCCACGCTAGCCACATACAAAAATGCCATGCGTCACTACAAACAGTTTCATGACACTTACCACTTAGGCCATAAGATGCTCCCCATCAGCACCAAACGCCTAGCACAGTTCATAGCAGTTTGCCATCACAAAGGTTTGAAACCATCTTCCATTTCCACCATTCTTTCAGCGATTTCTTACATCCATCAACTGAATGGTTATCGCAATCCTACTCAATCATTCATTATTAAACAACTTCTACATAGTGTCAAGAAATCATCAATTGCAGACACAAGATTACCGATAACCCTTCCGATTCTGGAACAATTGTTGGCCACTTTAAACAGAATCATTTCAGACAAGTTCACCAGATACATGTTAAGAACCATGTTCGTTGTTGCCTTCTTCGGCTTATTTCGGATTGGTGAAATTTCTAAGACTATCACAGACCCCCAACACACGGTTCTCAGGCAAAACATAACTCTACACTGCAATTCAGCCTCTATTCTCCTCACAACTTATAAACACTCGCAAGGTCAACCCTCTCGCGTTCTCCTTAAGAGACAAGACAACTCCAAAATCTGTCCTGTTCGTCACCTTGAGAAATATCTAGCACGTTCCAAACACAAGCAGGGACCATTATTTCAACATAAATGTAACTGCCCAGTGCAGTCAACTTTCTTCAACACGGTTCTAACAAAGTGTGTTAAACAGGCGGGTCTGGATCCTAAGAGATACAAACCACACTCTTTTCGCATAGGTGGGGCTACACACGCACATTTATTGGGTTATTCCACCTCCCAAATTCAGGCACTAGGGAGATGGAAATCTTCAGCTTTCCAAAAATACATACGCATCTCAGCCCTATAATACAACTTACACATTCAAGACATTTTCCTTGATTTCACACTTGTCTGTTTTGAGGCAGCAAGTGTCACTGCTCCTGATTTCATGTACTTGGTCTTTGTTTGTTTGCTACATTCATACACCATGCCATTGCCTCCATATTGTTGTTTTTCGGAATTATTATTGTCTGTTTTGAGGCAGCAATAACATAACAGTGTTTCACTATAAACAGTGATATTTCAGACATGTCTCTTTTATGTTCTGTATCAGTGTATATTTTTAGGCACATCATAGTTGTGTTCACACAGGTGCTACATTTGTCAATTTTATACCTTTCAGCTGTTTATTATTATTGACTGTTCTGAGGCAGCAATAGGATCATAAACAACATAACTTTATATTTCTGTGTATATTTTTGTACATAAGAAATTAACTCTTTTATTGTATGGAACAGTAACCGTGAAATGAGTTGATGAGTGCTCCAATTTAACATTGTTACTTTATTGTCATACCATAAATGCAATGATGATGACAGATCTAAAATAAACAATAACATAGACCGCAACAATGTTAGAATATTAGGCGCTAATTTCAGCTTCATGACATTTAGCTGCGTACATCGCTTTATTTTTCAACGTGCTACATTGAAATGTTTTAAGAGGAAGCGTTCTCTTTGCTTGCTTGTTTTGAGGCAACAGGAAAGGGATTACGTGACCTCGGATTTAGCCACAACGATTGTCTGTTTTGATGCAGCGATCAATACCGGTTTACCTCCTATATACGCTTTACAATTTATTTTAGTGGAGGTCTCAAGGATGTACGATTTACAATTCCGCGTAGCTCCAGTTATTTCAGCTTTACATCCCTCCAGGACGCATCATGTGTATATAAATTTTTATATGTCATTTCAATTATGTCTACTTTTGTATTTCTCTTATGATTTCTTTTCAGGGTCATACTTATCTTGAGAGTCAATATAACTAGTCTCTTCAAATTTGTTCAATCCCCTTTTCACACCACACCTTTCATCTGGGCGGTTTTCCCTTGTGGCGTTTCTTGCCGCCCAGATAAGAAAAAATAATAATTTTTTATTTATCCTTTTATGGTATTTTTAAATAAATACCCATTTTCAATCAAACAAGAGTTTGTCTATTATTTTTCCTTACCAGTGAAAGTTGTCCTTCACGCCTACGGGATTGAACAAATAACATAAATATATTTTATGATTATAAAATAATTTATGTATTTTTAAATCTTTCTATCTTTCATGTATATATTACCATGTACATTGTTATTGATATGCATTATGTTAATGTGGGAACCCATCAGAATCGAGATGCTAATCACATGATACATTTTAACCAATGGCATCAATCGAACGCCATTCTTTCTCAAGTTTTGTTATCAAGAAGCCACGCTAAACTTTCTCTTCAACCGCCTCCTCCCATTCCTCCTCCACTCTGATTGGTTCCCATTATTATTTTCTTTCCGTTAATTTCATATTTTTTATTATGCTTTGTTCTTACCTATTTTCCTGGACGGCGTTTCTTGCCGCCCAGATAAGAAAAAAAAATAATTTTTTATTTATCCTTTTATGGTATTTTTAAATAAATACCCATTTTCAATCAAACAAGAGTTTGTCTATTATTTTTCCTTACCAGTGAAAGTTGTCCTTCACGCCTACGGGATTGAACAAATAACATAAAAACTGATTTTAATTAAAGTAGGGGCAACCATTACATGTTGAAATAGGTTGTCGTACGTAGTCTCTATGCAATACAACATCACCTTTCAAAACGGATTAAATAAAGAAAATCAATACAGAAAGGAAACCATATCGCTTAAAAAAATAAAATCTAATTTATTTTGCTAGAGGGAACTAGATTTGGAAATAGAATTTAATTTTAATTTGCATTTTGTCTAAAGTCTTGTTATTAGTCTTGAAAGCTTTTTAAAGGCAACACTGATGGACTGAACGTTATGAAGCTTTGCAATATAGCGTAGTACAGTACCCCCTATCCGAACAACCTTTTCTGGGGTTGTCCCGGTTAGCTCAATCGGTTGCGTCGCAGGAATTGCAGGGCTGAGGCTGTCGCCGTGACGGTGCGGGTTCGCTCCAAGCTAGAGGCACTATCATCCCCTAAAACGCGATCGGTAACGTTATTACAAAACGTGCAGAATAAGTTCACTAAGGAATGCCTACACTTCTATTTGCAATATTGTTAACAGAGTATTGCCTTTCAGAGAAAATATTATCATTTTTATTAAAATGTTGATTAGTGTTGGTTCTAAATTCATTCTTTTGATCAATTACTTTGTATACGGGCTCATGTACTCATTTAACAGGGAAAATAATTTTAATTAAGTCGATTCTATTGCTTATTCTTGAAGAGGTAGCGCGGAATGTCTTGCACCATTACGATAAATTGATAATAGATAATATTGCACACTCTTAATAGAGAGCCACTATCATTATAAGAAAACACTTGCTTTAAGAATTAAAAAAATATCTATCTATCTATCTATAAATACTGCATGACACTATTGTTTAGCATTTTATGCAGGTGCGCGTCTGTACAAGAAATATTAAAAGAAGAAATGTACAGGAGAAAAAAAGTAATACATAATGTATTTGTGAGAGTTCTGAATTAAAGCTGATAGTGTTAGTTAAAAGACTAGATTTACAGTTAAAAGAGTAAAAACAGCATAGTCGCTTAGAAATTATGGCACAGTTTAGTTACCCCCTGCCTAAACTGGTCCAGGGTGGGTGCCTGTGCAACATTTGCTGGCAAAGAATTCCACAGTACAATAGTGGCAGGGTAGAATGAACATTTATAGTAATTACAAGGAGTTTGGATTTGCCTAAAAGAGAGGGGATGCATGTGTCTAGTGAGACGAGTAGTGGGTAAAACATACTGAGGCATTGGAACAGCAACCAGTCCATGGACGATTTTAAAGAACATAAGTAGTCTGGAATCACACCTTCTGTTACCAAGGGAACGCCACCCCAGCTTTTCTAGCATGCTTGTGACACTGCTATAATGTGAGTAATCACTGGTGACCCATCGAGCGGCCCTGCGCTGAACCATTTCGATCTTATGGATGTTTTGTTGTGTATGGGGACTCCACACTGAGCTACAGTACTCAAGTTGTGGTCGGACAAGGGTTTTGTAAGCGAACTGCCTGATGTTTTGATGTTTAGTGGGAATGTTCCGTTTGATAAAATTTAGTGTTTGGTTAGCTGTTGTGGTGACCTGATTTATGTGTTTGTTCCAGCTAAGGTCAGAAGTGATGCAAACACCAAGGTATTTGGCATCACTGACTGTGGCTAGGGTTTGACCATGCAATGTATAATTTGTTTTGTGAGGGTGCTTTGATCTTGTGATATTTATAACCGTGCACTTGGAGGGATTGAATTCCATGTCCCAAGTGTGTTCCCATTTTTGTAACCTGTTTAGATCTTCTTGCAAGGTCTGGTCTGAATCATTTTTGACCGTGATGTATACAGCTGTGTCGTCTGCAAATAACCGGACCTGTGAGATAATATTTTCAGGCAGGTCATTTATGTAGAGCAAGAAGAGCAGAGGGCCAAGAACAGAACCCTGAGGGACTCCTGAGGTGACAGGTACCTCGTCTGACTTTTCACCATTGACCAAGACAGACTGACGACGACCAATAAGAAATGATTTGACCCATTGAAGAGTGTTGTTTTGAATGCCATGTTGATGGAGTTTGTATAACAGCTTGAGGTGGTTGACCTTATCGAATGCCTTAGAGAAGTCTAAGAGAATTAGATCTGTTTGGTGACCTTGGATTAAATTTCGGGATAGGTCCTCGACAAGCCCTAAAAGTTGAGTTTCACATGACATTTTGGACCTAAAACCATGCTGAAGGTGATAAAGAATACTATTGACCTGGAAATGTTTAGTGATGTTTGAGGCGACAATGTGTTCCATTAATTTGCAAAGAACACATGTCAAGGATATTGGCCTATAGTTTGCGGGGTTACTTTTATCCCCTTTCTTAAAGAGGGGAGTGACATTCGCCTTGGTCCAGTCGGAAGGGATGGTGCCTGTATCTAATGACTTTTGAAAGAGCTTGGTGACCAAAGGGGCAATTTGTACACTTAAATTTTTTAGAACTATAGGTTTAAGGTCGTCTGGGCCGCAAGCTTTGCCAATCTGTAAAGTGGACAAGAGCTTTTGGACACCACCTACACCTATGGAAATATCAGGCATCTTGGGGTATTGGGGTAATTTGGTGGTGCTAAACAGGTGTTTAGTTTTCATGGAGCAGAGTTGGCCTAGTTTGAGGGGATTCATTGGAGTGAAGACGGACTGAAATTGACGGTTAAGGACATTTGCCTGGCCCTTACTATCTGTGATAAGTTTATCATTTTCCAATAGGGGGGCGATGCCTTGGGTATCCTGTTTAGCATTTTTAATAGGGAGAAAAGCTTTTTACGAGAGAAATTTTGACCTGATTGGGGGTTTTCCGGATCACTGGATTGGGTTTCTAGGACGTATTCCAGGTAGTTTGTATGGGCCTGTTTTATTTCATGTTTAACCTTGTTTCTTAAATATTTGTAATGCTGTTTGACCTTGGGACAAGAACCTTTTTTCATTTTAACGTATAATTTATTTCTATTTCTAATTTGTCTTTTGATGCTTTGGGTGATCCAGGGGAGAGATGGTTTTGATCCCAATCTCTTTGAGGGAATGAAGAGGTTTATTCCCTCATGGATAAGATTCTTGAATTCTGACCACAGCTCTTCAATGGACTTAGAGTTTGGTGACCATGTCCAAAGACTTACGTAGTTCTAAGATACTGTTTTCATCCTGTTCGTGGGGTCTATAGTAGGATCCTAAATAGAGGGGCTGTGTTCCAAAACGCTCAAAGTAATTAATAAAATGTTTAACTTTTTTATTGAATTTACAATAATGTGAAAAAAATATCATATTTATTATATTATGTCAAAATTGATTATAATTCCTTGAAGAAGAATTATAACCAACTTTGAAATAAAATAGTGAATATGATAGTCGTTAATTTTACTTAACAAATCATCAGTCTACTATACAAAATTTTCTGTCAAAACTTACGGAAAATTCATCGATATTTTAATGTATATCGTCGTTAAGAGGTCAGGAATCAAGAATATTGAAGATAATGTATGTTCTTGATTTGTGTTTCAGATCCAACACATCATAACACGCAGGTTAATACATCTAAAATGTTAATTTAGGTAATAAGAAGATATTTTTGTGATAAACGACAGACGATAAAAACTTTTGCTCGTGCACCATCTAGTAGTATTTTGGGAACTTTGAGAAACAAGATGTTTGGAGCGTCAAAACTAATCTCCACACAGAGTTGTCGTTCCGTACACTTCTCTTACATTAAGGAGCGACAACTCTGAATAGAAATTGCGCCGAAACAATACAGATCACAAGAAGTCAAAGACAAAATATACAATACAGACCAGTCTTCAAAGCTATCACAAAACCTAATAAAAGCGTTTGAAAGAAACAAATATTGGCTGATCGGCGCAGCGACGAAATCATGGAGAAATCATGGCGTTGTCATTTAAAAATCATTTAATCCGTAAGTTTGAAACCCGAGTGAGAATTATTGTACGCAATTTTCTATGCTTCTATTATTTTTCAGAAATAATTTTAAACTGAATATCATTTTTCAGATTTAAATTATATAATGAATACTATAAAAAAAGTGAAACATTCCAAAATTTACTAATATAGAGAGAGATACGAGGTAATGACTGAATGGAATGGTCATGTTTCAATTAGGTTTTGCACTACATTGTTCTTATTATATCTCCGACAACCCATAATAAAAAAGCAAACAGTTTACGTGATTTTTATTGCTTAAAAGTATCCGTTAATTGTTTTATCGCTATTGATACAAAAAGTTGAAGCAAATTTGAAAATCTAAACTTTATTTTGTTTAAATTATTTTCTGTATTTTTCTGTAAATGTTCCATATTATAATACGAATAAGTTTTTTCTGAAAATAATGACAACTGGCTAAAAGGTTAAAAAACAGAGTTTGGAAACCAGTGGCCATTTCAGCCAATCAGATGCTTGAGATTTTAGACTGGTTTCCATTCTCAGTTTTATAGCCTTAGAACCTGCATTCAAATAAGCACAATCTGTTGTCGGCTAACCGACAGCGAAAAAAAAACTCACACGTATCATTCACAATACCACGCAAGTTATATAAAAAAAGGTTATTTAACGTTTTTTGCAAAGAAGTACACTGTAGCGACATTCAGACATTCATTATATAATTATACCGATTTTGGCATTCAAAACAAGTTGAAATAGTCTTCTCACACAAATATAGGGCCAAGAAATAATATGGTAATCCAAGCAATAAAAAAAACTAAAGAAATTACACCTAAAAAATAAAAGAATGGTTCTCTTTTTTTTATTTGAACTATACAAGTATTGGCACTTGATATAACTAACAAAATACAATTACTTTATAAACTTTAAATATTAGGGCTGAGTTCCTCAAGGACTAGTTTATTTATCAATAAACCACCAATGAATATGACAAAAGGTATTAAATTGTCAACCAATTTACAAACTGACAGAGGAATTATCGATTTCTTAAATGTTCGTATCTTCACAAAATGTTCCACGAAAACTAATTGCATTAACATTTCTGTTGGAAAGCGCGACTTGAATTGATAAAGATAAAATATTACAAGGGAAGAAAAGAAAGGAAGTTTGACATTAATGTTGCTTGCAGGAAAAAAATGCAACAAAAACCCACGCTTTACAAAATAGGTCTAATTCCTGTAAAGTATCTACCCTACAGAAACTATATTAAACTATTTCAAAAAAATATAATCAGGACCTATGTTCTACATTTGCATTTTCCAAACTTAATTTGGTATAAGAATTCCATATAGTTCACAAAGTGTTTTACATCATGACATAATGACCAACAAATGTCTGTCTAACCAGAGTATGCAAAATCGGGTTTGTTTCAGATTTAAGACAAATTCTCCATGGAATGTCATCCCAATCTATAACGTAGCTTTCTGACTGTTCAATTCAGGCTTCATTTCAGGCATGATATTCAGACTCTGTATTTTCATAACTGAATTTTTAGAATTCGCAATTTGAAGAAAAAATATGCATTGTTTTGTTAGTTTACGTGTATAATTATATAAGACAAACGCATTGGACAGCAGAGGTGGCTGCTGAAGTGTCAGTAGTCCAAGTGTCAGTAAATCAATCTTCTGCCAAAATTCAATCATTGGTAACGCTAAGGTATAACCATTAGTGAAGAAACACGCCAAAAAACACACTACACAACTACAACAAAATGCCCAGTAATAATTATGTTAATATCCAGAAATAATGTTCATTTGTATCCAGCTAACGTACATACACATCTCACATGTCTGAAATCGGATTAAAAAAACTCTCATCTTATATAAATAAAGAAACAAGTGTTTTATTATCTAGGCCATCAGGAACAGTGACGCTAGGTCTTCCCGAAACAGCAGCCAACTATTCGGCGAAATAGGACAACAAATCTGTTTCGTACTCTACTTCTTGTTGAAGGGTTCTTTCTAGGACCAGCGCCGATTTCTCCGAAGTTTGGGTTCCATTCTAGAAGGGAGTCCTCTTCCACTTGTTCGTACTCTGAAAAGATGGTGAAAGAAATTGTAAAGGCCTTTCCAATTTTTCGGTTACTTCCACTGTCAATTCACGTGACTTATATACCTGAAAAATGATCGATTTCTGTATAACATCGCAAAGCACGGTCTCCTCCCTTACTCAAATAACGAGTGCCTCATTCAAACGTCCACTGCTCAATGACTGAAGAACTTCATAAAGATAACGATTGTTGTTTTTTATAATCTATAAGGCAAGATATTCCAAGGTTTAATACTAAGAAGCACTTTTAGTATAAGCGTAGCAACATTGTTCTCAACACATTAATTTTAGCGCTATCATAGAGAGGTATTCTCATATTTAATTGTTAGTACATCGCCCTTTGGTCACATAGCAAAATGAAAATATAACAACATCAACAACAACAAAAAGAAACAAATATTCTGAAAAGAACATAATACAAATGATACGTACTAGAAATTTCCTTTTCATCAACGGGGTCTGAGTACTTATAATGATGCCGGTGTTTGTGCTTATCCTTACCCGGACGTTTAGGCGTTTTTCTGGAATTATCCTGAAATAAAACGATTCATAATTAATCGTTTAGGCATTTTAAAACTTTTTGTTTAGAATTGGATGGGTTGGGTTGGATTAAATTGGGATGGGTTGGTTGGGTTGGGTTAGGTTTTGTTGGGTTGGGTTGGGGTGGAAAATATGGGATGAGTGGAGAGACAGAAGGATGAATAAATATTTGGGCTGGAAGGTTATAAAACTGAGATTGAAAACCAGTCTCAAATCTCAGATTTGCTGAAATGGTGACTGGTCGCCTTTTCAGCCAATCAGATGCTTGAGATTTCAGACTGGTTTCCATGCTCAGTTTTATAACCTTTGGCTCAGTGTTGAAAGTCGTTTTCTATTCCATGAATGTAATGTTGTACCTAAAAATGAAAATAGTAAATGATAGATTTATTGATTAATTGACTGACCAATCGATGTCGATTGGCATAAAATAAACCCCAGAATTGCCAAATCTTTATTTGGAAACTTGTATCAGAATTTTAATTTACCGTTACTTACTGATTTTATTTTGCAAACTTTTCAAATGAATATATTCGAAATAATCATAGTTCTGTCTTACCGGCACAACGCTTCCGTTTTCTTTATCTGAAATGAGAAAGTAAAAGGTTTGAAAATCGCATTAAAATCACATTAAAACCCAGTACTTTATTCTAAATACTGTTTTGCGAATTAAGAAAAATCTTACAAAGCAAGATGTTTCTATTCGAGAAATAAAAAGATAAACGGAAATTGAAATGAATTTTCACTGAAACTAAGCGCTTATAGTGTTGGGTTGAAATAAACCATTTCCAACTGGTGACCAATTGTGAAAAATTCTAAAAGAAAAAGATTTTTGAATTCTAATAAAATACAACGCTCTTTTGTAAATACGCAAAATACATGCTCAGCAAATTTGTATACTACAGCGAGATCAGGTTTGTTTTGGTCTGTGTTCGACATCAATAAGTGCCCAAGATCATAAAACTAAATCTGGAGATCAGTTCAAATCTCAAGCATCTGATTGGCTGAAATGGCGACCTGTCGCCATTTCAGCCAATCAGATCCTTGAGATTTGAGACTGATCTCAAAAACATAGTTTTATGATCTTGGGCCAAGGTTTATTAAAGTTTCTCAGCACCATCGTATAGAGTATATTGTAATTTGATATTTAAAATCATTTCATCTCTGAAAATAATACAAATAAACTTAGATTAAATTAAGCAATACTTCGTTCCAGAGACAAAGTTTAATGATCATTAAAACTCTCTTTCTGCAAGAAAACCTTACTTGCTTTTATAAATCGTGGGATTTCTATCTATTAATTTCTAAATAGACGGAAAGGAAACTTTGAAAGCCATCGAACACGAAAAATATGAAAATATTGCAGGCTCGGTTTGATTGAGTCTGTTCATAGACAGTAATGGAAATGCATATTACGATGGTGTACATATGGCGGTGGACATGGAACCTTCATTGCGGTATTTTCAGATTAATACCATTCCATGTTCAGCGGCGTATGGTCCCCAGATAAAAGAATGGGTTTGCCCTAAACGAGAAAAAAAGGGTGGAACTAAACAGAACAGAGTTCTGACAATGGATCTTAGAATATAAATCCTGCATATCACAGACAACGCCATCTCAAAATATTAAAACAAGGTAATTTAAGAAGTACTATTAACATTGTATCGTGATCAACGATCTTCAAAAGACGTAATTTATAACAACACTGATTGAATGTACGGGGAGACATTTTACAGCCGCCACACGGCACAAACAACCCTACTGTGATATTGAAATAGATGAAAAGGGAACTTTGAAAGCCATCGAACACGAAAAATATGAAAAATTTGCAGTCGTAATTTCAGCCAATCAGATGCTTGAGATTTGAGACTGGTTTCTACGCTCAGTTTTTTAACCTTGGGAACCAGACTCCTGCTCTGACTAAATCTTAAAAACGTTCGCACGATGAGAAGACGCAATAAAACGTCATCAGACTTAGAAATTAACATCTTAATGATGACAGATTACGTGAACAGTCTTAATGGCATCAACTTAATTAATCGGCAATTGTTTCCTTTATATAACTTGGAAATTGCCCAATAAATTCCTTAACAGACATTATAATTGCTGCTTTCAGATGCAATTATTCCTAATGCTGACTACTGTGTGTTAGGGTACACAAATTGCTATGAAAATGTTAAAAGCAACATCTAAGGTACGATGGTAAAGCCGCCAAAGTTTATGGTTTGGCAGCCACCTTGGACAATTTGCTAATTTACGAGACACTACATGCAATATTGCTAAAGTACCATAGAAATGATCATAATGACGCCTATGATTTTAAGAACATATCAATAACTCTTATTTCTATAAACTGGGTATATAATATTATGTACGATAACAAGATTTTGCTGTTTATTTGGATAGAATGTCCATTGTTCGAAAAAATATTTACTGTTACTTATTTCAATACTTCCCATATTTAAATTGAAAGGAAAACGCTGTCCCGTGGAGCCTGGTCACGTAACGACATTCAATATTCAATGTTTTATATTCCATGTTTTCAAATATCAAAACGTATATTGTAAACTTAAGAAGACATGTAATGAACTAAAGGTGATGTAATATGCTTATATAGTCAACGTAAGATTGAATATATTTAGAGCCTTATAATGTTGTAACGCAGTAAAAATCACTCACAACAGAGCCTTTATTATACCCGATTGTCCAAAATTTCGGCGACAATCGCTTCTTTTCATGAGACATAAAAGTATTTCATCCTGAACTGTGAATAGTTAACTTCAATCGTCAATGTGAATTTTAGTCCTGTCGGAAAATGAGAACCGCAGTTTCTTTCCAAGATGATTGAAATCAAACTATATATTAACCGACATTGATTATTCAATTCGTGGCCGCAACAGGACAGTTTCTGATAACAAAATATATTTAGTATGCGACATCTAATAATGTTTGTATGTTTGCACAAGATCTCTAAGACCGGCGAATCTGATAACAGTAGTTAGCATAGTGAAGTAATTTGATTACTTAGGGAGATATCACTGTCAAAAGAAGCAATGAAAGACGTACAACCAGAGTGATAAAGTATATTACAAGAGATTACAAAAGAACATTACAAGCCGCCGGGGACGAAGTAAAGGAACACAATCACCGACCTAGTTTGATTAAGAATGATAGTGGTCTTCTAATTAGCGGTAATGAAGATAAAAACTACTGCAGCTTGAAGCGATATTTTAACAGTACAAATTAATCACTCACAATATATTGAACCTCATAGTACACAGAATATATCCATAATTATAAGAGAAACTAACCCTCAGAATACACAGAATACAGCCATAATTATAAGAGAAACATGAGATCGATTGAAAAGAAAAAAGAAACGTTTAGAGGAAACACGGTTCGTGATTTGAAGCAACGCGCGTCGAAATCACATGCAACATAACTTGTTATCCCTTTTAACAAGCTTCGTAGTTCCTTGCAAGACACCTTCTGATCCCGAGCGATTTAACTCGTAATCTTAAGTAACACTAGAGAATACTCCTCGTGATCCCTTCCACCACGCCTTGTGATCTCTACATGTCGCCTTGCAATCCCACACCGTTCAACCCTGTTTGTTAAGGACTCTACTGACGAAATCTTGACGCACACAGGATATTATTTACAAAGAAATTGCAGAAAAAGTGTGCAATTTTGCAACAAAATATGTCATTTGACGAATCGGCCGCAAATATCCTTTTTTATTAACAAATCTGAAATATTTGAAATATTCCATGATAAAGTTCAATAATTTCCCTGTAATTATTTGAAACCACAGCTTCCAATTCGCTTTCTCTAAAAAGATATTTACTTTTAAACTTGGTACGTCGTGGAGATTTTGGTAACGACATCGGCCGTTAACACTAAAATATTGGTACACTTGAATGCAGTTTCGTCAGTGGATTGGATAACGTAAACGGCCGTCAAGTGAAAATAAGCTTTCTACAATGATTAACACTGGTCTTGAGAACATAATTAAATGTTTTTATTGCATCGTGATTTGACCGATGTTTTTTAACGCGCACATTGCCAATTTTGTTGTATTTGTTTTCCTTAAACAGCAAGTCACAGTCAGTTGAAAATGCCATATTTACTAAAGTTTTGAGATACTTACTGTTTTACAAATTGAGTTTGATCTGACAGAGATTACGATTCCTTGTATTTAGACTATATTCTAATGATATGACCATGACGTCTTAGCCGTATTGTCACCGAAGCAGATGTGACGACAATGATATATAAAACAGTGAAATATGCATATCAGGGATGGCCACATCCAGCAGACACAGCCTCCTCATACAGCCAAATAGTAGAGACAAAAAGAGAACATAGTATTACAATAATCAATTTCAATATGGACGCCACAAACAATTAACGAAAGTGAGAACCCGAGGGGTTACCGCCTTGGAACGGTCCGACGGCAAAACTTAGTCGCATAAGAATAGTTGTTTTTCGTCTGTTACAAATATGAAGCAAAGAACTTCAAATACTTCATTCTGAGTTGAATTTTACTTACTTTCGTTGTCTATATCATTTTATTTTTAAATCAGAAGTAAATCAAGACCGCCTGCGCTTCGAATATTCTTAAAGAGTAATGGCTACTAAATGAAAATAAAGAATAATAACATTTATTTCCGAATTTTAAAACTATATTATTACGTACTCGGTATGGTTCGTTCCCAGATAAAGTTCGAGTTGAAATAATATACGGTGCAACATTTTTCTCGTCTGCAGGCGGCTGTGCAAGTGCATTAAATTTCAAGTTCGTATAGTATATATAGTAAATAATATAAGAATTTGTACAAAGTTAGATAAAATATTATATTGTTTTTCATTTGAATGTGTACAAACGCTTGTAATACTCTTTTGACAAGTGTACGACATAATTGAATACTTAAAATTATTACAATTCTAAAATTGCATCAACAACAAAACGTTAGGTAATATATACAACCTGGAAATAAGGTGTTTTGTTATAAATGTTTATCTTTAGGTAAACATACTTTTCAATATTTATCTTGATTTATACACAACAAGGAGTAGCCTAGATTTGTTAACACTAGAGTCTGATACATTTTATGCATAAAGCAGACTACAGCGACGTTGAAAATAAGTTCACTTGACGGCCGTTAACGTTATCCAATCCACTGACGAAACTGCATTCAACTGTACCAATATTTTAGTGTTAACGGCCGTTGTCATTACCAAAATCACCACGACGTACCAAGTTTAAAAGTAAATTTCTTTCTAGAGAAAGCGAATTGGAAGCTGTGGTTTCAAATAATTGCAGGGAAATAATTGAACTTTATCATGGAATATTTCAAATATTTCAGATTTTGTAATTAAAAACCATATTTGCGAATATGTCAAATGACATATTTTGTTGCAAAATTGCACACTTTTTCTGCAATTTCTTTGCGTCAAGATTTCGTCAGTAGAGTCCTTAACAAACATGGAATCAATATGTATATTTTTGTATGCTAAGATATTGCCGGAAAATGTAAAAATCAGGCCAATACTCAGTTTCGCCGAAAAACGTTCATGTACACAAGCAACTGCCGTCGGCTTACCCACGGCATTCACCTTGTCGGGTTGAACGGTGTGAATCCTTACCAACACATCCAGAGGTATTATCACAGAAATCAGGGCCCAAGATCATAAAACTAAATCTGGAGATCAGTCTCAAAACTTAGTTTTATGATCTTGGGCCCAGCGTTCGGTAAAAAGTCTCCCTAGAGCTCAATGATCTGCCTTACGAAAATACTTGGCTACATACTGCAAATATTTATGAATTAAATTACCAAAAAAGCATGTATGAATTTCTTTGCTAAGACTGCAGTAAGCGTTCGTGTTCGAAGAATTTTGCGATGAATAAAACAATGTTTTAAAAGCTTATTTGAAAATTCCACACGCATCCGTATTTATTAGTGTTGAACATTACAGGACTCTTTCAGCCCAGTGTATCCCAGAGTAGCATTATCGAGGACGGCTGTTTAACGACTATTTTCCCTAAATTTTCTTGTAAGCAACATAGAATTTCAGAAGACAACATGAGCATTTCGCATCTGCCAAAGAAAGAGGAGTGAAGAATCATTCTTTCACAATATAAGAACAATGATCGCTACCTTGGTCAGTCGCTTACGTTGTTTTAGCCATCTCCAGGAACAAAGCAACAGTAAATGACTTACTCCCTCCATCGTCATATTTAAATTATATATATACTACTAAAAATTTGATAAGGATCACTTATAAGATTTCGTTTATTTCTTACATTAGTTTGAAACGTTTAAATATTTGCTGTGATTATGAAAATTTGTTTATTTGACATTAGCTTTGTGCCAGGTATGTCGTTAGAATAATCTAAATGTATGGAAAAAAAAACACTTACCTTGGGTTTACCATTAAGAAGATCTTTAAGAAATAAAAAGTGATTCTTATCAAATTATGAGTAGTATACAATTAACTGGAAAAAATCACCACGGTAAAATAACTGGACGAATCAATGTAGTGTTATAAAAATATGTGTAAAAAAAAAACAAACTGATATATTGATTCCGCTCTGAGAGTATTGTTTTCTGAATATATTTATCATTAGCAGACTGGTAATCTGATACGTTTGACAGTCTCCACCAGACTTCGTGTTTTGTGTTTTAATAAATATCAAGAAACTAAACATTACAGAAATGTTCCTTGCGTAATTTATGTGATTTAATTCTGGACAAGCTTCGTGTCCATACAAGCATACAAGCTAACAACGAAAAAGTCCTACGCCTTCAAATGATGCACCACCTGGGTCAATGATCATAAAACTAAAAGAGAAGATTTGTCTCAAATCTATAAAGTATCTGATTGATTGAAATGGAGACTTGTATCCTTTTCAAGAATCAGTTGCTTAAGATTTGAGTTTAGTATCCAATCTCAGTTTTATGATCTTGGGGCCAGGTCTCCTAGATTATGAAACTAAAACTGGAGAAAAGTCTCAAATCTCAAGCATCTGACAAGACTCCATTATAGCCAATCTGATGCCTGAGATTTGAGACTGGTCTCCCAATCTCAGTTTAATAATCTTCGGCTCAGATGTCTCGCAGGCCAAATATTAAAGTTTAGACTGTTAAGATTTTCATCGCCGATGTTTATTTCAAATCTAAATTATATAGAACAAACAAAATGCGGGGTATTTAATGTCCACCACCCCAACGCTATACACTCATTCACAAACGCACTTTGACTCAGCTGGAACGCAATTAATGTGTGATTTTAAAATGTTATTTCCAATCTGAATAAAACACATTAAAAAGCAATCTGGAATACTTTTAATTACATTACAATTACTACAGCTTCTCAATATTCTTCGGTGTAACAAAGTACCAAGTAATATCTGTGCCCAAGCTTTAAAACTGAGCATGGAAACCAGTCTCGAATCTCAAGCATCAGATGCTTGAGATTTGAGACTGGATTCCAATCTCAGCTTTATACCTTCAACCCAAAATTCTCCTCACAATCCTGGCGACCTTTAGGATTGACTGAGATATATTGCCTGATCTAATCCCATGTGTCTACTTTCTAACCGTTACAGCGGGGCTCTAAAATAAATAACACGCAATTGCTATATCTAAATTATAATTGTCCTACGTCTAATGTTTAAATAAATGTCTATCCCTAACGAGGATATGCTAGACGTTTTTAGTTTTTCCAACATGCTCTTCTTAGAACATATCATAATTATATGCCCACTTACTAAAATAAACTCTCGTGAATGTTACACGATTAACATAAATGGAAACAAGTTTTTCTACCCTGTCTTGACTTGCAGACTAATTATACAGGGTGGTGACACCACGTGACTTTTTGGATGTCGTTCACACACAAAATCACTCGCATCAGGTAGGTTTTTGCTTATTTCTCAGTAATTTCTGGACCGATTTCGATCAGATAAAGAGCACCGTACTCCTGTTAAAACGAATTTTCATCGACAATTAACCTCCATTATCGAACGGCTGCTGTTTTCCGTGTCAAACATTCAAAGACAAATTTTGTTTGAAAGCCTGAAAACGGCAGCCGATTGATAATGGTGGTTAAATGTCGATGAAAACGCTTTTTATCAGGAGTACGGTACTCTTTATCTGATCGAAATCGGTCCAGAAATTTCTCTGAAATAAGCAAATACCTACCTGGGCGGGTAATTTTTGTGTGCACGACATCCAAAAAGTCACGTGGTATAGCCACCCTGTTATATAAAATTTCAGTAACCAAATGCCTCCTTTATCATTCTGCTCTGACAGAGATATAAGGTGCTGATATTATCCATTCCTGTAGCTTAAGGGAGGAAGAAGAAAGTTTTTTAATTACAAGCAGTTTACAGAACTTCTTATCTCATAATTGATATTGCAATTAATTGCTGTTGAATGAGAACTAACTTCTGTACCAATATAGCCCTGCCATGCCAAAATGTGCCTTCGGCGATATTTTTTATATTTTTAGCAACAATTTATTTTTTGTTGAATATTTTTAGCATTTTCTACCTTTTCAATTTTTAGAATGTACACAACTTGTATATATCATTTTTTTACTAAATATTATATAATTCTGTTAAAAGTTTTGACTATATTGTTTATATATTCCAGGATATGCTAGACGTCTTTAGTTTTTCCAACATGCTCTTCTTAGAACATATCATAATTATATGCCCACTTACTAAAATAAACTCTCGTGAATGTTACACGATTAACATAAATGGAAACAAGTTTTTCTACCCTGTCTTGACTTGCAGACTAATTATACAGGGTGGCGATACCACGTGACTTTTTGGATGTCGTGCACACACAAAATCACTCACTTCAGGTAGGTTTTTGCTTATTTCTCAGTAATTTCTGGACCGATTTCGATCAGATAAAGAGCACCGTACTCCTGTTAAAAAGAATTTTCATCGACATTTAACCTCCATTATCGAACGGCTGCTGTTTTCCGTGTCAAACATTCAAAGACAAATTTTGTTTGAAAGCCTGAAAACGGCAGCCGATTGATAATGGTGGTTAAATGTCGATGAAAATGCTTTTTATCAGGAGTACGGTGCTTTTTATCTGATCGAAATCGGTCCAGAAAATGCTCTGAAATAAGCAAATACCTACCTGGGTGGGTAATTTTTGTGTGGACGACATCCAAAAAGTCACGTGGTATAGCCACCGTGTTATATAAAATTTCAGTAACTAAATGCCTCCTTTATCATTCTGCTCTGACAGAGATATAAGGTGCTGATATTATCCATTCCTGTAGCTTAAGGGAGGAAGAAGAAAGTTTCTTAATTACAAGCAGTTTATAGAACTTCTTATCTGATAATTGATATTACACTTAATTGCTGTTGACTAAGAACTGATTTCTGTACCAATATAGCCCTGCTATGCCAAAATGTGCCTTTGGGGATATTTTTTATATTTTTAGCAACAATTTATTTTTTTGTTGTATATTTTTAGCATTTTCTACCTTTTCAATTTTTAGAATGTACACAACTTGTATATATCATTTACCAAATATTATAATTCTGTTAAAAGTTTTGACTATATTGTTTATATATTCATGCGAGATTCATAATCATAAATGTCGTCTGCGACATCTTTTAACTTTATTTCAAGAAATGATGTCAACTTCACGTATACTGGCCCCAAGATCATAAAAGTTTGGAGATCAGTCTTAAATCCCAAGCATCTGATTGGCTGAAATGGCGACTGCTGCTGGTCGCCATTTCAGCCAATCAGATACTTGAGATTTGAGACTGATCTCCTGATTAAGTTTTATTATCTTGGGCCCTGATTTTCGCAATTTGCGAGTTTCAGGCACCTGAAACACATATCTATTTAGATATGTGTGTTCCGCTGAAAATCGAATTCTAGTTTAAGGTAGTTGTAGTTTAACATCATTTGAGGTAAAAGAGCCGTACTTGTTTAACAAAGAATAATTCTAACTACCAGTCCAAGACAAATCAAAGACATACTTATTTATCCAGAGATTCACAAAAAGGAAAATGCCATAATTATTTAAACGCAAATTCTGAAAACTAAATCGTGAAACGTCTGAAAAAGTGAATGGGTACGCACAAGATACAAATGGAAAAAATGATTAAGAACGTTATGAGTAACATTACAGCTTTCACATTTTTAATTATTAAATACACATGATTTTTATATAAAAGAAAATAGCATAAAGATTGTTTTCTCGTCATTTCTTAGAACTAACTAACACGGCATACTGATACACACCTTTGTCATGTTTTCCTCTTTTATGATTCTTGTGAAGCCTCTGGCAATTTTCACGTTTTTGTCGGCAGTATTCATTCGTCGCCTTCTCTATAACATCCTGCCATTATAAAACGATATGGCAACTGTTAATTTATTATCGATCAAACAATAGCTGACGAAAAAGATAGACTAAAGTAAACATTGTGCTGAAACAAGATTTTAATTTAAACGATAAATAAGGCTGCACGGATCGTAAAATACTTAAATTTACATAATTATAATGTCTCTAGTAGAAAGAAAGTGAAATGCAACTATAAAAATAATTTGATTTTCGTTCAGAATTACGGAAACTCAAGGAACAACGCTTCGTAACAGAAATAAAGAGGGTATTATACCATGCTCTATGTACATCAATTTTACAAAAGGCAAAGCCCGTAGCCACGCTGAGGTACACCCGGCGAGGCAATTGCCTCGGTTAAATTTGAGAAACGGCTAAAATGACGTATGATGAAAAACACCCCAAATGCACGCTACATCGCCACCCTCTTAAATTGTTTTAAGGAAGCATGTCTCGAACCCCCACGGTGCTTTTGCCGCTCTGGACACTGCCCTAAAGATGAACTGGTACCCTTATTTCAACATGTCTTGGTAATTGTAAAGGTAAAAATGAAGTTTACTGGAAATGGTATGTTAAAATATCAGTTAAGACACATAAAAAATGTAATTCCAGTTGCATTGCACTAATACAAAATTACCGATTAAATTATTATTGATCAGGTCTTATCTATTTTAATATATTTTATATATCAGTTATAAGCAAATAATTAAGTTACAGGTTTAAATCATTTTAAAGGAGCGTAATTCAGGAGCATAATTCAAAACAGACATAGCTCCATTAAAACAGATGAAATATATCAATTATTGTGTCAAAAGAACAAATACAGTCCAAGTTATAAGCAATTAAATTTCAGGTTAAAGTTGTTTGGAAAGGGCATAACTAAAATTGTTAATCAGGAGTCGTCATTCTGGATGTCACAGATAACTATTTTAATGCAGATGGCATAATTTTTAAATATAAAGTAAATAGAACAAGTATTCTCAAAGTAATAGGTAACATTAACATAAATCATTTGAAAGGAGCATAATGAAACAGGAATTATCATTCTTGTTGTTACAAATGGATTTGTTCAAGTAGATGATATATTCCAAGTATTAAATTAATAGGTCAAGGACTTTCAAATGTCTGTGCAACATTCAGTTGTATTAGTATATTTCAGCCATTTGAAAGGGGCATAACTATCAAAATAGTGAAACAGGAGTTAACTTTCTTTCTGTCACACACTTGTTCATGCAATTTATATATTCCAAGTATTAAGTAAATAAGACACGTACTTTAAAAGTTAGAGGCAACATTAAGTTTCAAATTAAAGCATTTTCAAAGGGTCATAACGCTAAAAATAGGGAAACAGGAGTTATCATTCTTATTGTCACAAATGTATTTTTCATGCATAGGATATCTGGCAAGTATGAAGTTAATAGGACAAATACTTTCAAAGTTATAGGCTTAAGATCCATATTGAGTTATTTGGAAGGGGTACAACTAAAAAATAGCAAAACAGGAGTTATCAATCTTGTTGTCACAAAAGGATTTGTTCATGCAGATGATATGTACCAAGTTTTAACTTAATAGGACAAATACTTTTAAAGTTATAGGCAACATTAAGTTCCATATTAAAGTTATTTGAAAAGCGCTCAACTAAATAAGTTACTGAACCAGGAGATATCATTCTTGTTGTAACAGATGGCTTTATTCATGCAGATGATATATGACAAGTATTAGGTTAATAGGACAAATACTTTCAAAGTTATAGGCAACATTAAGTTACATATTAAGTTGGGGACCACCGGACGCCACCGCCGACGACGATGCCGACGGAGCAGAACAATTGGATCCATTTGTGTCGGCATGATCATCCACCAGACTATTATTATTAAACGAATACATTAAAATCTCATTACATGCATTCATTTTTTTTCTTTATGTGTATTTTGCAGCAGTGACCATGACCTACCATAAAAATTTCTTCAAACTTTTAACTGGCGAACATTTTGCATCACCAACAAATTCATTGTAAGAATACAACTTCATATAAAAGTAATCATGATATACGTAAGTTTTTTAAACTGGAAAAAGGAGCGTTGAAAGATAAAATACTATTCAGAAAGGCTAGAAATGGACACTCACGGGAAGATGACAACTCAGTACTAGTAGTAAGTCTTACCTGCACAAAGCTGTCGACCAACTTTTTATTCTCTAACGAGATCTGATCAATTTCTTGATCATTATCCTCGACTTTTCCTCTCGTCTGCTTTTCTGCTTTCCGACGAGAATAAGAACACGTTTGACCTTGAACTTGGCTTTTGGGCGAACCGTCTTCAACGGTTTTCATCTTTAAGATCTAAAAAGGAGAACAAAAAAGTAAATAAGAGCATTGTGTAACAATAGTTACTATGGGTTTGTGTGTAAATGCCTTGTGCCTTGTGTAACAATTGTGTGTAAATACCCAGGGAAACTATGGTGTAGTGTGTAAATGAAGGGTTACTCAAGACGAGTGTGTATTGCCCAGGGTAACTAACCATTCATTTTTAATTTGAAATTTCTAAAATGAAAAAAAATCGTTAGGGGTCATTTTCGACTACACGTGACGTAAGTCAACAGATAAAATAGGTGACGTCAAACGCTGTGTAGAGGGCGACGCAAACGTCAAATATCTGAAACTTACACAAAAAGGTGCATGGGAAAATATCAAAATCTGCAGCAGATGGGCACATTAAATATTTTAATCAACTTCATCATTTAAAATAAACAAAACTGAAATAGATGTTGATACAAATTGTTTTGCAATCTGACGAGACGCGTGTAAACTCCAGGTGAATTCTTTTACCAAATTGGTTAAAAAGCAGTATTAAATAAAACAGGGAGAAAATAAATCTTGAGTTATTTTAAGCCTCCTATTCTCTCATACATTTTAAATCAGAACATGAACAGTTATAAACATTGAGGAGAAACAAGAGGCATATGGTAACTAGTCCTAACGATAGACCGGTGTCTGGGAAGACAGTAATGTAAACATGATTTTCACATTTAGCAACAAAGGGATCGGAAATGCTGCTAAATTGTTCCATTCGACTCGGAAACCGATAATTGTATATTTCTCTGCTTAATGGAACTTGATATTCTATCCGTTCTTTATAAATGAAGTTCTTTCTGAATCTAAAATCCGTACATATTCAAGGCGTTAATGACTTGAAAAGGGGTCGTATTTTTAAGCTTTAAAGAAAATAGACGATTTTATATTAAAATAGGTGTTCAGATTAAGCGTTGTCTCTTATATAAGAATATAAAACATTAATTTTTTGTTTTTAAGATCAGCTGCAAACATTACTGACAAACATTTTAATATTTTTTATTTTTACTGAGAAAACCACATTCCTCTAGCATTCCTTTTACCCTCTAAATCCGATTCAAATATCGAAGTTACGGTTTAAAATCCCAAGTTCTTTTAGTTTATTTGTAGGTTACACTATTGCAAAATCAGACTAAAAGAAATCTATTGCCTTCAAATCGTTCGCTCCTCAGGTCTAAAACACGAACGTCTAAAATGAAAAAGATGCAATTCAGGAACATTTATATTATCCATTAAGCTGGTAAGTCAGGTTTTGTCGGCGACCAGTGTAGACCCCGTATCAACCTGCACATAAATACAGACAGATCAGAATTCAGTTAATAAATAACGTAAAATTTATAAATAAGCTCAAATGAGAAAATTTCCGTAGTCCGTTAAATCAATATAGCGGATTTATTGCAAAATGTTGGCCGACAAACAACAGATATATTCACGAACCAAGAGCACTTGCAATTTTCTACTCGACCCAAAGTACTTAACACTTTTTGTACACTACTTAGAGCATTTGCCATTTGTTGTTAAGTACCTAGAAAAATTATCACTTCTTTTACACTACCAATAGCACTTCCCACATCTTGAACAAAGCCGGGAGAACTAAAATTCATGTAAACTACCAAGAAAATTTCCCATTTCTGTACAATAAAATACTTCGCACTTCCTTCACACTACCATTTACACTTTCCACTTCTTGACCATTACCTGAAACACTTGCAACTTTGTGTACACTACCTAGAGCACTACAATTGCATTTTCTGGTAAAGTACTAGAGCTCTTGCTACTTCTTGTACACTAAACACATCAATTACCACTTGATCTACACTACCTAGAGCACTTCCAACTATGTGTACTGTACACTACGAAGAGCGTTTCCAATTTTTTTACAGCACCAAGAGTACCCTAAACTTCTTGTATACTACTAATATCACTTCCCACTTTTTGTACACCACCTTGTCTCACCTCTTGTATTTCTTAGCGCCCTTTTTATCTTCTTGTTCACAATTTAGAGTACTGCCAACTACTTACACAATATTCTGAGCGCTTCCCACTTCATGCATACTCACTAAAGAACTTCTCAAATCACTTCGAGTACACTAACTAAAGCATTTCCCGCTTTTGTTACACTACACACAGTATATTAAACATCATTTCCTGTATACTACTTATAACACTTTCCACTTCTTGAACAATAGAGAGCACTTCCCAATTCACTTTTTGAACACTCCCCGCGCGTAGGAGCCAGGGCCGCGGTGGCCGCGACCGCGGCACAAATATTTTAGCTAGCCACGGCGCCAGCCGCACTCTAAAATAAGAGGTTCTTCGTCGCTAATGAGATGCCCGGGTCATAAGATAGTCTTTTTAGACAATTACCGGAAGCTAATACACAAAGTCAAGTGTCAAGTCCTGTT
Organism: Corbicula japonica; assembly: GCA_038501625.1. NCBI lineage: Eukaryota > Metazoa > Mollusca > Bivalvia > Venerida > Cyrenidae > Corbicula > Corbicula japonica. The sequence goes on along the minus strand of JAZAYU010000013.1, from coordinate 10,322,418 downwards.
AAACAGTAATGTGTTGCGGATTTGTCTCAGGATGATAATGCCGCGCTAAATGAGATGCGAAAGTAAGTAAAACATAAACGAGTTGGCTCTTCACACTCAGTTTGATATACCTGGCACACTTCTACAGAGCCGTTAGAAGGATCGTAGTAAACAGTTTGCATTTTGCAAGGTCAGATATTACGACCATATTTGGTACATTCTGAAATTTCAGCACTAGTGCAATCACCACTGTTTGTATGTGCCAGTGAAAATGTAAAAATTGCAAAAAAAACTGACATATAATCGGCAAAACATGTTTTTAATTATCCAGAATTCTGTTCCCATTTTTAAAACTACCAACTTCTTTTTCACTATCTGGAGCACCTTCCCCTTTTCTGAACTATTCTGAAGACTTCCACTTCTTTCGCACTATAGAGATCACTTCCAACTTTGTTGACATTACATTTACCGTTTTTCATTTGTATAAGGACTTCTTTTCAGGCATCCAAATAAAAAAATCTTTTGTTATTTTCATTTACTGCAGTTTGACTACAAAATTTGATCAAGGAGAGATTTTTACTTCTCCGAGCAGTGTATTTAATAAGTCTGTATTTCGTCAAATAAGCTTCTATTTATGTTTTAACACTCTATTTATTGTGCCAGCTTTTAAGTCATATATGTATATAATATTTGTTTGTTCTTATCTATGTAAATTTATTTAAGAATAATCGTATAGTTATATGGTTTATCTTATTTTTTGTCACGTGTAACTATTTATAATGCGTTTCTCTCTGAAAAGACATGAATACCTATATAACTGTATATTTATATTACACCTGTGAGTTGTTTATAGCAAACGCCTTATTTTAAAGTACGCTTTGGTTAATATCAAATCATAACACCCAAAGTTTAATATGAAATTTCTCCTTCGCAAGAAGGAAATTGCATTACCTTGTATATCCTTAAATCCTTGAGTTTTATTGAATTTCTAAATGTTCATCTAATCGTTAATATCCACACTAAAATTGCACCAACAATATCATGTAAAAAATAAACACAAAACTTTAACTCCAGACTGCTTTCAACATATGTTTTAGAACGTAATTCACCAGTGTCCATATGGAAGCCTGAGATAGGCAGAAATTGGAGCCTAGCATTCACTGATCGTGAAATTATCGTATTGGACTAACTGACATTGTGCGAAGAAAAAAATCACAGTTTGTGCTCGAAAAAGCTGCTGCTGTGATTTTGTCATCAAGGCTTGCTAATCGATACATTCCTTTACGAGACATGGCTACTGCAATATCCTACCCAGACATTTAAACAACTCGTTCTCATTTGTAATGAACTAGTTTCAGTAGGAAAAACGATTAAATAGGTTTAGTGATTGTTACTGATAATACTTCACAGAGAACATTACCATTGTCAATTGTCAATTTTATTATGCTCTTAACTTCTTTTTGTTCTCTTATCTTCAGATCTTCTCAAGTATTCTATCAACTTCTCGAGATTTTTTTTTCATTTTCTTCCACGGCTTACCCTATTTCTTTTATATTCTTCATGTTATATAACATGTATTCTGTTGAATTATGTTCAGTGCGTTGCAGTCCCTTGCAGTGCAGTGCAGCCTATTTTAACTACATTTGTATTAAACTACATTTGTATTCATTCTCAAATTACCTATCCTAAGGTATATTCAACATCCAACTCAGTTAAATTCACTCTTTTAAGTTTCGAACTTGCGGCCTTTATCAATTTATACAAAAATACACAAAACAATATATTTGTATTGGAAAAGTACTTGAATAACCTGAGAATCCTGAAAAAAAAACTGGAGAAATATCTACTATAATGTACATTATTTAAAAGTTCGTTGCAGATCAAAGTTTGAGGAGTGTGCGTACAATGTAATCGCCCACCATGTTTTAAAGAATGTGTTTCTCATTCGTGTTCATGGTAAATGGAAACCATATTACATTTTTCACAATTCCCATGTAATAGTCGTAAATTAATCAAAGACTTAAATGAATAGCTGTTATTTTCATCCAATCTAACATCATAAATGCGATCTTTTCCACCAAGAGATTTCTCGTTCTCAGACTCTTAACCAAATTTTTTACGCAGAAAAGATCTTAATAATTTAGCAAGGGCTCGCAGCAACTTCTTACCTGTCTGAAAGCCTTCCAATTTATTCTATTAACGCTGCGGACTCTATTGTCATATCTTTTTAACAACGTCCTTAAAATCTGGAATAATGTCGCCAAATCGATGGTTATACAGAAACGCAATCAATAGAAAATCTTGTGGTGATATTTAATGGGATTTCACGACGTGCTCAGCTATATATTAACTTTCTACCGAGTTTACAGGCAGCTCCTATGGGTTTCATAAAGTTTTGATTGGTTTCCGCGTTCAACCTCCACTAAATAAGCCAGAAAACATCGTATTTTTAAAGTTTAATTTGTAAAAATCTGGCTGATTATTCCGCAGCGATATAGTGGAGAACGTCGGCGGCCTGGTAACAGCGTAATGAAACATGAAGAGTTTCTTTTTAATCAACATGACAATGTTAAATTTACGATGGCGTAACATTTGCTAATTATTTTCATAATTTAGAGTTTAATGTCTTAACAACGATTGTGTTTAATATAAACATGAACCATTAAAGCAGGAAATATACAAACTATTAGAGACGTCTGTATAGTTACTGGTTTATGTGATGTTTTTATGTTTTATTTAACTGTGCCATTCAGTTTGCCTATATGAGGACAGTTTTGTCGATTTTGGTAACATGGCTCCTTTTATCTCTTCAAACAACTGAATAAAAATATGATTTTGTATATATACTTTACAACGCAGGTACCTGGGGGTTTTAACCAGTTCAAACACATCCGGAATTACAAAAATGAAGTACCCTTGTTGTATAGAATGATTACACTTTACAAGAACACTGAGTATGAACACACATTAAATTATAAGCCTGCATTTTCAAGCATCATATAGAAACCCGAACCCATCTTAGGTTTCCATTTTAATTCGACAAAACAAGGTTTTCTTTGTAATTGTAAATTATGAGGGGGCATAACAATGACAAAATACAGTCAAGAGTTGTGAAACCTGTCCAGATATTTGCTGATGTCCGACTACTATGCAATGTTTCAAGCTCTACCTCGAATGGTTAACTGTAAAAAAGTGAACTTAAACAGAAAACTTAATGAAATATTGACAGCCCCCGCCCGCCACCAAACGACATACGCAAATGTAATAACCAGGGTTTCCAAAAAAACTCATCTTGTCTTGACCTCCGTCTGATTTTCTTCATTACACTTCAAAATATTTCTCTCTTCCTGAAATCATCTCCTGTGTAATTATTCAAGAATTATTGCAGGCTTCACAGAATTTCAAGAAACCCATCATTATTTTCCAGATAATTCGCCTCTATAACAACAACAATTGGAAATTTCAAGCAATAGTCAATCTAAAATTGACAGATTTCAATAGAATGAATAATATCTTGGCAACTTCTATTACCCGATTTCATGGCTTTTAGAGATGAACATAAACATAGAATAAACAAAAAAATTCTTGGTCATTTACAATATATATAAAAAATCAATATGTATCTAAAAGCCCTTTCATTATTTTCAATCGAACATACAGAAGAAAAAAACTGTGTAATCTGAAATTTACATAGTTGTTTTGATCTACATTTCATTCAGCTGATTTTAGTATAATCATAACATTTTGCTTCTAGCCTTTTCTCATAAAATTTCAATCTACGAGCCATACACAAATGCACATAAATTAGAATGGTGTTTTATAGGTTCATGCGATAGAAAAAGGTCTCATGTTAATAAAAGATTCAAGAGCGACTTGATTTGCTTTAAATTATTAAAAATATAAGTGAAATATGCTTATCAGGAATGGTCTCATCCAGAAGACACAGCCTCCACAAACAGCCAAAACGTAGTTAGGAAAAAGATCATATATGCCTTTATGGTATGGGCGAATAGCATAGATCTAGATCGGCCGACACATCTGTGGCATCTGATCAGGATCTACACTGTTTGCTTTTTGATTCATTAAGTTGATTTCTGACCTTAAAGTGAACAGTGCTGATCCTAATCAGATGGCACGGATGTGCTTGCTGATCTGGATCTACAATGGTCGCACATGCGTAAAAATGCGTAAACGAGTATAAGGTAGAAAGGGTTAAAGAAAATCATAACCTGAGTGGTTAGCGCCTTGGAAAAGGTCAGAGGCAAATAATTTGCCACTAGGGGGTTAAACCAGGTTCTGGGATGCTCCAACCGCACACTTGCCCTTACAGTTTAGCATATGAACAAACAAGAACAAGTTGTCTTGGTTATTTTTCTAATGAAATGGATTTAGCTATTTCTGAAAAACAAAAATGTTTGAGATAATCAAATATGTTGTTTTATTTTGAAAGTAGTTATTTGCGTGTTTACAACAAATTTGTGCTGTAAAGATATTAACGAAATCGTATTTGTAATTTACGAAAAAATCGACATCTTTCAAAGTGACAATGCCTCATGAATGTTCAAATGACATGCATATCGAGTATTATTTCACTGTTAGGGTTTAACAAATATATAACTGAATCGAATTGTATTATATACTGCATAATGATTCCTGCAGAAGGTTTTCAGCGTTCGTTGTCACCCTGATTCTGTGTCAGTACAGCTATCCATACTATTTAGACTGAGGTTATTAATTTTCATTAATTTTGGTGAAATTTATAATTTTAGTATGGCGTCGGCAAAGTTCTTTATTATACTGCAAAGAAATTTCCTTGAATTTGATTGGATAATTTGCCGCTGATGTATATCCGTATTTACGGATCGGCCGTAAATATGAACTGCACGTGCCTTATTTTCCCTGTCTGGCCTCCCACCTTTTGTTGTCGTCCGCCATTTTGTTTTGAATTTCCGTAAAAATGCATAATTTGAAGCCGATCTTGTAAATTATAAAGCGGTATGCTTAGGGATTACTAAAATTGTTACAGAAAATATTTCTGTTATGTTTTTAACGTTGAAAACGATCAGATTATTCTCGAATTTTGAGAATAAAAATCAAATGGATAGTCCATTCAATTTCTTTAGAAGTGACGTCATGCAGGTAATTAATGACGTCAGACATGTAATTATTGAGGTTCTCAGAGGGGAAATAAGCCGTTCGGCATTAAATATTCGAAATAATCGAAAAATCGATGTTTTCTTATTAATTTTGTATGAAAAAGTCTTTGCAGTATAATAAAACAATTATTTGGTTCCTTGAAAGGGTATGTGACGATATATTGCCGGACTGGGTGTCATATTATCCCTCGCCTGCGGCTCGGGTAATATGACACCCAGACCGGCAATATATCCTCACATTCCCTGTCAAGAAACCAAATAACTATATAATATGCAAATGATGAAAACGTGACCCCAAAACAACTACCAAAATTTCGCCAAATCCTGAAAGAAGGAGAAAATGATTTTTAAAATAAAGTTCACGATATACCGCAATCTCCTTCGCAGAGTTGTCGTTCCTTACACTCACTTTTCATGAATGTAATGAGCCGATAGTGTAAGAGAGTGGATATACCGTTTCGCAGGTAGTAATTTTTTATTGTACACCTTTGTAAAGAGACATTAAGTGTTGAATAGCAATCTTAATTGTGCCCAAAACACAAACGTTTTCTATGAACAAACAATAAAAAAAATGTATTCAACTGTTGTTATAAAGATGTCGAACATATAAAGATGTTACACATGTTGAGCCTACAGGCTCACTGTTGCTGTCAAACAGTGAGCACGGCTCTTGACATGTGCAATGTTTGAACTAAGACCAGAGAGCAAGTTGATTTACCATTAAAGAACTTGAATTTAGTGCAAACTACACGTAGACATAGAACGTTCTCATTGCTACTGACACTTTACTTTCAGAAAATCGGAGATGGTGACCAAAATAACAGGATCAGTGGGCCAACAAACACCATTTTGTCAAATTTATACCAAATCTTGTTTTAAGCACATTGTATTTTGTTGTTGTTGTCGTTGTCGTTGACATCTCCAAACAAAGTGTTATTTGAATAAACTGAGAGTATATTATATGTAACTGACGTGTCACTAATTGCCAATCGTTTCTTTTATATTTATGGATGAAAACTAATCAAAATTCAAGTTGCTCTTAATCGAACCACTATTCTAAATGAACTTCAAAAATAGCCCCGTATGTAAAACGTATGTGATACTTTTCGTCAAAAAAAACATACGTTTAGACACGTTTTTCGTACGTGAAAAAACTCGTACGAAATACATACAAACCAAAACGAACGTTTTTCATTACCTTACGTTAGACTTTTTATGTTCTAATGATCATCACGCTTGCTCAGAATGTTTATCTTGATATTATCTAAGACAATATAAAAATGAGTTATCATTGAATAATTTTCAAACGATTACAGTCACTTAAAGTATGACTGTCATTTGGTACCAAACGTACGTATTACATATGAAAAGTCGCAACCGTACGTTCAATAACGTCCGTGGAACTATTTGTACGTATTTCATACGTTAGTTACGTACGTTTTACGTATTGGGATATATTCGTTGTGTATCCGTCACTGATTTTAAACAAAAAATCTAAGTATTTCACTTCACAACACCAATTTTCATACCTTGAGAGAGTAAGGGATCCTGTTTTCGTTTAAAGTATTTTGATTACATTACTGTACACTTAAATACAAAACTAGCTCGAATAACACACACCTACATCAGAATAAATATTTCAAATTGAAACTGAAAATAAAGCACTTAAATTCTAAAAGTGTCTTTTTTGTCCAAGAAAACACGATAAAAACCACAATGTTTATTTCCGTCAAAAGTCTTCTCAAAATATCGAAACTATAATATCAACCTCTGCTCACCTAGCTAACGTGAACAGGATCAATATTGTATCGTTGACATTAAGTTATTATTGAAAACTACAATACTCTTAACGGCCGGACATAATGAAATATCAATTAATTGCATAAACTCGGCAGTAAATTGCTGGTCACGTTCACTGACATATACATGCTCTAAAGTTATAAAATTGAGCTTGGAAACCAGTTTCCAATCTCAAGGATCTAATTGGCTGAAATGGCGACAGGTCGCCCATATGTCGTCAATTTGGTGCAAAACAGTAAAAGAAATTGAAATAAGAAGGAGTTATACTGTTATTGTGTGATTTAAGTCAACATGTACTTGAAAGGAACATAAAAAAGATCATAACAACTGAAAGGAATTGCCGCTGCATTGAAAGAACAATTCGAGACGAATACTCAAGGAATAAAGAACGCAGGGTGATATAACTGACATACATAATTTGCAAAATCTTGCGAACGTGTTGATAAAAAAACAAAACAAAGAAAACCTGCCAAGGAATTCTCTAGGTTATAGAGCATGTGGTGCTGTATTTTATGTCGCCTAACGGGTTTGCGTAACAATGTCTCCTATGGAAAACGTGAAATGAAAAAAAACAAACTAGAATCATCTTCAAAGTTTACCCAGTGTTTCTTTATTGTTTGATTATATGACCCGCATCAGTAATAACCTCATGTTGTCAATAGGTTCGTGCAGAACAGCGCATCATTTTATAATTACTAAATGTCATACTTAGTGCGGACACGTATTAACATGCACATAGATTGATTAGGCTAAACAGAGTTCGCTATATTCAGTACAAGAGCACTGCCTAGACGCTAAATATCGACGGTTACCGTGGTTCCCGTTTTAATGTCGCGTTTGATATTTTGCATACTTTCTACAAAAACAAAATCAACGATTCAATATACAAAAATAACAGCAAACCACACAATTTTTATTGCTGCTGCGCACCGAGAAAAGTAAGTGACTTTGTTGCATCAATAATAGAACTTCTGTTCAGTGAACGGAGATAATGGTTAGGGTGGTCATTTTTTTCTTTGTGAAAAAAAAAGATGTTCACTGGGCACAGATAATCAAAATCTGCTTGTAAAACAAATATGTGACAAATTAAAGGTATACATGTTTAGTTTAAGTCCTCTGTAACTGATTGGCTTCTGAAATGTTTAAAATGAAAAAGTTGTCTTTTGTATTTATTAGCTAAACCAAATATTCCAACGTAACCTATCTTTTTTAGGTTTGTGAAGTTCACGCCGCAAGGCCGCTAGGCCGCTAACTTCACAAATCTTCTTTTTTCTCTATTTGTACACGGAATCCGGCGAAATATTGACACGGATAATAATTTGCTAAAAAATCCACCAAAAACGTTAGTCTTTATCCAGTTTCGTAATTAATTTTTCCGCTTCTGCTAATGCAAGAAAAAAATCGTCTATGTTTTATATAACATATTTGCATTTTATTTAATATATTTGTTAGGCCAGGTTACATGTAAGACATAAAAAGTGAATCATGCCTATCTGGTCTGAAGGTTATAAAACTGAGCTTGGAAACCAGTCTCAAATCTCAAGCATCTAATTGGCTGAAATGGCGACCAGTCGCCATTTCAGCCAATCAGATGCTTGAGATTTGAGACTGGTTTCCAATCTCAGCTTTATAACCTCCAGGCCTGGAATAGCCAAACTCAGAAAACACAGCAAATTCACAGAGCCAAGGGCAAAGAAAAAACATTTGATTATAAAGATCAGTTTTATGTAAAAAAAAAACAATATGCCACAGGGGATTTAAACCAGGTTCTTTGGTACATCAACCTCACACTTGCCAAAAAAAAGGTTCTCGCATTTTATCCTGAAATTAATAAAATAGTGTAAGTACACGTGAAAATTTGTAACAAAAATCTGAAGCAATTGTTTCTTTTTGTCTAACTGAACCAGTATAGATGTACGAACCATTATGACTTGTAGATTTATTTTAATAAACCCTTCAAAATTGTAATTGCAAAATTTAATAATCATTTATCTCTTCCGAATGAAATTAAGTTATCATCGTCAAGACTTCTTAGTTATTTTAACGACGCTGTCTAATGCAGCAATGCATATAAAATATCTTTCAATAGCCAGACTGTGTAATTTAATTATAATTAGCAGCTATTTTCTCGCGATAAACGATTCCAGAAGAGAGGTATCAGTTTTGGTGTTTACTATATCAATGAAACCACCATCTATATCAGTGAAGCCACCATCTATATCAGTGAAACCACCATCTGTATCAGTGAAACCACCATCTATATCAGTGAAACCACCATCTATATCAGTGAAGCCACCATCTATATCAGTGAAACCACCATCTATATCAGTGAAGCCACCATCTATATCAGTGAAGCCACCATCTATATCAGTGAAACCACCATCTATATCAGTGAAACCACCATCTATATCAGTGAAACCACCATCTATATTAGTGAAACCACCATCTATTGATCAGTGACACCACCATATGAGATCAGATGATAAAAACTAAGGTTGATGAATTATTATACAAATAAATACTAATGTTGAGGTCGATATGTAGTTTTGCGGACCTGGGTAGTGTGATATCGACCGAGGACGAAGCCGAGGTCGATATCACACTACCCAGGTCCGCAAAACTACATATCGACCTCAACATTAGTATTTACTTGTTATATCATATACCCTATGAATTTAAAGCATTCTGATGATGATGATGATGATGATGATGATGATGATGATGATGATGATGATGATGATGATGATGATGATGATGATAGCAAAGGTAGTTATTAATTCCCGGGGTAGTTATCACTTTTTTCGGACTCGCGAGTACAGAGCTCTCGACCAATCAGAATGCTTTAAATTCATAGGGTATATGATATTGAATGATAACTACAAACTAGATGCACTGTCAAATCACTTTTAGGAGGGGTCTTGTGGACTTAATTTTATTATTAAAAAGACTTTTACTTTCCGAATGTATTATAAGTTCAGGGAGAAAGTCATGATTATTTCATCCCCAAATGGTTAGCAAGAATTTACAGCTTTTTCGTAGGTGAAGCATAATTGTAAAATTATATTATCCGGCGTGAGCTGTAAACATAATTATTATTGTGTTAATTATTTATATCACTATGACCATTTTGGGACATATATTTGTTTTATAGACGACATAGACGATCTTTGCGCAATGAATAAACTTTACTAACAGTTTAACATTCTATTCATTGGGAATTTCAATTAGAAGTCTTTTTTTGCTGCAAACTAGGTGTGTCGTTACCGTTTTATGGGAATTTATAAGAAGGTTATAATACAACCGGACCCCGATCCGGCGCTGTATTCATATGGCTTGTTTTTTATGTTCAAGTCAATTTTATGGTTAAAGCTTGATTTGTTTAAAACACTAACAGAGATTCGCCATAATTGTGTTTGTTGAAGATAAAACATTTAGGTAAATACCACCACATTTTCTTTATAAAAGTATTAATAAATTTATTAGTTTCATCATCTTAACTCATTATTTTTTATTAGCGTGATTTGTTTCATACTTTTATCTTTTGTCCAAGGTTATAAAACTGAGCATGGAAACCAGTCTCAAATCTCAAGCATCTGATTGGCTGAAATGGCTACTGGTCGCAATTTCAGCCAATCAGATGCTTGAGATTTGAAACTGGTTTCCAATCTCAGCTTTATAACCTTCAGCCCTGGTCAATGATGACTGCAAAGACTGCAAGCATGATTAGGTTTGTGGTTGTCTAAAATATTTATTAGTTTTATTAGTTTTGTTAGTTTTATTCATTTTATACTGCAGAAAAAATAACGAAATACCACCATGAAGCATGGTAGATAACTCAATTTCGCTGTGCATTTATGTTTTGTGATACGAGAACCTGTTGGGGGCAAGTGTTCGGTTGATGCACCCTTGAACCTGGTTTAAACCCCCAGCGGTAAATTGTTTTGCCACTGACCGTTCCAAGGATGTAACCCCTCGGGTTCTCACTTTCGTTAATTTTTTGTGGCGTCCATATTGAAATTGATTATTGTAATACCATGCTCTCTTTTCCTCTCTACTTTTTGGCTGTGTGGGGAGGGTGTGTCTGCTGGATGTTGCTATCCCTGACATGCATATTTCTCTTTTTTATCAAAAAGTAATTGCATTTATATTGCAATAGTTAAGATTTTGACAATAAACTTTAAATAAAAGAAAAGCGACATCTAAGTTAGCTACCATATTTGAGCATGGTAGTATAATTCTTAGCATATTACAGAATCATATGTAAACCATAAATTAATAAGTAAAATATATGAATATCCTAAACAAATACCTCGTAAGGTTTTAATAATTAATGAAGATAATATATAAATTATTTATAAAATGGCATTAGAGTCTGGGATTGCATTAGTTTTATTGTATTATCAAATTGCATAAAACGGTATGTATCCAGCGAGTGCAAACATAAAGATGTCTCCAAACTATAATTAAGAGAGCATTGTAAGATTAGGAAAAAGGAAATGTAGAGAATAGAAACTAGTCCGTCAGACTCACCCGGGGCTAGGCGGCGTGGGCAATAATGTGCATTTTCATTACTGCCCATGAACAGACTTAATCATACCGAGCATGCAGTATTTTCTTATTTGTCGTTTTTGTTGTCTTTCAAAGATCCTTTTTATCAATTTCAAGTGAATGAATAACTATTGCAAGAAACGTGAACACTACTGTAGTCCTGTTGGTAGGAAAAAATGACAAATAAAAGATCTATTTAAGTAATGTTTTGACTAAAGCTGTTTCCCTTTTTAATACAAACTATATATGATTAGTTTTTCCATGTTGTATTTCTTTTTTGAAATATTTTATTACGGAAGGCTTTAAAGATTGTTATATATCTCGCTAAAGTAGCATTAAAAGCTGAAATTCTGTCATGTGGCATCTAAGAATGTCGTATGTAAATAAGTGAAATGAGGACTGTCAACTGACCAACGTATTGATTCAAGCAAGTAAAACAATGAAATCTGATTACCTTCGGGAGTCTAAAGAGATATTAAATATTTAAGACATTATTTGCCAACACTTTCGCTTTCTTGGATATAAGCATTATCTTTTTCAATCCCTGCAATCAGGAAAGTGGCGGCTACAGGAGATTTACGACAAGAGCATCGTCTGTCATTATATAATATTTTGGCCGATTTTACGTATCTTATGGAGCTATCTTAAACAGCTAAAATTGTGTACGAACTGCTTCGAATTATATTTTTTATATTTTTAGAGGGCACGGTTAGGGCGGAGTAGGAGGTAGAGTATTTTACAAAAAAATACAAAAAATTATCTACTGAATAGCGAACAGTGTAGACCCTGATCAGACTGTCCGGCTACTCAAGCTGACTTAGGTCTTCAGAGGTTGCAAATGTATGTACTTAGCTGTTAAACGTTATACTTACTGCTGTTGTGTATGTTAATTTGTTGATATCAAATTGTTTGGTCTGTCAGTACAACCTTTTTGAATAAGCAATTTTGATGTAACATATATCACACAAATCCACTTTAATGTACCTACATTGTATGATACAGAATCTCTTTCTATTAAATCGTTTTACTTTATCAGAGTAATATTCTAATGGAATACAAAAACAGAAGTCATTAGCGGGCAAGAAGTACAATACGTGTATTTCTTGATGTAAAGAAACACATTTTTACAACTGTTTCATTTTGCTTTGAAATAAGCCAAATCATTTTGGAAATTTTTGTATTATGTGCGATGAATGTTCTATCAGAGACGTATAATGATGTGTCTTCACAAGTAAGTTAAGTGTTTTCAATAAGATATGCTGTTCATTGCAATCAATTAACTTGAAATTTGATCGATTATTTTCTAATAAGTTTGAAATCGATGCGAATTTGAGATCGATGCGATCATCTGATTCATGCACAGTAACATTGTAATGTGGAATTTCTCTTGCTTTAAACAAACTCCATACATACAGTAGTTATCTTTCTGAATATTAAAGTGTACATCCTGAAAATATGGTGCTGACTTCAGTGAGTAAAAATCAACAGGTTTAAAGACCTGAAATATGCATAGCAGCAATAGGCACACTCTTTCCTAGACAGTCAAAACGTAGCGAGGAAAAGAGTGCAAAAGATACGGTGCACCAACCTTATAATAATAATAATAATAATAATAATAATAATAATAATAATAATAATCTCTTTATTTTAAGAAGGTAACTCATTAAGACAAAATCTATGACAACAAAATTAATACAAACAAATACAATATTTGCAAGTATAAAAAGTTAGTCAAATGAAGAAATTGCTTATTTTCAATGAGGCCTTCTAAAATGGATAAACGAAAAAAAAAAAAAAACAAAACAACAAACAAACAAACAAACAAAACAAACACAAAACAAAAAACAACAACAACAACCTTGTTTTAGAGTATAAAATTATATATACTTCAGATGCGATGCACTGTTAACTGACATCAAAATACCCAAATTGAGCACGGACATATGTCCAATTAGTAGCTGCAATTGTATTTGTCCAATGAAATTGCATTATTTTTCAAATTATTAGGATTTTTTCTAGCAATGAGTACTTACGCATAATTGAATAATTTACTCAGAATTTATTTACTTAATATAATTGCAACCACTAAGTCAAGTGGTGTTTATTAATGGGCTTATAACCATTAACGAATAAAAATCGGTCGCGCTAGACCGATGTAATTTAGTAAATGCCCATTATTAAACACTAAATTATACTTGTTGTTCACTTTATCTTCTTACACATAATGCTTACAACATTTCTAATCATCTTTTGACATTTTTCGGGCCAATATACAGAAACATGCGATCAACACAAGTATCTAAGTATGTCGATATTTATTTTGGGTATTAATACTTCTATATTTTGATGTTTGCCTTTTGACGGTCTTTGTGTATCGCCAGACCGCCTGTAATAATTCTATCTCTATCATGATCAATTCTAATGGGAACCAAAAGCCACTGAACATGTTAAGTAATGTTATTACTTTTAAAATACCACAGTTTCATATGCGAATCATTGTTTGGATGTGACAAAAGGTGTACCGTTTACTTGTGAAGATAACGAGTTGCGCTTAACCCTGGGCCGAGCGGTGTCTACAAAAACATTTCCATAATAACTGAACAACCTTATTTCTTTGTAATCCTTACATTTGTCATAATATTGAGGTGGTTTTTTTCGTGTGCATGTCTTTTGGGGGGAGGGGCAGAAAATTCTGCATGTGTATGTTTTGTTAAGCAGGAATATGAAAACTTCGAGTAATATGCAACAAAAACATTAGTTAATTAACAAAACATATCAAAGAACAAAACAAAGACAAAGTCTCCAATATTTCAATAAAACAAATAATGAAAAATAAATTATTCATACAACATAGCTTATGGTATGAACATGGGACATATATTTTCTCCTTATTTGACTTCTAAAAGAAGACTTATGTATCAACTAGGTAATCTGATTCAACATTCTAAACATTCTTTGCGAGTATTTTAACCTAATTGTTTGTAATTATACCTTTCCAGATACAGCACCTGCCACCACAAAAATGTTGGGTTTATTTCAGTTTTAGTTGAAAGCTATGAAACGTAGAACATTTTGTCACACAAGTAAGTGCAATTTAAATAAGGGAGCAGCATGAGAGTTTCTAAATAAAAATAATGACAACACATGGTTCGGAGATTTATTGAAATTCCTTTTTATATTAATGTCAATGTTATATGTTTATCTCTACGACAATATGTTTTCTTTTTATGGTCTCCATAAAGTATGGTATAAAAATAAAAAAGCATCGCTAGCTTAAGTTCCATGTATGCCTCGTGTATAAAGTTAATTATTGGATGGTATGCAGTAGCTTTCATTGCATGTGTGATAAATAACATAGAAGATAAATTACTTTACATACTTCTACCTAAATTGATGTAGAAGTATCAACACTGTGACAAAAACATCATTGGAATCTAATCTTTGACATTTTTAATAATAATCATACACATTTACAATTATCATCATCGGCAGTAATCAAATCATCGTCAACAACTTATTATTATCATCATCGTCAGCAGCGGCTGCAGCAGCAAATCTCAGAAACAACACATAATTGTCAGTGTTTTATCAGGCGAAATAATATCGTTATAAATCATGCAAACCGTCAACAACACCGGCGGAGCATTTTGAATTCAAGTCTTTAACAAATTCATGAATGAACCAGAATGTGTCCTCGGATACTAATGTCCCGATTGCTATATCATCATTTGTAGCAAGGGGTCATAACTGCGTAAAAATTGTCGCAGGAACATTTTTTTTACAATCATCTAATTATCCGCTTGATCATCTTTGCAAGTTTTAAAGAAATCAGCCTGATAGTTGATGAGGAATTGGTGCCACAAGATTTGGTCGACGTATTTACAGACGGACGTACGGACGAGTGCAACTCTATATGCCTCCCACTTCGTGGGGGGGGGGGGGGAGGCATAAAAAATTAACATCCTATAAAGAAAGTTACACCAGCCACGAAATAGTCCTATATGAATTTCCTTGATAACCATATTTACATCGTACAGATGTACGTAAATCTGAATATAAGAAGAACCATAACTGAAACATCACTATTTACATGGCAGTTCAATTGAATAATTTTTTATGGACAAATAGGACAAAGTGACAACGGCAACTCTTTATGCATCCGACTTTGTCTGGGCATACATTTACAACATCTAGGTATCAGAACAGTTGATGAATAAAAATCTATATGAACAGCTGGACAACCTGACAAGGGCAAGTCTTTATGCATCCAAATTTTGGGAGGCATGAATTTACACCTTCTGATCAGAAATATACACCATCTAAATACCAGAATGGATAGAGGTTCCAAACACAATATTTTGCGCAACACACGCATTATAAAAAGAAAATTTTATAACTGAAAAAAAAACAAGGGCCATTAATGTGCTAAAAATGTCGCAGAAAAAAAAATATTTACAATCATCTACACATCCTGCTTGGTCATCTGTAAAAGTTTGAAATAAATCCGCATGATAGTTAATGAGGAATTGAATCGACAAGATTTGGGGGACGGACGGATGTAAGAACGAGTGCAACTTTACAATGTATATGCCTCTCACTTCATGAGGGGGGGGGGGGGGGGGGCGTAAAATATATTTCTGGCTACAATGTCTCATATGTTACTAGAATTGTTATCTGGTTAAGTCGTCAACACATTGATCCAATCAATCAATGTTTTACACGAGAACAATTTCGGTAGTCAATTCAATTCTTTCTTTAATTATCAAAGGTATGCACTGGTAACACTTTCTGGGATATAAAGACTTTTCTGTTGATCCAGGCATGCAGCAGTTCGCGACAGAACAGCGTCTGTCATTGACAATAAAGGATTTCATTGTTCCTGTCAGATTACCGAGTTCAATAATGAGGAAACAGTTAACAGAAAAACAATAGAATTCAACTTGACTATTTTGTGACATACTTGTATATACTTGTTTCTGCATTGTATGTCGAGGCATCATATGCGGTCAGACTATAAAGTTTATCAAAGAAGAGAAAACATAGCAATCTGTCTGAGCAAACAATATGAGATGTCTTACCAGACATCTTGACGTAAGATATGACACAAACCCTTTGTCAGTTTACTTTAAATATGTAATAAATCTATATAATCTACTTGATCATGCTAAATGCTCTAATGGGAATAATTATTTAGACGCAGAAGCCGGATAGAAACGGCCACGTTAATTGATTAATTTGCTGTTCTTAAATTTAACTAGTTAAGGCCCGTCTACAGTCATCATTGCACGTTCATCGATAAAAATATATCAACATCTTTCTAGCGGCAAAATGCAGTTCAATAAATCTTTGCACAAAATATCTTTATTGAGGTATTCATTTTTCACACATTTAGAAAATAAGAACATTAAAGAAAATTAGTTAGACCTGAAAACTCATTAAAATTTTGTTAACATCTCAACACAAAATCTAATTCACTTAAAATAAATTCGCATTAAGGAAGTGATCAGCCACATACACTATAACAAATCTTGCCAATAAGAACAGCCAGAAAGTAAAGCAAATTAAATCAAAGGACCGAGAGTCCTAATATAGCGCAGTGCATGCACATTGCATAGCTGTACAGTATTTGTGCGTAAGAGTGTGTGAGAGAATTTAGAAAAAATCAGTGACAAAAAATGCAATCACTTCATTCCCATCCATTTTTTTTATGTTGAAAAAAAAGTTTATCATATTTTCGCAGACACATTACAAATTTGCCGCGTTGTCTACGTACTGGCCGCCAGAAACATTTTAGTTTAAATCATTCCGGTATCTAAATCGTATTTATAAGTAAAAAGCAATAAACAATAATAACCGATAATACATATAATATTTAAAACGGGGAAAACTATAAGTAAGTGTATGGTATGTCTTGGAACGGTCGGTGGAAACAGAAATGGTTCGATATTCTTCAATGTATTATGGTGTCAGTATAGAATTTAAGCACGAGGCGATATTATATACATATACAAACAACACATGAATTGAGCTACACAATTACATACTTTTTTTTACTCCAACCAGAAAGAAAACAAAGAATAATTTAAAAACAAATTAAAAAATAAATAACAATTAGACTGACCACAACAGGGATAACGTGTTAATATTGGCTTAATCAATTTTTGGAGTTGTCTTTCTCCTTTATTTACTAAACTACTTTATATTTATGTGTTCTGACATTAATTCAATCTGTCAGTGATTTTTTAGTGATTTAGGTCGCATTAGTTTGTGCGGACTTATGCCGCTTGAATATATTACTCCTTCTTTGTAGATTTATAAATTGTCAATAACTGCAACTAAAAATAAGTGCTTTCTGCCAACTTGGCTCATTGAACTTTTTAAAAGACATAGATTTAAAATATTGAATACAGAACAAATGTTTGAATTAAATGGGAGAGACATGTACAGAGTATGAGTAATTTATCATTTGATAAAATCTCAATCACGACGAATTTGCAGTCACCAGATTTCAGGGAAACAATAATTTAGTTCCTTGGAGGGATTTTATTATATTATCAAGTATCCCATTGTCACTGGTGTGTTCTGCAAAATTAATTACAAGAAAGCCATTAAGAAAAAATTCATATGCACTGGTGTATGCATGAACTAAATATTCGTTAAATAAGAAAACGTATTGGTATTGTGGAAGTAGTGCAACTGCTAAGAGCATAGCATGACCCTATCATCAATATAATGCATCAGTTGATCAAGAATTATCTATGTATTAAGTTTTGTCCAACATTTGTTCATTAAAAAATGGAAACTAATTTTCATTTCAACAACGAAAAAACATTTAATTTTGCAATTATAATTCTATGGCTATCGGGCACAAGAAAAGTAAGCTACAAGCGAAACAAAACCATAAGACAAAATCATTTTTGCAAACAATTTATGATCTATAGCTGATGAGAAGTCTGTCTCTGGATATAATCTTGTCTGGATTATGCACCTAAAGTATCATCTAAACATTATTTTGCAATCAACAAAGTATTGTTGTTATAATATGTTGCACTTTCGTCATTATTTTCCCACCTTTACTACATTTGTGTAGATCTTATATAAAAAAGTTGATACTTAAGTTGTATATTTCAGTGCACTATTTATTTATTTTTTTTACTTTCAAAGCTAAACGTTGGAATCTTGCCCAGTTGTCAAAATCCCTTTAGTTCAGAAACCCGTTTAAACTAGAAACTTTGTTTGGTCCCGACCTCGTCCGGTTTAAAGGGTTTTCAGCGCATTGCTTTATTTTGAAACCGACGATTTTATATTATATACCAAACAAGCTGACAAAATAATGAAATGTCAGCCTATTGTCCGAGTCATGATAGCAAGATAAAAATGATAAATTGATGTCTAGATGTACACAGCTAGGTTTAACCATTTTGGAAAACTTTTGACGCAGGGTGGCTATACCACGTGACTTTTTGCACACACAATAAAAAAGCATTTTCATCGACATTTAACCTCCATTATTAATCGGCTGCCGTTTTCTCAAACATTCAAATACAAATTTTGTTTGAAAGTGTAAATTTGTCTTTGAATGATTGAGAAAACGGCAGCCGATTGATAATGGAGGTTAAATGTCGATGAAAATGCTCTTTAACAGGAGTACAGTGCTCTTTATTTGATCGAAATCGGTCCAGTAATTACTGAGAAAAAAGCAACAACTTACCTGAAGCGAGTGATTTTGTGTGTGCACGACATCCAAAAAGTCACGTGGTATAGCCACCCTTTGACTTCACCATATTGAAAAACGTAAATTTAATGCATTAAGTAACATTTAAACAAATACTATCCTTAAAAAGTATGGAAAATGAAAAAAAGTATGCTAAATGAAATCTTAGGGGCTCCGTATGTCTGCATATTTAGTGAAACCTAAAAATGTTAAGGTTTTTAACGTGAAGCATTGTCAGTTACTATATGACATCATCAACGTCATCATCATCATCATCATCATCATCATCGTCATCATCAAAATCAGCAGAAATTTCATCATCATCCTTCCGAGTCCCGAGGACTGTCAAGTGATCAACGTGTGTATTGATTTAAGCAAAAAATAAATTACATAAGATCACTTCTGGGAAACTTTTTGCCGTTAATTAGCAAAGACATTAACTGGTAACACGTTCTATGATATAAACACTAATCTTTAGATCCAGGCATGCAGGGAAGTGTAAGGCGCCTGAGATTTACGACCTGTGCACCGTCTGTCATTGACAGATTGAGAATGTTGGATCTCCTGTCAAGTTACTGAGCTCATTAACGAAGAGAAATCTGTAAATGCCATCTAGAATATTGTGTGGTCTTTAACATAGATTACGTAGAATTCTTCATGAAATATATTGAAAATGTTGAAATCACAGGCTGAAAACGGCCGTATCAAATTAATATAAGTATGAATACTTATATATACCTGAATAAATAGGCCCTACCTGATATATTTTTAAAGTGTAGGCAGGTGAGCGGCTGATTTAGGTCGAAAATGCTTAAGCATAAAGGGCTTGTTAAAAAGCAAAACTTCTGGACACCAAGATCATTTGCTTTTTTTAAATGTCATTCTGTACAAGTACAAGTGCAATATAATTTTAGCTGTTACATATTAATGTTAATAAGTTAACATATTGCATGCACGTTCGGTAAATTTCGACAACGACTCTAAATCAATAAAGGAAATAGTGCTAGACATGTACTAAATGAAATGCTCCGCGGTTTAAATTGCTGGTTAAAGCAGCTCCACTTTGATTGGAAATCGCGTCTCAAATCCTGATTATGTTGCACTATACAGACGTAAAGGGATTTTCTTGTATTATTGATAATTAATTTGTGTATGAAATTCCATTAGCTTAAGGTTCTCGCAGCTATTGTGAAACATTTATGTAAATCTTTCTCAAAGTGAGAACAAGTAGTATGCTTTTAGTTTCATAACAACCTTTGCCCAAAATTAGAAAAAACTAAGCCTGGAAACCAGTCTGAAATCTCAAGCATCTGATTGGCTGGAATGGCGACCGGTCGCCATTTCAGCCAATCAGATGCTTGAGATTTCAGACTGGTTTTCAAACTCAGTTTTATAACCTCAGCCCTGATTATGCTAAATTGTATTAAGCAATCCTCTTTACTTGCAAATATAACGTAAATATAAAGGAGTTCCTAAGCAGCTTACAGATTCTCCATTAACTGTCCTAAAAAGTTATAAAAAACTTGTGCATAAGACCATGTTCTGGTTTGAGCGAGCTGAATTGTTTGCCACATAATACTAGAATGTCCCTCACATTCTAATACAGAATAACACGCCAATAAGAGAAATGTGAACACATTATACAGTAAATTAACGCGAATTCAATATCTTCGGCACTTAAAATCAGATAAAAATCGAATAATTCATATTTTCATATGCCTTAAAACATCCAGCATAATTGCAAACTACAGATATATAGAAGTAAACGTGAACTATAGTGACTGACCTTAATATTTGGTCCTGCAAGATGCAGCTAAAAGTACATAGGATGTCAAGTAAATGTAAATTGGTGTTTTAGTTGATCCGTCATAGATTTTCCTGTACGACAATAGATCAGTTCTGTCACGCATTATGGGTACCTTGGGAATTTGACATTTATTAGGCCGCAGATATTGCAGCTAAACGTGAGCCTATTCGTCACTTATACTAACGAGTGTAAGAATTCTGTTCCCATCAGGAAAGTTTAATTTCAATGCAAATTATGAATAATCCTCGTAATTTAATTTGAACTTATAACGTTTGGGAAATTTTAAACACACTTTCCGATAAGGTAGAAATTGTGTTATTGTATGGCTATTCCTTTCATTCAGTTTATGTAGAAAAAGACTAGAAAGCGAATCCTAGATGCCTTGAGAATGCTTCTCTGGAGCTCGTGGTCCAAACCCTTTGCATGTATGTATGTATGTAAGTTATATATGCATATGAAAAAGGCAATAAAGTATGTTTGAAAAAAATGCTTCTCTGACAGAATGCGAATATAATTAATCTAAGGCGGTACCATAAACTATTTTAGAAAGTTGTTCGAGTGTTGTTTTTGATGTTGTTTCTGTTGTTTTTCAGTTTTATTCCCGTTTCAGCTGTTACTTTTCTTTCAGTTATTTATGTTTAGTGTTTGTCTCAATTTAATTTCGAACTTGTGCTATATATTGGTGTAAATATTGAGTTGCGCTCAACCCGGGGCTTGGCGGCATGGGCAGTAATATGCATTTCATAACAGACCATGAACATGCTTAATCCAACAGAGCCTTCAATAGTGTCATAGTTGTCGTGTTCGGTGGATTTAACAGCTCCCTTTTCTATTCCGTTATAATTGTCTATGTGGTCACTTTTCACCATGTTTGACTTGTGTTCCGGAAGGAATTGGCTAGTCTTAACTATGTTCACTTTCATACTGTTTGATTTGTGTATGGTAAAGAATTGACTACTCTTTACCATGTTCACTTACATACTATTTGACTTGTATTCCGAAAAGAATTGGATGTTCTAAGAGTAAGTAAACAGATATGTGAGACGAGCATGCACTGACTATGACAGACACTAAACGTGCGTATGTGAACGTGTACATGGTAAAGAGAAGCCAATTCTTTCTAAAACACAAGTCAAACAGCATGTAAGTAAACATAGTTAAGACTAGAGTTATAATTATGTATGTGGCCACTAATTACCATGTTCACTTACATACTATTTGACTTGTGTTCAGGAAAGAATTGGCTACTGTTTACATGTACATTTTCAAACTGATTTTGTGTTCCGGACAGAATTGGCTACTCTTTACCATGTACACTTTCAAACTGTTTGACTTGTGTTCCGGAAATAATTGGCTACTCTTTACCATGTACACTTTCAAACTGTTTGACTTGTGTTCCGGAAATAATTGGCTACTCTTTACCGTGTACACTTTCAAACTGTTTGACTTGTGTTCCGGAAATAATTGGCTACTCTTTACCATGTACACTTTCAAACTGTTTGACTTATGTTCCGGAAAGAATTCGCTACACTTTACCATGTACACATTCACTGTTTGACTTGTGTTCCGGAAGGAATTGGCTAGTCTTTACTATGTTCACTTTACATACTGTTTGACTTGTGTTCCGGAAAGAATAAGCTACTCTTTAACCACAATCACTCTGTTTGACTTGTGTTCAGGAAAGAATTTGCTACTCTTTACCATGAACACTTTCAAACTGTTTGACTTGTGTTCCGGAAAGAATTGGCTACTCTTTACCATGTACACTTTCAAACTGTTTGACTTGTGTTCCGGAAAGAATTCGCTACACTTTACCATGTACACATTCACTCTGTTTGACTTGTGTTCCGGAAGGAAATGGCTAGTCTTTACTATGTTCACTTACATACTGTTTGACTTGTGTTCCGGAAAGAATAAGCTACTCTTAACCACAGTCACTCTGTTTGACTTGTGTTCAGGAAAGAATTGGCTACTCTTTACCATGAACACTTTCAAACTGTTTGACTTGTATTCCGGAAAGAATTGGCTACTCTTTACAATGTACACATTCACTCTGTCTGGCTTGTGTTCCGGAAAGAATTGGCTGCTCTTTACCATGTACACATTCACTCTGTTCCGGAAGGAATTGGCTAGTCTTTACTATGTTCACTTACATACTGTTTGACTTGTGTTCCGGAAAGAATTAGCTACTCTTAACCATATTAACTTACATACTGTTTGACTTGTGTTCCGGAAAGAATTGGCTAGTCTTAACCATGTTCAGAAGGCAAAATAGATATCCAAGAAGAATTAGAAGAGCAGCGTAAAGACTTCAGTATTAAATTAAGTGTACCTTATACTCTTACTCATTATGACAATGCAAGGTTTGCGTTAGCAGCATTTTAACTAGCAAAATGCAATATGCACAACAGAGTTATAATTGAAAAAAGTTTATTTAAAAGATTAATATCGAAGTGTTTTGCTATACTTTATGAGCCAACATCACCTTTTTATGAAAAGTTCAGAGTCAGATTGATTAAGTTGAAGTCAAATGGGTCAAGTGCTTGTATTGTTCATTGATACACTCTGATTCTTGTTCTTTGCCAACCTTGTTTTGTTTTTGTGCTGTATTTTTTGTTTATATATATTTTTACTTACACCAGTTAATCCTCGTGTAATGCGAGTTGATTGTAAAATATTAGGGATTTCAATAGTTTTTGAAAACCAGGGATCGTTTGACTTCTGTTGAGATTTTAAAGTGGTCATAATCAAATAGTTGCAAGTCATATCTTGTGTTCATTTAACTTAACTCGTTATTAAAGTGCTATATCGTTATTTTAATATATGTTCAGGGGTCAAATAAGTATTAATTTCATAATTAAAATGCAAAAGACACAATATTTATCTTTATTCTTGCAAAATTTGACCAAGTTTCTAAATTCTCATGCATCAAAATGATTTCAAGCTCAGAATCCATTGGGGGATAAATGAGGAAAAAAACTAATTTGCTTGCATAAAAATTCAAGAATCTGCATCTATGGAAATCCCTGAATAGATAATTTTCTTAAGAAAGATCACAATGTTCACGTAGAAGTAGTATTTTATAAATCATTATCGGCATCATTTTCATCAAAGTCCATATCACTACTATCATGTCCATCATCGTCATCATCGTCATTGTCATGTCCATCATCATCATCATCGACATAATCATGTTCATCATTGTCATCAAGGCCTTTATCATGTCCATCATCGATATTATCATGTTCATTATCGTCATCATCGTCACTATCATGTTCATCATCGTCATTATTATGAGCAACATCATCATTGTTAGCATGTGAATGATCTGTAAAAAAAGGTCAGAAAAAAGAAGTGTCTTTCAAAAGACATTTAATAATTTTTATTTCCTTATTTATTTTAAGATTATATTTTCAATAGATGTCATAAAATGTCCTACCTCGAAAAGATTTGCTACCTCATACTGATCGTTATATGATATTGCATTATAAAATCCAGACATAGTATTCAATTGAAACAAATTACATGTATTAGTATTTTATTTTAATTTTGCATTGATTTACATAATAAACATTCAAACAAATTAAAAATTATGACTAACATTTAAACGAATTCAAAATTATCACTTAACATTTTTAAAAATGGTACGTACCTCTTATGGACGCTCTAAGAGGAAATATGGGGTGTCTTTGCTGTTTCCTTATTAAGGACAGCTCTTCAAGTTCGAGCTCTTAGAGTTTCTCCATCTGAAATTTGGCATTGGCTAATTCCTTTCGAAACGAATCCAGCTCTTTCGTCTCCCTGTTCAGTTTTCTCACTTCAGGTTTTAAGTATTTCATTGTTTTTTCATTGGATATCAGTCTGCATTCGTAGTTTTCAATTAGTTTTGTTACTTAATTAATTTTCTCTAGTCGAGCCATTGCAAAGCAAAGTGATACAAATTATTTTTATTTTATTTTTTTCCCAAAAAGGTAAATTCTCTGTTAAACAGTTGAATAGTAATTACAAATCATATTCCAAAGTGTCAGCTTAAATGCACAAAAGCATTCAAAATTAGTTTTCCTCTTATAGATATTATCACATACTTAATGAATCAAAATTATCTGATTTTTTTTTCTATTTAACTTTTGACTTCGGTATTTGTACTTAATATATCACTTCCACCATGCAGGTGGTACATCGAGAACTGCTTGGTTTGAGTCAGGACAGGTTGCAGTGAATTTTTACGTCCAACTCTATTTTACAAAGAAATTGTTAGATTGCTATCAGTGTCCATCAACGCTGGCTATTCTTCCTAGCTACAATTGACACTTGACATCAGCAAAAGTTTAATTTAACCAAGTGATATGTATCTAACAATTTATATGTATCTAGCAATCTGATAGTATGGTCTTTAACTTTTGAAATTGTATTAGTTATATGGAGTTATCAATCTAACATTAATCAGCAAAGAAGTGTCAAGCTTTCGAATCAAGGTCAGTCTGTTCACATGTATATGCGAGTAGGTGACTGAATCCACATGATTTTCCTCAAAACGCATAGAATGCACCAAATCGTACAATTGTTTTCAGAATTTACCAACATGGGCAATTATCTAGCACAATTATGATTAGACTTCTCGTGTAAGTCATATTATAATCAAAGCGCTGGTTGATAGCGTAGTTCCAACGGAGTAATAAAAATGTTTTGAACAGCGAAAGGCACGTTAAGGAAGTGGAAAGATTGCTGTTGATGGTCTTAAATTGGCTGTCATAGGGGAGCAATGAATAACAAGAAGTAGTTTTTCATATAAGAATTTAATTAATTTAATAACACGAGAAAAAGAAACAAAAGAGAGGTGGAGAAGAACAAAAGAATCGAACTTTTCCTGCACAGATAAAATTACCAGTCGCAATTTCAGCCAACCAGATACTTGAGATTTGAGACTGGTTTCCAATCTCAGTTTTATAACCTTCAACCTTGGTGTTGACTATGTCGGTGAAACCATCATATGAAATCACATGATAGATGAATTTTTGAATGAAAAATACAAATTAAACGCATTGTCAAATTAAGTTTTTAGGAGGGGGCGTTGGGCTTAATTTAAAGATTGGATTGACAAAAGACTTCTACTTTCCAAATGCATAATGGGTTCACGGAGAAAGTCATGCTTTTTTCATACCATGATGTCCAATTGGTTGGCAAAAATTTACAACTATTTCGTAGCTGAAACATAATTGTATAATTATGTTATTCGGCATAAGCTATATACATAATTATAAGTTTGTAAACTGGTTAATTATTTATATCACTATGACTATATTAACATATTCATTTGTTTTATAAATGATATAAGTGTTCTTTGCAAAATGATTTTTTTTCAAAATTTTAACTCTGTTCATTTGCAATTTAAATAAAGTCAGTGAATGCGTTTAAAAATAAAAATAATTGTTACATATTTTCTTCATTGCAAAATGATGTTGTTTTTTTTTCAAAATTTTAAACTCTGTTCATTGTTGTTGTTTTTTTTTTCAAATAGAAGTCAGTGAATGCATTTAAAAATAAAAATAATTGTTACATGTTTTCTGTATTTTCTTTCATAGTAACATAAAGGGTTAGATGCTGATCAGTTTTTTTTTCTTTTGCTGCAAACTAGATGTGTTATTTCCGTTTTAAGGGAATTTAATAGAAGATTATAATACAACCAGACCGCGATTTGGCTCTCTATTTATATGGCTTGTTTTTATGTTCAAATCAGTTTAAAATTTATGATTAAAGCATAAGTTGTTTAGAACAATAACATAAATATGTCATAATTGAGTTTTTGTTGAAGATTAAGAATCTATGAACCTGCCACAGAGCCTGAAGTGCGGAGTACGGAACGGTATGCGGTACGTGCCGGACCTAGGTCAAGGATGACTTCGAGGATTGCAAGGATGAGTAGGTTGGTGGTTTTGTAAAAAGTATATCTGTAAGTTCATTTAATTCTGCAGGAAAAGCAACAAAAAAACATGATTAAATATGGTCGCTATCGCAAATGTCGCTGTTCATTTATTTAAGAAAAAAGTATTTGAATTTAAATTTAAAGGTAGCTACGATATTGCAGCATTTTATAGAACTATATGTAAACAATAAATTAATTAGTAAAATATATTAATATCCTGAGCAAATACCACGTTTGGTTTTAATAATTAACAGATATAAGCAATAAATTATCAATAACCATAGCTTACAGTATAACAGTCTGGGATTGTAAATTAGTTTTATTGGTATCAAATTTGCATAAAACGGTATGTATCTAGCAAGTGCAGACTTAACATAAGTCTACAAACTATAATTGTGAGAGCTTTATATGATTGGGAGAAAGGAAGTGCAGTCCGTCAACTCGGGGCTTGTTGACGCGGGGATATATATGCATTTTCATTACTGCCCATGAACATGCTCAATCAAACCTATCATATTTGTCGTTTTTTGGTGGCTTTCAAAGTACTCTTTTCATCTATTTAAATTTAATGAACATCTATGCAAGATAAATGAACAGTAGTTAATTCCTGTAGGTAGAACATTTGACAAATACAGGATCTATTGAAGTTGTGCTTTTGACTAAAGTTGTTTCCATATTAAATAACAGTAGAACTGTTCGTTTCTTATTTTATATATTCTTTATAAAATAGTTTTCATCTATGAAACTACTTCTTTCTTTCCGGTTGACTTAATAGATTGTGGTATATCACATAGGAGTAGGATTGCAACTTTAGATTCTATGTATTAATCATTTATAAATACTTTAAATAGTATAAAGTACTGTTAAATCCATTTTCGAAGTGGAATAACTTTCGTGGATTCTGTGGACTGTGAGATCGATCCACGAATTAAAAATATTGAGTGTAAACATTTTTTTGAAAATTAAAATCCACTGACTTGAGAACCCACGAAAATGCCGTTTTACCAAAACCCATCATATTTATGCCCACGAAAAAATAATTATTAACATTATACATAAATGTTATGACATTTAAAAAAATATATATGCATCGAATAATATAAAGTTTTTGCTTTTTGGACAGGGAGATTAGGGCAGGGACAGGATATGAGGTGGTGTATTTTGCAGAAACGTATCAACTGATTAGCTAACAGTGTAGAACCTGATCAGACTGTGCAGCTACTCAGACTTATTTAGGTCTTCTCTGGTTGCAAATGTGAAATATTCTGTACTTACATTGTAGCAGTTAAAAGTTATATTTACTTCTGGAGTGTATATTGATATGTGGTCTGCCTATACAATTTATGTGTAATATTTTAAAGTTGTCTAAGCAACTTTGATATAACAAATGTCACACAAATCCTCTTAAATGTATCTATGATACATAATCTCTTTCTAGCTAGATCGTTTTTGAATATTTTTCTACTTTATCAGATTTACACTCTAATAGGATCCGAAAATAGAAGTCGATGGCGGGCAAGAATGACAATTCATGTATTTGTTGATGTAAAGAAAAATTTTTGCAAGTGCTTAATTTTCCTGTAAAAAAGCTATATATCATTTGGGAAAATGGTGTTTTCAAGTGCCGCAAGATGAATGTTCAAACAGAACCATACAGTGTTGTGTGTTAATTAGATAAGCAAGTGACTATTGTACTTTTAATTGAGATGCTGTTCATTTCAATCAATTAACTTAAAATTTGCTCAATTATTTACCACTAAACTTTGAATGCGAATTTGAGAATGATGCGATCATCTTATTCATACCCATTAAAATTTCTAATGTGTTTTGGAATTTCTCCTAAGAAAAGTGCAAAAGATAACAAAAATGTCAATTTCAAATATGACACCTCAAACGAATAAGAAAAAAGTGAACCTGGAGGTACCGCAATGGAACGGCCAGTGGCAAACTATTTGGCACAAGGCGTTAAAAGCAGGTACTAGGGTGCACCAGCCTCACACTTGCCCTTACAGAATCTCATATCGTGGTTTAAAGCAAAAGGGTTCTACGTGATATGAAATAAAAACCGGTTTGAACATTTTGCCTCTCGCCCCACAATATAAACAAACAGGTACAAGTTGTCTTGGTGAAAAGGCTACGACCCACCAATCAACTCTAAAACGTTACGCGCAAAAGCGCAAAAACCTATTAAACGTAAAAAGCTAATGGTATTGCCAAACAAAATAAATCAAATTTTCAATAAAATCAGTTTTACTATTCTAAGTTTACAAATTCTCAACGACTATATAGAATATTCAGTGAGTAAATCATTTGTGTTTTCGTCAACATATTAATAATAACTTTCTGCCAACGTGACACACCTGTAAACCATTTTAGAACCTTGGGTTAAACAAATCTGTAGAAAAATTGTCAGCAGGATGTAAATTCACGAGAATTGTACACAACGTGCTTGGAATTTCAATTCCTTGTAAAAAGAATCCTCGTTTGGGATTTAAATACAGTTTAATTGCTTTGAGAGTATAAAATTATACATCTGATGCACTGTTAGCTGTCATTGCAATTCCCAAATTTAGCATGGCCATGTGTCCATTTAGTGGTTGCATTTATATTTGGTTCAATGGGATTGCATAATTTTTCTAATTGTTAGAAAATGTATTTCTATCAATAAGTACTTTCGCATAATTGAATAATTTACTCAGATTTTTAGATTTTTTTTACAAAATATAACTACAACCACTGAGTCGAGAGGTGTTTATTAATGGGCATTTACGAAAAAATAATCAGTCGCACTAGAGCGATTTAATTTCGTAAAGCCCATTAATAAACACTAACTTATACTTATTGTTCACTCAATCATCTTATACAGAATGTTTGCTTACACCATTTCAATCATCTTTTGCCACTTTTCGAGCCAATATACGGAAACCTGCGATCAACACCAGTAAAATAGTATGTCGAGAACGTTATTTATGTAGGGTATTAATACTTCTAAGTTTTAATGTTTGCCTTTTGACGTTCTTTGTGTTACGTCAGGTCCCCTGTTGTAATTTTATTATGATCAGTTGTAATTTTATTATGATCAATATAAATGTGGACCAAAAACCACCAAAAGCTGAATACTGCACTGAGCACCACTGTTTGGAACAGGTCAAAATCTGTACCATTTTCTTATAAAGATAATGAGTTGCGCTTAACTCGGTGCCGAGCAGTGTCTGCATAAACATGAATTTCCATTACTGAACATGTTAGATCATAACGAGCCGAGTTTTTTCAATTTATCTTGTTCAATTGCTTCTAGTGTACCCGTTTTATCTATTATCTTAATATACATTCTAACCTTATATTTCTAATAGAATTAATGTGTCAATGCTTACAAATTATCATATTCAAAGTCGTGCAATGGTTTCTATCTACTGCTTTGTGTAGTACTTAAGATGGCGACATAATAAGCCACTAAAATGAATATGTTATTTTTGTTTCTAATCTGCCTATTGTGATTTGTTTCTAGTACAAGTTTTATGTTTAAATTCATTGAGCGCGAAAAGTGAAACAATGTTGTATATTTCATTTCCAGACTTCGAATGGTCGTCTACACAAACAAAATCTGCTGTGCGTGCTTAATTAAGCAGCAAAAATGGAAACTTCGAGCAATATGCAACTGAAACATTAGCTAATTAACAAAACATATGAATGAACAAAACAAAGACAAAGTCTCCAATATTTCAATAACTTAAACAATGAAAAATAAATTATTTATAAAGCATAGTTTACTGTATGAACATGGGACATATGTTTCCTCCTTATTCGACTATAATAAGAAGACTAACGTATTAACTCAATAATGTAATGACCTGCTGAGAATTAATGGAGGTTCATCAGCTAGGGGCCATTAAAATTACACGCTAGATTATCACAAGTTCTGTGAATTTCCAGTGAAAGTGTCGTTAGTCCATAAACTGTCACTGGGTAATCAGGCCTGCTAAAACTTCTTCATTAAAAATCCGGAGATTTTGTCTTATTATGTCAATGATGAATACGACGATGATGATGATGCTGTTGTTGTTTTAATGTCTTGTTTCTGTTGTTAATATTGGCCATGACTAATCACAAATGAAGATGATAACCATGGGGTTGTCTTAATGTCTTTTTGCTCTGATCACTATGATAGTGACTGAAAAAATGAAGATGATGATTATAATATTTTTCTCATATTCTTCTTTTTAATTATTTTCTTCAAAGAATTTTATAAAATTTTATGTATTTTGCCGATTTTGTCAGAAATGGTTAAACAGACTTGTTTAAAAATGACTATTGTCTATTTTTAACAGTATCATTCGTTAACAAAGAGATGTTTCGTTAAGGTACACATTCGAAATCATCAAACATTGTTAACTTTTTTCACCTGTTTTTTTTACTGTTCATTTTTATATTAAAATATATTAAGAATACTGTCTAATTTAGTAGAGTGAATATGATCTAATATTTAAGATCTACTGATTGGAAGCCAATTACAAATATAACTTGCATGTTACGATTACACACAAAAAATGAGAATTATCTCTGATTAGTTATCAAAAATATTACATATTTAACTCGACTTGGCCTCAAAACTTAATGGAGCTTAATGTGTTAACGCAAAACTTTTTTCGTTGTTAAATACTCATCTGAGATCATTGTATAACGTTAGATAGCAAATAGTCTGAATAATATTATAATATTTTTATTTGCAATTATTCATCATTCACATACCGAAGGCACGGTAGATATATCTCTGTAGCGCTCATTCCCAGGCTAGGCAGCGTGGTCTGTAATAATTCATTTCCATTTTTGCATATGTACAGGCTCAGTCAAACCGAGTCAACAGCCAAACCGAACCTGCAATACGTATTTTGAGGTTTGTCGGTGGCTTTCAGTGTTCTTTTCCAACAATTTGTATTATGTTTGATATATATTTTATACCTACTCTAATGGGGTTTTTTGCACGATGTATTCTAATTACACTTATAATGCGAGAAATAATAATTTTGCTGAAAATAGGGTCTGATGTTAGTAACTTGTTACATGTAGCACGTTCATTAGGAGGCAATTTGATTTTCCTATTGAATAAAGGTCGTACATACATTTTTACTGTTAGGTCAAGCACTTAAAATCTTACATTTCTCAAAAGAACCAAATTAGAGACACATTAAAATATTAAAAACTCACTTCTATTAAAGCATGACAGATAAACTTGTTTCGGCATTTTTTCGAAATTGTATCACTCCAGTCTCTGTGGAATTTTGTTTACCAACTTTAAAAATACTAATTGCTACTTTTAAACGCTGAAAATTTCTGTGGCTTACTTCTTACTACTCAAACCCTATATTTTCTCAAAAGTCATTTTCTTTTTAAAATTTCAATGTTCATTTTCCACAAATCAATTATGGTTTCCTTGTTGTTGTTGGCATCCTTCTGTCTCTAGAGACAATACAGTCTGCATCCGAGCGTTTGACCTCTCCAGTCGTAGGCCTATACGAGTTGTATGGAGATCCTGTAGCGCCCAGTGCCAGGATCCCCCTCTCGGTGTTGCTGGCAGTCCGGCGGAAAGGCAAGCCGATACGGCCGGTGCCAGCGCAGCTTCAGGTGCCAGAAGTCATTGAAAAGCCATCTGCTTGCGGGTCTCCGTACCGGATTTTCTGTCTGAATTTCCAATATCAGTTTTATGATCTACAACCTGGATTGTGCTTGAACTGCTTAATGAGTGTATTGTACTATTAGGTCTTTACCGTCTAGACTAATATGGTAACTCACAATTAGTTAAAGAATAAGTTATTAGTTCTCGGCAGTACATTTTAGTAATTATTGTCCCCGTGTTGACACAATTGCCCACGAGAAATTAAATATTATTACTGCTAGGCTCTTCACAGCCAAAGATTTTATGTTTAATAAATTTATGTCGTTTTAGGCAGTTCACAAATAAAAAATTGCGTAATAATGTGTAATAATTTTGCGAAGTAAAAAGTTCAAGAAAACATTCAAGAAATGGTGCGAAGTGTCAGAAAAAAAGGTTTCACATGGTCGAATAGATTCTCTAATAACTTTCCTGTATGTGTTAAAACTGTGTTTTAAAAGACACTTATAAGCCATTGGAAGCCATTGTTAGTATTAAGGTAATTCATACTTGCTCATAATAAAGTTTTACTGATGATGAGGTGTGAAAATAAAATTATCATTTTTTTAACAATTTCCAAACAAACTGTTATTATATTGTTATAAACAGATACATATAGAAAATAACAGGAGACAAAAGTTTTTTTAAAAAATGCAGTTTGTTAGAAAAGTAATAAAATGTGGTATCTGCTATGTTGTCTAATCCGGGTGACAAAATAAAGCATTTTCCACTCAAATAAACTAAAAATAATTAATTACAATATCCAGTTCAATGTTTCCTCTAGGGAAAACCAGTGTTATTTGTTTAGTCTGAAATACCATCCCTACCCCTTTCCACCGCACCTTACCCCACCCTATCCCCACCATCACCTCTCCCCCCCCCCCCTTCTATCAATTCATCCCACCTCGACCCCATCCTCTTCCCTTTCCCCATCCTCTTTCCCTACTCCACCCTCTTCCTTCTCTCCTCCCCATCCTCGCTCGCCTCCTCATCCTCTTCCCCCTCCTCATCCTCTTCCCCCTCCTCATCCTCTTCCCCCTCCTCATCCTCTTCCCCCTCCACACCCTCTCCCCCCTCCACACCCTCTCCCCCCTCCACACCCTCTTCCCCCTCCACACCCTCTTCCCCCTCCACACCCTCTTCCCCCTCCACACCCTCTTCCCCCTCCACACCCCACAAGGGGGGGGGGGGTTCAAAACATGAGGAACAATATAAGGCACGACCACCTTAACCCCCTTAACCTGTGGGCCTTCAGTAGTTCCTCTCACTGAAGTACCACAACCAAGTTACAATGCTATCTTATATCCAACTCTTCTGACATTTCAATTGGTTCGAATTCAATTATCTTATTTCTTCTTGGTAATCGACAGACAAAATTTCCAAATAAATTAATTGATGGGAAAAAAGTAGAAAACGATATGATGATGATGTTAATTTACCTCAAGTGCTGCAGATTCTGTATTTTTCCGATTAAAGGGACTTAATTCAAATAATTTAGGTAATTCATCTAGGCTATATTGGGTTAATAATATTTACGAAGTAGGGACCCGCAATAGCTCAGTCGGTTAGACCGCAAGTTAGAAAGCTATCGGACCTGGGGGTCAATGGTTCGATTCCTAACAAAGATTATAAAATATTAATAAATAATATATAAAATAGTATGAAATTACTTAAAAAATTAAATAGTAAAATTTTTAAAGACATATACTTTACTATATCAAAGGACTTCTAGCCATTGCAACTTTAGTTCTTGATGATATAACTCCTGCTTTTTAGCGTTTGACGTCTGCTGTTTGTCGAAATTCATAATCAGGTCGACCAAATCATGCAATCTCTTTAGATGAGCAATGTGTCAACAGATGTCCATACAAGCAACAACTGTAACTCGTAACGATAGTAGTTTTGTTGCATCAAAGCAAATGATATTTTGTTATAGGTGAACGCCATCTTACACAACAAATACGGTACATCGTAGGTTCGCTTTGATTGAGCCTGTTCATGAGCAGTAATGAAAGGCAAGTACTGCCCACGCAGACTAGCCATGGGTTGAGCACAACTAGATATTTACACAAGTAAACAGTACCAATTTCGATCCATTTCAAATGGTGTGTATATGACAGTGATCATGGAATTGTCGATCGGATATTTCCAGAAAAATACCATTCCATGATCAGCGGCGTTTGGAACTAAACAGAATAAAATTTTGACAGGGAATCTGAGAATATAACCCTGTGCATCACAGATAACGCCAAATAAAACGTGATAGTGCAGGAAAGGGGTGATTGAACAATATCCAAAGTTACGCACGCTGTAATATTGAAACATAGTCGCCACACGGCACAAAAAAATGCGGAATATGGGACTTTGAAATGCATATTGTATGTACGGCTGTAATCATTTACAAAATCTGTTCTTACGGAATTCATACATTCATTTGATATTATCTGATAATATTTTAGTTCAGTTGTGTGTGACGATGGATCATAGATGGCAATGATTTTACCACACACACCGTTCATGCTTCCAAGAAAAAGATCACAATTAATTTATTATTTTATAGCTTTTGCCTACTAAGTACAACAATATGCAAACGCTCTTCATCAGATCATCGCTTCATGTCATTTCAATATAAATCGACATTAAAATGAAGAATTTGCTTTCATGCCTTTATGGTGCTATACTGTAGAAAACGGAACAAAGAAACGCATACTGAAGTTGTTTTCTGTGTATCTTCAGAACATAATTCCTGGCATCCTTGTGATAGGGAGTTCACTGTCACGGTAGATCTTTATTTAAATAACTGTCACTGTTAGAATTTTGTTTCATTGGTATTGCTCTGCAACATTTGTATTTCAGTGTGTGATATGTTTTACCTATGTGACAGCAGGTATGTTACAAATTAAAAGGCTTCCGTAGAAGTGTTATTGGGCTAAAACGCTTTAGTGGTATGTATATTACATAATTATGCAAAATGACATTCTGACACTAAACATGCTTGCTAATATAGGGGTTTCATTAAACTAATGTCAAAAAATCTTCCTATCTTGGATTTAGCCATGCTCGTCTCAGCAGTAATGAATAACGACGGCTGCACTATATTTATTGCCAGCTAAATGGTGATCGTGCATCTAAGACAGGCTACATTATTTCTAGACAACTTACGGAATAAAGAATATGGTTATTTTATTCAGTTAATCCAGTTAATCCAGATAATCATGTCCATGAACAGGCTGAATCAAACCGAGCCTGCAATATTTTCATATTTGTCGTGTTCGATGGCTTTTAAAGTTCCCTTTTCATCTATGTGTACATTCACGACAGCATTGTCTCAATAAAGTAAAATATGCATATCAGGAATTGCCACATCAAGACAACACAGCCACCCACGCAGCAGCCAAAGAGTACAAAGGAAAGGAGACCATGGGTTTATCAAATGATCAGTTGCAAATGAGACACCGCAAACAACTAATAAAAATGAGAACCTGAGGGGTTACCGCCTTGAAATGGTCATTGGCAAAACAATTTTTAAAATGGGTATTTTAACCAGGCTAAGGTGCACCAAAAAATCCCGGATTTCGTAAAATATGCCTCCTCCCAAACGATAGTGTGCATATTGATGGTGATGGTCATCACCTGCCAAAGCGTCTTCATTAAATTTTCCGGAGATTTAGTCTGAATATGTCAATGATGAAGACGATGATGATGTTGTTGTTTTAATGTCTTGTTGCTGTTGTTAATAATGACTATGACTAAACAAAATTGATAATGATAAAGATGATAACGATGGCGTGTTTAATGTCTTTTTGCTCTGATTGTGACTGAAAAAATGAAGATGATGACGATAATGATGGTGATGATGATGATGATATTTTTCTCATATTCTTCTTTTTAATTATATTCTTCTAAGACAATTAATTATAGAATGAACATGAAATGCAAAAAGATAAAGCAGGTGTAACATCGAGGGTCTTGTTTACTTTGTGACACGCGGTTATTGTATAGTTGTGCCAGAGAGACTGAGGCAGCATGTCACTGACCACGTTCTCGTTATCTCGGAACTGGGTTAGAATATTATAGGGGCTAATATTCTAACCCAGCTCGGAATATACCGGAAATGTGCGACTGCAGTAAAAAAACTAAAACATTCTTTGCACATCTTTAAATTAGATTTAATAAATCTTTTTTGCAATTTCATTGAAATCCGGAAATCTTGTCTATAAATCCGGAGATCCGGAGAAGTAACTTAAAATCCTGAGATTTCGGATAAAGTCCGGAGATTTGGCAGGCCTGGATAATCCGATACAAAATTTTATACATTCTTTGCGAGTAATCTTAACCTGCTATGGTTGTTACTAATACCTTTCCAGACGCTGCACTACTATTTCATCGGCGAAAAAATAACGTATTATAAATCGGTTGCCGTTTTCTCAAACATTCAAATACAAATTTTGTTTGAAAGTGTAAATTTGTCTTTGAATGATTGAGAAAACGGCAGCCGATTGATAATGGAGGTTAAATGTCGATGAAAATGCTTTTTAACAGGAGTACGGTGCTCTTTATTGGATCGAAATCGGGCCAATAATTACTGAGAAATAAGCAAAAACTTACCAGAAGAGAGTGATTTTGTGTGTGCAAGACATCCAAAAAGTCACCCTGTGACTTCACCATATTGAAAAACGTGAATTTAATGCATTAAGTAACATTTAAACG
Organism: Corbicula japonica; assembly: GCA_038501625.1. Lineage (NCBI taxonomy): Eukaryota > Metazoa > Mollusca > Bivalvia > Venerida > Cyrenidae > Corbicula > Corbicula japonica. The sequence continues at coordinate 10,285,131 of JAZAYU010000013.1, read as the reverse complement.
AAATAATATCCTTAAAAAGTATGGAAAATGAGAAAAAAGTATGCTAAATGTCATCTTAGGGGCTCCGTTTGTCTGCATATTTAGTGCAACCTATAAATGTTAAGGTTTTTAACGTGAAGCATTGTCAGTTACTATATGACATCATCATCGTCATCATCGTCATCATCATCAAAATCAGCATCATCATCATCATCAATCCGAGTCCCGAGGACTGTCAACTGATCGACGTGTGTATTGATTCAAGCAAAAATAAATTACATCTTCAGAAAAAGTAAGGTTTAGATTCATTCTTACCGAACTGTGTTACCATGTTGTGATTGTTTATTAACAGAGGGACAGTAAATGATCAAGTAGTTATGTTTTCTTCACTCAATTACCTAAATACAGATGGAAACTTGTTTATTTTTGAGCGATGGGTCGAATTTTCCACCTTCTTCGGTGATTTTCACCATAATGTAGTGACTGTCTGCAAAGACCATTGCAGTTTTATACAGCTTATGTTAGCCTAGAACGATTGCAATCACTAAAGTGACTTAAATCGGCATTAGTAAAAGATAAAAGTAAAAATACTAACGCTTTTCTCACTCTCATCCGCAATTCGAGCCGCTCTTATCATCCGAGCCTGACGTTGTCATCCGAGTGCTGATTATTGGGATACATACCGTGATGAAGAAAAGTATGAATACTTTAAACCTGTTTATTTTCAAAGGGTAGGCGGGTGAGCAGGCTGATTTGGGTCCAGACTGATCGAAAATGCTTATAGCCTTAAGGGCTTGTTAAAAAAAAAACGCCTGGACACCAAGACCGTATACTTTAAAAAAAATCATTCTTGAGTACGAGTGCATTATAAAGTTTAGCTGTTACCGAAGTTAACATATTGCATGCACGTTCAGTAAATTTCGACAACGACTCTAAATCAATAGAGGAAAGAGTGCTAGACTTGTACTAAATGAAATGTTCTGCGGTTTAAATTGCTGGTTAAAGCAGGGTTCAAGGTTATAAAACTGAGTTTGGAAACCAGTCTCAAATCTCAAGCATCTGATTGGCTGAAATGGCGACTGGTCGCCATTTCAGCCAATCAGATGTTTGAGATTTGAGACTGGTTTCCATGCTCAGTTTTATAACATTGGGCACAGCTCTACTTTGATTGGAAATCGCGTCTCAAATCCTGATTATGTTGCACTCTACAGACATAAAGGGATTTTCTAATATTATTAGGAATTAATTTGTGCATGAAATTCCATCAGCTTAAAGTTCTCGCAGCTATTGTGAAACATTTATGTAAATCTTTCTCAAAGTAGTATGCTTTGAGTTTCATAACAACCCTATTATGCTAAATTGTATTAAGCAATCCTTTTTAGTTGCAAATATAACGTAAATATAAAGGAGTTCCTAAGCAGCTTACAGATTCACCATAAACTGTCTTAAAAAGTTCAAATGAACTTGTGCATCAGATCATGTTCTGGTTTGAGCGAGCTGAATTGTTTGCCACATCTACTAATACTAGAATATCCCTCACATTCTTATACAGAATAACACGACAATAAGAAAAATGAGAACTCATGATAGACTCTATTAACGCTGTGAATTTTAGATCTTTGAAACTTTACACCAGATAATAATCGAATAATAAACATCCAGCATAACTGCAAACTCTTGATATAAAGAAGTTAATGTGAACTGTATGGACTGCTTTTATTTGGTTTCTGCAAGATGCAGCTAAAAGTACATAGGATGTCATGTAAATGTAAATTGGTGATTTAGTTTCAGTCATAGATTTTCCTGTACATCAATTTATCAGTTCTGTCACGCATTATGGGTACCTTGGGAATCAAGTTGGCATTTATCAGGTCGCAGATATTGCATCGAAACATTGGCCTATTCTTCACTTATACTGACGGGTATGTTCTCATCAGGAAACTTCTATAACTTTATAACGGTTGCGAAATTTTTAACACACTTTCCAATTAGGTATAAACTGCGTTATTATATGGCTATTCCTTTCATTAAACTTAGCTACATGGTCCAGAAACATCTAAACTGTTTCTTAAGTGCACTATTAATGCATCTGGAGAAGCTCGTGGTCCAAACTCATTAAAATTTGTATGTATGTTGTATATGCAAAGGAAACTAGCAATAAAGTATGATTAAAATGTACCCTGACGGAATGCGAATATTATTGATTTTAAATAAGGCAGAACCGTTCTCTATTATAAATAATTTTGTGTTGTTTTTGTTGTTGCTGTTGGCGGTGTGAGCAGTATAATGCATTTCCATTACTGCCCATGAACATGCTCAATCAGTTGTAATATTGTCATATTTATCGTGTTCGGTGGCTTTCCAAGCTGCTTTTTAATCTATTATTATAATAATGTATGTGGCCAATTTTCACCATGTTCACTTTCACACTGTTTGACTTGTGTTAGGAAAAGTATTGGCTACTCCACCATATATATCTTCATACTATATGACTTTGCCAAGCTTCAACTGGGCCCAAGATCATAAAGCTAAGATTGGAGACCAGTCTCAAATCTGAAGAATTTGCTGGCTGAAATGGCGATCGTCATTTCAGCTAATCAGATGCTTGATATTTGAGACTGGGCTCCTGATTTAGTTTTATGATCTTGGGTCCAGATTTCTTATGATAGTTTGGCCAGGAATTTACGAAAATGAGATGGACAGAAAGTTACACCAGTAGCAAAATTGAAAGGAGAAGTACTGCTGAAAGTTAGAGCAGCAGTAATACTGTAACACCAGTCATACTATTGGCAGTGACAACAGTTTCACTTGACCTGCCAATAATAACTTATACCATAAACCCATCTCAGAATAATGTGAAGAGATTCGTTAGACGAGCACGTACTGACTATGACAGACACCTGTGCCCAAGGTTATAAAACTGAGCATGGAAACCAATCACAGTTTTATAACCTTCAGCCCAATACGTGCGTATAAACGGATGAGTTGCGTGAACTTAAAACTTCTTCGACTCTAGAAACCCTTTTTCTGTTTGCCTTGTAAAATGCAAACAAATTTGAAAGAGATTTTTGTGAAATATCACAAAGTACACAATCGTTGTATCTTGCCATGAACTTAAAGTTTTCTAAAAATTGGTTATTTGTTTGTATTTATGTTTTTGCATTTGTACACATCGACTAATCTGTTGATGCCATTAAGTCTTAATTTGTACCTAAGCTGTAGTTTAAACATCTCAGCGCCTGCTGAAAGTCCGCGGTAAGTCTAGATACATGTGGAAATTCCTTCTCAACGAAAATCGCCATTTTTAGACTTTCGCGCGCATGCGCGAAAGTCTTAAGCTAGAAGTCTAGAACACGGCGACGCGCAGTCTTTAACTTCCGGTGTATCACTGCGACATCGAGCGTATTCAAGTAAGCGGGGTTTTGTGGTCACCGCGAGAGCAGGCCGAAATGAAATGCAGACGTTTTAAGCACATTCAAGCACACAATTCCACGAAAGAATAGTGATCTATAGTACGTGTCCGTGTAATTTTGTAGCGTCCATGCCAAAAACTCCATCAAACAAATGTTGAGTGAAATCACGTTCAGCTACGTTAGTGAACAAACAGCTGAATATGCATGAGTAGTTTAGTTACGCCTAACAAGTTCCATAGTTGTGCGGCGTCAGAAAGTAGTGCATATTAAGAAAGTAAATTTATTACGAACGATGACGAACATTTGTACAGACAGTGCGACAAAGAAAAGAAGAAAACAATATTATGTTGTTGTTCAAACAAAAATTAAGGGATATTAAAAAACCAATTATAAAGAAATCAGTCACGTGATCAGTGACTAAACTGTATTAAGGTCAGCGAGAAACACGTCTCTTTTTATCAGGATGTTGTTTTGTTTTAGACAATTAACAGTTTAGCAATCTCTTATTACTCTCTTAATTGAATTCGTTTTATCTCTAACCAGGAAATAACGGTTGTGCTTATCTTATCATTGGCCAATGCTTGTTAAATGCTGGCAATTACTCATCGGAGATGTAACATGATACTATGAATGAACATTCTCTACAAAGTTTAAGTAGCACCGCCTACTAATTAATATTAATAGCTTATGTCTCATTGATACTAGAAGTATACTCTACAGGATTTAGTATTGTTTAGCCAGCTTATACACTACATAACATTTGCATTTACAATAGTAGACAGGGGCGGATCCAGGATTTCAGCAAGGGGGGTTCAACTCAGCGAGTTATTTTTTAACAATGTTAATTTTAACTAAGCTAGAAAATCAGTCCGTTTATGAGGCCCAAATTAATTTGTAAGAGGCCTAACTTATCATGGGGGGTCCTGGAAAATTTGAAAATCTATATGCCAAATCCCGCATTCTGGGGTATTTTGTGGGGATTTTATAGCAGATGTTTGACTACTCTTTCATACTGGCCGTGAGCAAGTATTCAAGTTGACATGCAGTTTCTATCGTGTGCACATATTAAACGATGTTAGCCAGAGTTGACATTCTGCTGCGTAATGTAATTCTCCGGCGCGAAAGTCTTTCAACGCTTTCAGCGCTTTGATTTCACTACATAAACGTTTTCGTCGCTTAAACCTCTACAGAAACCAATCTACGTCACCCCCGGTTTGTGGCTGTTTGTGGTATCTTTGAATTTAGCTGTGTGTATGCTGTATTCTCTGTTATATTCCTGTATTAATGTTCACTCTTTTTTGTATTGGATAAACAACTGAAGATTCCAGCTGGGTGGTTGTGCTGAATTAGCCGAATGTTTTACAAGTTCTGCATCGCTAGCCATATTTTATCTCAAGTTAATTTTTATTCCTCTTACTTGTTTTTAATAAATGGTGTTGTACTAATAATTGCTCACCGTTTCTGATGGACGGATAAAGTGGCCACTTACCGTAATATTATTGCTATATGGTGATCCACAGGTATTTGACAAAATACATATTATTATAATAGGCTCTCTATATATAATTGTGCATAAAATTATGTAACGTAAATTCAACAAGCATGATAAACAAACAATCTGAACTGTAGTAAAATTCGGAACCATTACTTCTTTAACCTTGTTATCCCCAATTGGCAATTTTACGGTTTTCTCCACCCGTTCATATGCTTTTCTTTTAGGCAATCGGGCAAGTACCCGTGTGGTGATCATAGAAAAACAATCAATTAAATTCATGGAAATAATCAAGCAAGTCACACTAGGAATAGATTTATATCAATTTATTTTAACTTTTAACAAACAACAACGAAACAATAAACTTAATTTAAAAAATCGGCAACCAAATGTCTTTAGTTAACAACGAACAACGAATTTAATAATATTGTAACAAATTCAATACAAGTACAACTAATTAATGACTGAACACAAGTATCATCATTCTTTGAACACGCATTTCTCATTAGACTCTGGTATATTTAATTTTATATCTAAAATGATGGGGTATTTTTGCAAGTAATTCAAAATGCTCAATGAAATACCGTAAATAAACAACATCTTGTTCCAATTATAGTTCCTATACGATACCAAATGCATTCGAATATACTTAATGACCATGTGGAACGAAATAAATGCATCTACTCTTTTTCTATTTAAATAGGTCAGTGATTAAACTCTGAATCAAATACTTTACATACTGAATGCCAATGACTTTTGTTTTGTTATTAAAATTAACATAACCAACCCTGAATTGCACATATCGTTTTAATTATAGATGTGTTTCCATTTTATAGATTTGTTTCATTTTATTAGCTTATTAATAACTCTCCACGTTGTTCAATGTATACAGTAAATGGCAAATGATGTTGAGATATTTTCATGTAATGACTAGATGATCCAGTTAGCTTCACGCGGTAAAGCCAACAGCGGGGACGTTTGTATCCTGGCGTTTCAGTTCTTTCACAACGCCTATAATATCCTCCATGAACACCTGGATCTGCAATCAGACAATAAAGTATTTATTAAAACCAGAGATGTTTGTAAAACATATATACCCCCACCCCAAACGCCTATTAAAAGGTAATCAGCTGTCATTTTATTGAAGGTGACTGTGACCTTGGCCTTTGACCTACTGACCTCAAAATCAATAGGGGTCATCTACTTGCGATGACTAACCTCCCTACCAAATCTGAAGACTGTTTGTCAAATTGTTGTCTAGTTATTGATCGGACAAGCTTGTTACGGACGGACGGACGGACCGACCGACATGTGCAAAGGAATATACCACCGCTTCTTCGAAGGGGGCATAACTAACTGATGTATAGAAAAGTAAAGGCACTGCTTAATTATTTCTTTTTTCATGGGAATTAGATTTTCATGCTTAACCTTAAACAATATTAATTAAAAATAATGAATGGATCAGGGTATCTTCTTCCAAACTCGTCGGCCCAAGATCATGAAAGTGAGATTGGAGACCAATCTCAATTTCAGCCAATCAGATGCTTGAGATTTGAGACTGGTCTCCTTTCTTAGTTTTATGACCTTGGGTTTTGGTGTAAGAAAGACAGCTAGACTTTTACTAAATGAAATGTTCTGCGAATTTAATTGCTGGTTAAAACATCTCAACTTGGATTGGAATTATAGTCTCAATCCTGATGAAGTTCCACTCTACAGACATAGAGGGATTTTCTTGTATAATTGGGAATTAATTTGTGAATGCAATTCAACCAGCTCAAGGTTCTCGCAGCTATTGTGAAATATTTGTGTAAATCTTTCTCAAAATTAAAACCAAGAAAGTGTTTTATTTAGTTTCATAACAACCATAATATGCTCAGTTGTACTAAGCAATCCTCTTCAGTGGCAGATATAACGTAAATATATAAGAGTTGCTAAGCAGCTTACAGATTCACCATCCATTGTCCAAATTAACTTGTGCGTCCGACCATGCTGTGTTTTGAGCTGAATTGTTTGCCACATCTACTTATACTAAAGAGTTACTTACTTTCTAGCATAGAATAACACACCGTAAGACCCACAAAACACTACACGTGTATTTACTTAGGCTGTAATTTTAAACTATATTGCGAACTTTTGTAAACTATTGTTGTCTATAGCATTTTACACCAACTTATCATTAAATAATACATATACTGGCCGTCAATAGTAAGTTACCACTTTTACAATGGGGTTTACATTGATAAAATTGAAACCATTCGGTATGGCAAAAACACTATATTACGTAAATTCTTGAGATTTCGCCTAATTTATTGCTTACAGATGCCTTACTGCTGGCAAAATATAAAAGCTCAATGTTTAAAAGAAACAATAAAATCAGTTACAGATGGTAAGTGGGAACTTTCTATTGACGGGGGATATATTTATTTTCATACGCATCAAAACATCCCTGGAAGACAAAATTTAATTGCAAACTACAAATCTATAGGAGTTTGTGCACTACGGACTGGTTACATTAGGTTTCGGCTAAATGCAGCTTAAAGTACGTAAGATGTCATGTAAATGTAAATTGGTGATTTCGTTGATCCGTTATAGGTTTTCCTGTACATCAATTTATCAGTTCTGTCACGCATTATTAGTACCTTGGGAATTTGACATTTATCAGGTCGCAGTTATTGCATCTAAACATTTGCCTATTCCTGTTGAAATTCTTTACGATTCTGGAAAGTGTAATTTCGATGCATATTATGGAAAATCCTTATAAAGTTCTATTTCCATTTACATGTATTGTAAATGAAATTAAACTGTACAACGTTTGCGTAATTTTTTAAACACTTTCAAATATGGCAGATTTTTTTGGTCATTTTATAAATAGTTACTTTACGACAAGTGTAGAGCCAGATATGACTGCATAATTACAGAAGGGATATAATCGGTTTCCTTGATGCATTGAGAATGCTTCTTTTTCCGAATGGCGAAGCTCTGGTCTTCGCTGATCGCGTAGGTCGTAGGACCTTTTAAACAGCTAATACTAGTTTGAAATCTCTATTTCTAGCCCAATGTTGCATTCGTTGACATTTTAAACACAAGAAATTTTAAAACAGAAGTACACCATGAATCCTACTGTTACCTGTTAGATGCATAACATGCAAAGGTTGATGTGGTAGAAGTGCAATAAGTCTTCCATTTAGGCTCCCACATTTTTTACGAATAAGGAATAAATTTATTATTAAGTTGAACTTAATAAGAACAATCATTCTAACTCCTTTTGCCGTTTACATATTATTATTAGAACTACCGGCGTAACTTTGATAAAATCCAGTGACATTTCTTTATAAGACCTCGATATCCGGCTGCATTATGTGCAGATCAACACTAACAGTAACTTTCCTTGTCCATGTTTTTTTTCCGCAGAAAAATGAAAACTGAGTATTATATACAGATTTACAATTATAATATTAATAAGTAGAATATATTGGGCTCCAAAACCAATGCATATTTTTTATTATTTTAACTAATGGTGTTAAACTCATAAATGCACACAGTTTCTGACAGATGAACAGTAAACACTTTATATTCTTGCTATATAGTGATTCAAATACATATGACACAAATGTATTGGCTCTAAATACGTAACTTCAACAGGCATCATAGCAATCAGAAATGCAGCAAATGTCGAACAGAGGAATTATTTATCCTTGTGGCCGACAACTATCTGTTCATTTTAATCCATCAAAAACGTCAGATACCTGTGTAGTGATCATAAAAAACAACAATAAATTTAGTTCAGGCAAAAAATTATACAAGACACACTAAATACTGCTTTATATTAATTTATTGTTTATTTTTATTTTAACAATGTATACAACACAAATTCCAGCTATTGACTGAAAAGAAAATATAATAATGATTTGTAAAAGCATTTCTTATAAGACTTTGGTATGTTTAATTTATAATCTACAACTTACATTATGAATAAACATGATTTTGTAAAACATTGTTAGAAATGATGGGCTATTTTTGCAAGACATTAAAAACAACTTCTTAATGAAAAACCATTAAAAAAAAAACAAAGAATCAACAATTTGTTGAAACCCCCGAATCATTAACTTCTTCACAAAACAGCTATTAATAAAAGCCTACTTTTAAATGCTCACGTGTTCATAAATTTCGTTCTAATCAAACTATTTCACAGTCCTGTTATCTGCAACACCTTTGCCCAAGGTTATAAAACTGAGCATAGAAACCAGTCTCCAATCTCAAGCATCTGATTGGCTGAAATGGCGACCAGTCGCCATTTCAGCCAATCAGATCCTAGAGATTGATTTCCAATCTCAGTTGTATAACCTTCAGCCGTTGCGAAGGCCGTTGAGCATATTAATATTTGTAAAAATATCGAGTTGCGCTCAAACCTTGGCTAGGCGGCGAGGACAGTAACATGCATTTCCCTTACTGTCTACTCGTGAAGGTCTAACCAATGTGAACATTTCTATGATTGCATAGCAATAAACCACTGGGAATCTATAGCTGTAGCTGTATTTAAAAATTTTAATTCTTCCTTTGGCCATAAAATATGATCAAGATAACATTACTGAAATATCGAGAACACATTTTTCTGCATTTGTTATGGATGGAAAAGGATGTGCAAGTATAAACAAACAATTTTATTGTTTCTTGAAAGAGTATGAAAGTAACATCGCCGGTCGAGGTCAAGCAGTCATATTATCACTTTTCTGCATCTAGGGATATAACCCCCTGATTGGCAATTTATTCTTTAATACTCTGCCAAGAGACCATGCAAGTAATAAATTGTCGAAATATTTTTTATCATGATAAAAACAACATTTAGTCATGAAAGCCTTAAGATTATCGACATGTTCATATTAACACATTAACTTGAAGAAGGAGGTATGATAGAGGTTCCGGACAGCTCCATTCTCTTGATCTCATTGGTTATTGTTGTCAAATCCTGTATAAACATCTGAATCTGAAATTCAACAATCAAACATTGCTAGCAAATGCATATTATACAAAAATCAATACAGATGAATGTTCTTTTTGACAATGTGGAATGTAACATATCAATTCATCTACCTGTATTCTATTTAAATAGGTAAGTGAATAAAATCTTAAACACTTCAATGAGAATGCAAAAATATTTTTTTGTAACTTAACCCTAAATATCACAAACCCCCATTTATAAAAATTGTTTGAATTGTAGATTTACGCCCTTTTATCAGTTCTATAAATAACTTTCCACAGAGTCAATGGCATTTCCCTTTGAATGTATCAACACCACATTGTGTGTTATTTAACAATAATGTTGAGATATTTTCATGTAATGACTAGACGAGACGATCAAATTAGCTTGAGGAGGTAATGCCAAGGGAGGTGTAGGTTGTTTCCAGGCGTTTCAATTCTTTCACAATGTCCGTAAGATCCTCTAGGAACATTTGGATCTGAAATCAGATAACAGAAGCAACCATTAAAAATAAGCTGATAAATAGACCGATAAATCGTTTATTTTCATTAGGATTTAATTTCATGGTTGACCTGAAAAGACTTATATGTGGGGCGTTATTAGTTTTGAACAAAAAAATATGGTAACTACTTTGAAATATGGTTTGTGTCGGACTAATCCATGAAAATTAAATCCCAGTGAATTATAATCATTTAACAGTTAGTCGTGACTTTTATAAAAAAAAAAGAAAAGTAAAAGTGATTGAACGGTGCACTTTCACTACTATGACATTATTTAGACAGACTTTATTTATTCTGTTCTATTACAGTGATTTTGTATGGAAAAGCAATGCATGCACTCTGAAAATTACTCTGTTAAAACTAACGTAAACGTACGTTCCCGTTAAACTTAACAATTATGGTTAGATTGATAAGCATCATGATAGTTTTTATCCATTATTCTGCTGAATTTCATCAATGAAATAACTGACGTTTCCGCTCATCTTTATCGGGCTTGGTTTGGAATCCGGTAGCAGGATTTTATAAATTTATTGGACCTCAAAATCAGACTGCACGAATATCCCGTTTGGTGGAAGTCTACACTAAAAGTAACACTGCTTGTCCATGTTTTTCAGCAGAATAAGGAATGTTAAGTCATATATACAACTATAACATTAATTAGATAAACATATTATGCACCAAAACTTTCATGATTAGCTTATAATCAATCAATTTTATTATTATTATTATTATTATTATTATTATTATTATTATTATTATAAAATAAATGAATACAGACAATAAATCAGAACAACAAAGCAAACAACATGAACACTGAACAAAAAATGTAACATTCAACTTAACATGTGCAACCAGCTAATAGAACTTTAACTTTTCTACAACTGCCATACAAAACTTAAACTATTATTATTATATGTTGTATGTAGTTACTAACCTTCCAGACACTGCACAGCCGTCAAGCCTCCATAACACTCTTGGTTTCATTTTAGTTTTAGTAGTTTCAAGTTACATAAAGCAGACGGTAACTAGCAAGTGCAAAAGAAAAAGTGCAGCGAAAAGGAGTCTCCAAATTAAAATTGTGAAAGAAACAAGTGGCTGGGAGAAGGGAGATATATTTGATTGGCAACAAAATCATAAATAGCAAGACTGGAGACCAGTCCTTAAACTAAGCAGCCGATTGGTTGAAAGTTTAATCAACAAAGCGCATCATTTGAATTGCCAATCGCAAGCTAGAGATTGGTGACTGGTCTGAAGCCTGGTTTTATGACCTTGGACCCAGGTTTTCAAGCAGGGATGGGATGTAAATTGGTGTTAGTGGTAGTATAAGTTATAATACAAATTAAAAGTAGATAAAAGTATATTAATATATTTCAGTATATTTTCTTGTTGTTTTTAGCTGAGAACTAGATGCCATGGGGTATCTCCTGAGGTTGTGTTAAAGGTAACATTGTTTACACATTTTATGTAAACTAAAAATATGTCTTTATTTTCTAACTGACGTATCACCTGTTAATTTCTTTTCTTAATCTTTTGTTACTTTTTTCTTTACTGGAGACCCCCTATCTAGCTATATCAGCATTGCTAGCTAAAATACTATTTCTTTATTGTGTATAAAATATTTCTTTATTGTGTATAAAATAAGCAATCCTTTATCCTCTAATTTTCAATGCCTATAAAGCTACAGCTAGTCAGCTACATATTGTCTATAAATAAAGAATAGGTGAAATAATTCCCTCTACCATATAAAGATCTAACAGCCAATAGTACACTATGTAGTACGGTCACCAGCATATTGAAAATCATTAATGGAATTCAGAAAAAGAGAACAGTTTAAGCTAGGCCAATTCAAAACTATCTTCATCTTCTCTAAAGCAAATCTCATTAAAAAGCAGCAACATATCATCATAACCCAATTTAAAAAATCATCGTCATAGGCCATCAGAAACTACCTTATCATCACGGCACCAATACAGCCTTCTAAATTAACAATATACTCGTATCTATGTTTTTCAATATAATAAGTATTAAAGCTTTTGAAGGAGCTTTTGTTATTAACTTCACAACCATCATCGACATCAACACCATCAACATCAGTGCCCAAGGTTATAAAACTGAGCATGGAAACCAGTCTCAAATCTCAAGCATCTGATTAGCTGAAATGGCGACCAGTCGCCATTTCAGCCAATCAGATGCTTGAGATTTGAGACTGGTTTCCAAACTCAGTTTTATAACCTTCAATCCAGAACATCGTGACTATCATACTAACATTTTCTTAACTGTTTTTAAAATTGCCTCCGGCAGATTTCATGAATAACAGATCTGAAATTATTTTCTAGTCTCACTTTCATGTACCACTAACTCAAGGACAATAAACTAATTAACATATAGATTGACCAGCTATATATCAGAGACTTTCATATTGATCCAGACATGAAAAAGTAATGTATACATAGTAAAAAGATTTACGGCCTAATTATGCACCCTTTGTCATTGACTGACATGGTTTAAAAATTTTCATGCTCATTTCATAGGAGAAAAACTGAAGAAGAAAACTTCAATGTTCTGTGACCTTGTGGGAGCTGCCTTAATCCATTAACCGCGTGCCAAATGTATGTAAAGAACACACTTTTCAAATAGGTCTTTATTCTTTTGGGTCTTTTGCAGAATAGCAAGTTAATAGAATTTTGACATGAGATTTGATAATATACATCCTACACATCATGGAGTACATTGTACGAAAAATAAGACTGAATTTAATTCAGATCTTTACTGTCTGGAAAACTGAAAAGCAAAAATATTGAAAAAATAGTATTTTAGAATAACTAATAAAAGACACAACTATCGTTATCAATGACCTTTAAAGGACGTAATTGATAACCACACTGATTGAATATACAGCCAGACTGACATTTTACATTCGCCATGAGGCACGAATACCACTATTCAGATATTTGTTTAGATAAATACGGAGCTCTGAAAGCATAAACTCATGAAAAACGATAAAATGGGCAGTAGTAGAAATGCCCAAAACTAGCCCAAGGTATAGTGCAAATGAAATTGACACATGTAAACAGTTTCGGTTTCCATATGACTGTGAACATGGAACAGGTTGTATAAGTCAGATTAATACCGTTCCATTATCAGCGGCGTATGGTTCCCAGATAAAAGAATTGGTTTGCCCTAAAGGGTGGAAATAAACAGAATATTATTTTGACGGGGAATCCGAGAATATAAATCCTGAGAATCACAGAGAACGCCCAAAGCAACAAGTTAAAAGCTGGGGTTATGTAATTGTGGTGACTGAACAACATCAAATGTTATACTGAACCTTAAAAAATGATCAAAATACTGAAACAACAAATATGTTAAGGACATAAGTATCGTTCTCAATGCCCTTTAAATGATGTAACTGATAACAGAACAGAGACTTTTTAACTCCACTAGGCTGCACAAACAAATACCATATGCAAAGCCTTCAGGCCACATTTTAACGACATGACCATACTTAATGAACCAATCGCAATAAATTTATTTGAGCTCACGAGCCCACAGTAACACAACACATTCATTCGCTATTTTTTACCATAACTAAAATGAGTTAAATTAAATGTTTAACCTGACTATTTTTTTACCTTTAAATTAAGCACCATTGTTGAGATTTTAATTAAAGTCATGCTGTTCTTCAAATACACACACACTAAATATTCATTAAATTGAGTCTATTTTAATTAATAAACCTAAAATGTATATCCCTGTTATGAAATTGTTGTCAAATACATTGAATTTCTAAATGATTCTGGTGGAGATATTTAGGATTTAATATGTTTCCCTTAACCTAAATATGCAAAACTCATTCTATATACACATTACCTTTATTGTTTTCTTCGTTGTTTTTTTTTACATTTAACTACAACTTTAAAAAGACTGTGCAGACTTTGACAAAAACATTACAGATTAAATTCAACTTTAAATTTACCAGTTCTCAATAAAGACAACAATAAATTTAAACCAATAACACGTTCCTTCTAGAAACAAATGACAAATGTTTTATGCCAACATACCATTAACCTTTTCTGAAGATTAAGTTAAACAATTCTGTATGAAAATATTGGCAGTTATTCTTCAGCAGAGGAAGAGAATTCTACAGAGAGATGGGTCAGTGTTTTATATATTGCTGAGGATGAAAGCTTTCATTGCGAATCCTCACGAAGTTCCACTCCACGGACTTAAGAAAATCTTTTGAATGACTTTGTTATGTAATTGTGAGATTAACTTGAATACGAGATTGGTCAGCTTAAAGTTCCCACAACTACTGTAAAAAAACACTATGTACATCTCAATGAACTCAATCCATGCTTTCTTTTCCTCTCTATGTGTGAGGAGACTGTGTTTTCTTTGTATAGCTATTCCTGATGTTCATATTTCATTTTTATGAATAAAGTGTTTATTTTGTTAAGTTTCATAGTAAAGCCAGAATTATTCAATTAATACGTAACACTCTTTAGAGTTATATAAAGTGCATATGTAGAAATCCCTACACAACTAACTGATGCACTGTCAAGTCGCATAAAAGTAGTCTAAATTAACTTCTTTGCAGGCCAGGTTTTGTGCAAAATCTACATAATACATTATTCCTAACTTCCAAACACGCAATTCTCCACTACTTCCATACGATAATATAATTATATTTATGAGAAAAATAATATACAAGATACCCGGTACATATATTGCTCTCTAAAGCATTGTACACCAGATCTACTGAGGCACTACACATTCTCCATATGACAAAACATGCAAGTCTAGTGTATAAACAAGATCTAGCTTACTATGCGCTACCAATTGCTCTGGTAAAAACAGTGTGTATGTTAGTAGGCATTAATATTAACTAAAATTGAAAATAAGTGGTTTGGTTTATGCACCAATGATTTTATTAATACCAAATTATCAATAGTATTGGGTAATATGATGTACACTGGGAATCAACAATTAATGGTTTGTAGAGAGTGTCAGCATATAAACATGAGTATATTTGACATTTTGTTCGCTTTTATCTCTAAAATGCTCACACTCTATGCTGGAGAATTGAATTTCATTGCAGATTGTTAAACTAAAAATGAAATTCAATCATCAGACAATTTAAACCACAAATCTCAAGAACTCCTTTGGGATAAAGCAATGCTTCATGGTAATTTGGTGAAATTATTTTGGGAACGACTGTTATATACTGGAACAAGGCAAAGGCAGGTACTGAATATATCAATCACGCAGCATGCAAAAGCTGTCAGCTTGGTTATATATCACAAATTCTTCACTGTTAAATCTGCTGAATAATATTTTGGAATTCCTCCCTTCTAATGAAGGAAGAAAAAAATCAAAGATTTTTAAATAATTTGTCAATGAAGTTTTAACAAAAACAAAATTCATTTTTAGTTCCTTTCAAAATGATTGTAAAAATAAAGATGGCCAAATAGCTATATATCTCCCACCTGTCAAACATTTGGTTATTATTAGAATACTAATGTTTCCATCAAGTTTAGTGCTAATCATGTAAAAAAAATACAGCTGTAAAATGTGAGGAAAAAATTTTCCTCCCACTTCAAATGACCTAGTTTTTTATACAAGATGACTGATGGTTTAACTTGCTCTAAACACTATCAAGACAAAAATCCTGACTAAATCTGAAAACAGAAAATAATTAGAAAGAAAATGTGGCAAATCAATTTGTAACTTGGTTTACCTGTGATTTGTGACCTAAATTTGTACCAAGATCACCAAGTTTCAAACTATTGCTAGAGATCATCAAAACAAACATTCTGGCAAGCTTTGTTGATAACAAGATACACACTGTGAACTCTTGTGTTGTAATATGGTTTTCATATTGCTTGACCTTGTAACCTGCATTTTAATTACAAATGACCTAGTTTTAAATTATATCATGAAGACAAACATCATGACTACATTATGACAAAATGACCTAGTTATTTATCCCAGACCAACAGTCTGAACTTATTATCATCAACACAAATGTTTTAAGCAAGTTTCATGATGATCAAAGGAAAACAAAAAAAGTTTGTTGGGTAACAAAAGATTGGTCTTTGATATGACCTCTTGATCTTATTCTTGATTTCATATGACCAAGTTTTAAACTGTGCCTAAGGCTATAAAACTGAGCATGGAAACCAGTCTCAAATCTCGAGCATCTGATTGGCTGAAATGGTGCCTTGTAATGTTCTGCACCAGTTTGATGAATAGGATAGGGATATATATGGGAAAATATGTTCACCATTAGATAAAAAGAGTTCTTTCCACATTTTATCTGATGACCTAGTTTTAAAAACCCAGATAACCAAGTGTCAAGGATATCATTAAGACAAACATTCTGAGCAAGTTTGATTACTATCAAATAAAAAATACTACTTCCACTTTCGAATGATAATGATGATCCAGCTGAACCACTCACTAAGACATCATCCAAATAAAAATTCTGATCAAGTTTTGATGCACTTGTGACCTAGTTAACCTTGATTCAAAACAGTCAAAGATCAAACATGAAAACAATTTACAGGAAACTTAATAATAATTGGATGAAAATGAAGCATTTAGTGTTTTCAAGTTTTTCTTTGATTTTAATAAGTCACCTTGTGTTTGACCTATGACAACCCAGTGTCAAACTCATCCAAGAAAGTCTTGAGTACAAACATTCTGAGCAATTCAGGGTTGAAGGTTATAAAACTGAGTTTGGAAACCGTCTCAAATCTCAAGCATCTGATTGCCTGAAATGGCGACTGGTCGCCATTTCAGCCAATCAGATGCTTGAGATTTGAGACTGGTTTCCATGCTCAGTTTTATAACCTTGGGCACTGATGATAATAAGATGAAAAGTGGGCCTCCATGGTGATTAAAAACAAAAGTTGAAGGTGCATGACAACAGACAAAACTCAATCACATAAGCTCACCCTGAGCCTTCAGCTCAAACAAGTTGTAAAAAAAATTGAATTAAAAAATATTCAAATACTTTTGATAATTTGTAAATATAATACTGATGTGAAGCTGGTAACTGTTTAACATTGAAGAATCTACTAAAGCAGAGCATTCTATTAGCAACTGCTGTTGTTTTCTGTGGCATTTTCAACAGATGCAATTAGATGAAATATTTTTAACAAACAAAAATACCTTGTTCTTCCACATAATTATTAAATATTTTGACAAACTTAAAACTACATTGTGAAATGCATTCAACATACTGAGGTTTATGTTTACAGTACTGCATATTTAGTATCGCTTGAAAGAAAATAAGGTTGGTATGGAAACAAAAGCTTTCTTGTTGTTTTTTTTCTACTTTAAGATGCCATACACACCTGTGTATTTGTTATATTCACAGTTACCCTGCTGGATAACTGCATAAAATCTTACCAAAGCCAGAAAACTAGGAGATCAGTCTCAAATCTCAAGCATCTGATTGGCTGAAATGGCGACTGGTTGCCATTTCAGCCAATCAGATGCTTGAGATTTGAGACTGATCTCCAAACTTATGTCAAAAATATCATAAAAGACACAATTTTCTTTATTCTTCTTTAAATGTTTTCACAAAAGTAATAGTTTTTGACTTACATATGATTACTGTTAACTGGTTTTATGCAACTTGTGCAATTACCAGTTGAACACTGTTGAAAATGCCACAATACACAACCAAATTAGGCAGTTAGTACAAAATGTGCAGTACATAAGACTAGTATAAAGTGATGAAGGAATACAATTTAACTGATGGTGTTTTGACAATAGGTGAACCTGAAAAAATCTCAACATATTTGATTAACATTAACTAAAACAATTTTGAAACTAACTTTAGAAAAGGGACTAAAGTTTCAGGTAAACTCAAATACATCCCTACTAGTTTAAGTTAAATGACCAGGAAGGATGAGGGAACAAAATAAATAAATTTGCAAATTTTTACACTGAAGACTACCAAGGGATAAAGATAACTAATTGTGCATAATAAATAACAATATTCAACATGCAGATATCAAAACTTGTATTTTTAGCATATTGTAGACAGCAGCAGCAGTTTGTTACAATCCCATCTAAGGTCCAGCTTTCAGACTTACAAACTTAAAAGGGTTTTGCAGAAGGCCTGGTTTTATGTTTTGATAGTGCAAGTGTGTGGCTGGTATTTTTAACATCAACAATTTTTCAGTATGTTTAATATACCGCTATATACATTGGTAACAGTCTCCTTGAAAGAATGTGGGACATAAATTTTACATGCAAAACTACTGAGGTATCAGACAATGTAATCCCACGGGACATCTTTTATCCATGGTACATTGACAGACCCTAACTACCATTTGCAACAGTTGTGAATCAGGATAAGGTTTTTCTATCTATACCTGCAGGACATAGATTCTTAAAACCTTTATTTCAGTGCCTTGTGAGTTCCAACTGACAAGTCCAACAACTATAGGTGATACACCTTTTAGCACAAGTGTGTGCTGAACAAATTACTAAAGAATACCTTGTTCCTATCATTATGGTCTCAATAACTTAAGTGTTGGAGAAATACAGCATTTCATAATTTTTGTTTATCTGGATCCAAGATATTAAAACTAAGAATAGAGACCAGTCTGAAATCTCAAGCATCTGATTGGTTGAAAAGGAGAAAAGTCTCTGTTTCAGCCAATGAGATGCTTGATATTTGTTACTGGTGTCCAATCTCAGTTTTAAGATGTTGGACCATGTATAGACACTTCCTGGTGTAAACCACATCACATTGATCCATTTAAACAAGTTAGAACAATACAATAATGTTACCATCCAACAAATCATGCCACATAATATGCCCGTTACATAGACAACAACTTCATCAAGCAGGAGTGAGGTTGTTAAGCTCATGTAGTGGTCAGAGTCTACCAAATATACCTGATTTAACTGGTCCGGTGTCTCCTCAGCCTGTGCAGCCTGTTTCTGGTGACGCTTCACTAACTGGTACAAGTTGTGTGTAGCCCTAATGGAAAAAAGTATCCACAGTTATATAAAAGGACAAAAAAGAGGTTTGCATTTCCAATATGCGAAATAAATCATTGGACCCTTGGCTTCTATCACATGGTCACTTCTGACCATGTTCACTTCTTCGTGAGAAGTTAAGATCCTGATCAGAATGCACAGATGTCACACATGGCATATACAGAGGATCCCTGAAGTAAAAGCATCAAAGAACCGGTCCACATTGTATAATACATGTAGTAATTTGATTCACAGACTTGGGGGGTATTTGAAGGAAAATAGCTTCCAGTTAAGACCAAGATCAGATTCACAGACATACTGGTTTATCTGGGTTTACTTTGCTTGAAAACCTGGAAGACTAAGATATATTAAAGCAATAAAAATGTTAATGGCTGTATTTCTTTATGTGGGTCATTCTATAAATTGCTTGACATTAATGTAGATTAATCGGTGTCAACATCACTTTCATCATTTACATAGTGTAAACATAAATGCAACATTGGCTATTATGTAGACATCACTCACATTGTTTACATAGTGTTAACATAAAAGGATTGTTGACATTAATGTAGACGTATCTGTGTCTTCATCATTTTAATAGTATTAAACTTACATTATGTTCTTTTGTACAAGTAAGCACAGACATGACATTCATGTAGACTTATCAGGGTCTATGCCACACACAACTTTGCATACTCTTTCAACAATACATCTGCCCAAAGTTATAAAACTGAGCATGGAAACCAGTCTCAAATCTCAAGGATCTCATTGGCTGAAATGGCGACTGGTCGCCATTTCAGCCAATCAGATGCTTAAGATTTGAGACTGGTTTATAATCTCAGTTTAATAACCTTCAGCCATTATCTCTTGCTGCTAACTCATTTTGTGATGGGAAAATAACACACTGGCCAGACAAATCTTGCTAATGTCTAATTATATAGAGATTTTAGAAACCGAGACAACTGGTATTTCTCAGTACAATACAAACTGGTCTACTGCATATATCTTATTATGTGACCATCATTACAAACCAGGCAGGAAATGGAAAACCATAAAGTCTGACAAAAAATAAGGTCTCTTAATGTCACACAGAATTTTCCTGCCAGTCGAGGCATAAAACGAGGTAATATTTCATCTCAAGGATAATGGAAATCTGCTATCTTCCTGTGGGAATCATTCTGTATATGTTGATGAAAATATATTGAAGAGGAACATTCTTATGACAGTGTCACAGCATAAGCAGATTGGAACAGACAATGATCTACTGACACGAACACTTAGAATGTCACTTAAGGCAGATAATCATATTTTGTTTTTAATTATACATCTAACCCTGTAATCCATTGATATGGCTTTTATGGCATGTAGGACCAGCGTAGATCCAGATCAGCCTGCACATCAGTGCAGTACAATCTAGATGGACACTTGTCACTGTAAGATTCATTATGGTATTTCTGACCAAGAAGTGAACAGTGTAGATCCTGATCAGAATGAACAGATTTTTTACTTGGATCTACACTGGAGGCATATATCCACCATTCCATGGATTAAAGTTGTTAAGTTGAACAAAAGTAATTTCTGGCAATCACATGTTAAGAAATAACTGCTACATATATTTTAATGTATTTTCTAAAGAAAAACCCAACATTCCTGCTTACATTTTGATTCTTCCCAGCTCGAGTGTTTTCTTGGCGGCAGTATTTTTGATGTGTGTCCACTGTGACTCCCATTTGACTGCTTCACTCTGTGACAGGTCAAGCCGGGTCTGTAAGCTGGACAGCTGATTGTTATATCCTAGGATCTCGTTGTCCTTTTCCTGCAAACATTCACAGCAGAACATACCAGTATAGCCCTTAACTCAATCAGGGCTGAAGATAAAAAAGCTGAGATTGGAAACCAGTCTCAAATTTCAAGCATCTGATTGGCTGAAATGGCGACTGGTTGCCATTTCAGCCAATCAGGTACTTGAGATTTGAGACTGGTTTCCATGCTCAGTTTTATAATCTTGGGCACAGATCTTTCATCTCATGGGTGACCAGTGTAGATCCAGATCAGAAGACAAATTTATACCTGACACCTGATCTGGATGTCTACACTCATCAGTTTTTGTATCATTAAGTTATTTCTGAGAGACACTGATCGCCCCAGTGGAAAGGTTGAAATCATGTTACTTATTATATATACAAAAAAAACGTATAAAAAAATAAAAACATAATTGTTTGATTGCAGTTTTTCTATCCAGGATTTTTAGAATGGATAGGTAGATAGGGATACCTTTTTATTATTACAGGTTTTATTTTTTTACCCACCTATAAGGAAAAAAAACACACACAAAGCAGAAGGGTTAAAAAATAAGTCAATCAATTTTTTGTGTCTTTTGTACAATGTCAATTTTTTTAATCATGGCCTTGCTATTTTGCGAATTATTTTATTTAAAATTATTAGTGTTTGAAGATCAACCTTGTTTCTTGAGAAATTAAGGCAAGTTGATTACAGAATTCTGATCAGGTCTAGATAAATCAAAATGCTCATTAGCACACTTTCCCATATGATACTGAGAAAAATTCCCAACAGGAAATTAACTGCAAATCTGGATTAAAGCTACCAATGATAAAAACATTTCGCAAGCAGGCATTAGAGATGAGGAAGTTTAAAGTTACTGCTAAGGAAAAAATATTTCATTAAATGGATTTTATGGCAAGACTATTGATCAAGTCTGTATTTGGACAAATAAAGTGATACGTGGCTCGCACCTGAATCCGGTCTTGATAAAAAGCAGTAATCAGTGAATTATGGCTTGCTCATTAGTTCAAACCTGTTTCTTCTAAGCTTCCAAGAAAACAATCTGAGTCAAAGTTGTTATAATGAACTAATACATGTATTCTATATGAATTGCGGTAGATATTTACCGCAACTATGAATATAACACACAGAAGGTGGAGGCAGCACATTAGAATGCAAATACCAGTACACACAATGAAAACTACTTTTACGTGTTATTAAAATTTAACCAAACAATACCTCCCATGTCATTACAAATACATCACAAGCAATTTCGTCTAATTTATATCCCCTGCCGAGTACTGGTTATTTCTAACACAACAACTGGAGAAGTAGGGCTTTACTTATATATAGGTGCATAAATTATCAAAGGGCCATAACTCTGTGTTAAAAGGTCTGACCGGGAGAAGACGACAATATGCTCATCTCCTCTTGATATTGATAGTTCCCAGAAAGTTTCGCTGAAATCCATCCAGTAGTTGCAGAAAAATAGCGCGGATACGAATACTGCTCTATATTCATAATGCAAAAGTTATCAAAGGGCCATAACTCTGTGTTAAAGGGTCTGACCGAAACTATTCAACAATATGCGCATCTCCACTTGGTATTGATGGTTCCCAGATAGTTTCATTGAAATCCATCCAGCTGTTGCAGAGAAATAGCGTGGAAATGAATACTGCTCTACTTGCATAATGCATAATTTATCAAAGGGCCATAACTGTGTTAAAAGGTCTGACCAGAACAGGACGACGATATGCGCATCTCCTCTTGGTATTGATGGTTCCAATAAAGTTTCGTTGAAATCCATGCAGTAGTTGCAGAGAAATAGTGCAGAAACAAAATTCGGACGGATGGACAACGCCAAAACAATATCCCCCACCCGATTTCATCGGCGGGGATAATAAGCAATGTAATCTTAAAGTTTTATGAAGAAATATTAAGAAATGGCTAAGTTAAAGTGAATGTTAAGTTTCCTAGACAAAATCTGTACAAAAAGAGGCTGCTTTATTGTCATAAACTATTTTATAAAATGTTCTTCTATGCATGAAAAAAATGTTGATGGCATTATTACATGTATTTCCAAGCAGTGATAAAATTGAAACAATTGTCTTACCTCTATATATTTCATCAAATGTTGCCTATGTTTTTCAATAACTTCTTGATTTTTCTGGTCACTTTTCAATAAATCCTGAAAAATAAAAAAATAATAAAAATAGACTAAAGAAACAGCAAAGCATAACATAACAAAAAACTAATTGTCACCAAAATCATTAACAACTGATTCCTAACTATTGACTGATTGCAAGATGTGGATTTTTCTTTCAGGTTTTACAGAATATTTATTTTACCAACTGGCGCTTGACCAGCCGCCCCAAAACAGGGCATATTAGTAAGGGTTGGCAGGGGGTGGGGCGGCTGGTCAAGCACCAGTGATTTTACCAGACAAGTGTAAGATGGAAATTTATTTCACTGAGTGAGCTTTAGAATTTTTATTTTCAGCAGTAGCATAGCCGCTCATGAAATAAATTGATTTAGAGTCACAGTTGAAATACATTTTTATCTATTATTGGAAAAAAAAACTTGTTTCTACTTACATCTAACTTGTACCTCTAATGTTTAATTTTCATGTTTGTTTATGACATTTTATCTGGAATATACTCTATATACATGTACAACTTGAAGCTATTTTCTAAGCATTTCCATTGGAAATATAATGCAATGAAAAGGGGAAGAACTCCCTATGGTAAACATGTACAGAATGAGTAACAATTCTTTGAACAGTCATGTGTCTGTCAACAAAGTTATTTTTACTGGAACTTATAAGCTTCATAACAAGCTGTAGATGCATATAAGAAATAATAGTTTGAAAAAAACAAACACACTAAGAATCATTATTTTTAAAGAGATTGATTTTTTTCTTGAACCTAGTATGGATTTCAAATAAAACAAATGCAGGATGTGATGATTATGACACCTTTGTTGCAACTGGAATTATAGATCTGCATGAAAATGAAAGCCTTCAAAATTAATGTCCCTTAAGAATTATATTTTCAAAGTTTGGCTTGACTATGTTTCATGTAACAAAACAATTTGTTCAATTAGAGCAGAATGGTATCCTTGACTTCTATTTATAAGCAACTGGTACAATTCCACATTCTCATGTGCTGTAGTAAGTGATACCTCATGGATTGCTGAGTATGACCTCACAGGTTTTGCAGCTATAACAATGTTTGACCATTTGTTGCAGTAAAAGTGTTACCTCATGTGTTGCAGTAAGAGTGTCATATCTTGCTATCACATCTCTCATTTCATGGAACTCCTCTCCCCTCTCTAGTGCTTTTTCCATGTACTTGTGATAGATAGAGTAGTTGTCTAACTTCCTGGACAGTTTGTCTTTGTTCCTTACTAAATCATCCGTCTCCTCCTTCAGTCTACATAGTAACAAAGATAAATGGCTGATAAGGCAGTCTCTTCACTTCACAACACATGACTTTGTGTATTTTGATTTAACCAGACCTGGTACCCGGTATTACTGAATCTGATCATCAAAATTTATTATGACTGCTATGCCCCTCATAGCCCCAAAGCACCTTCCTCATGGGAATTCTATTTCAGCGGAATTCCCTAACACATCCTAGGGAATCCCTCATACACGTTAGCACCTGCTTTGGAGATATATGACATTGTTAATAAATGAAATGAAAGCACTTGGATATTATAAAAGTAAAGACTTTGAAATTTAGATATAAATAAATATACTGCAATATATTGTAATATACTTGTCTATTTCTTTTTCCTTTTGTCTTTTCATCTCTCTTTCATCATTGGCCTTTTTCACAGCTCTTGCCTTTTTAGAGTCATTGTCCTTTAAAAGAAGTTTGAAGTGTTGTTAGTAGAAATAATAATATTTAACCCTTAACCCACTAAATTAAAATGACAGCTGTATTTTGGTTAAAGCCTATCAATTCACTGTTCACTAGGGTGAAAGAAAATTAATGAACTGAATAGCAAACATGTAGACTCTGATCAGACTGTGACAATGTTCAATCTGATCTAGATCTACATCTATCTGTCACAAATGTGACAAATGATGTACTTAGCACTGACATGACTGAAATGGCTATTTAAATAAGTGCATTTTGCAAGATTGGGACTGAACAATCAAAATTATATTCTTTTCTAGAAAATTGTTCAAGTTTAATGGTCTAGTGAATCTGTGACATTTTTAGATCGCTTGACTAAAATGAATGGAGAAACTTGTCTTGTTGAAATCTAAATAAATTACAGTAACAGAAATATGCATTAAAACAGACAACAATATATATTTTACTTGTACCTTTAGAAATTTATCAAACTGAAGCAATGATTTTTTCAGTTGATACTCTTTCCTCTCCAATTCCTCTCTTCTCTGTTGTAAACTTTCCATCTTCATCTGGAACTCCTGCAATGACATTAATTACAAGTCAGTGGGGCACTAGGCTGTGGAATCTGGAGCTGGCGGTCTCTACAGTTCTGTCCTTTACTTAACCCGATAAGTACACCTTTATTGCATGGGCAAACAGTTTAGATCCAGATCAGCCAGCACATCCTTGCTGTCTGATCAGGATCTAAACTGCTTTTTTTATTCATTAGGTAATTTCTGACCAAAATGAGACCAGTGCATATCCTGATCAGACGGCATGGATGTGCCGACTGATCTGGATCTACACTGTTCGCACATGCGTAAAAACGGGTATATATGGAGGAAAGGGTAAATGGATATGGCTGATTTCCCATGTGCAACTAGTGCTGAGTAATCCACATCAGCCTGCACATTTGAGCAGTTTATTCAAGATCTACACACTCTGCTACTTGGTAGAAATAATCTAACACAACAGTTTAGACCCTGGATATGCAGACTAGTCTTTATCTATACTGGTTGCACATGAGATATATTAATTGTGACCATGAAACTAAAGGTTGAATTCAAGGTTTTCAATGCTAGATGTTTACTCAGTGTGAAAATGTTGCATGTAAGATCAGTCTTGACAAGATGTTGGGGTGACAGAATTTATAGCAAACTGCTAGAAATGAGCTGTTTCTCATGTACCATAGATTTTGAATAAGAAACACAAAGTTATTTCTAGTCTAATATCACAGATACGTTTTTAAAAGATATAAGTTGCATCCCTATAAAATAGTTGGAATAAAAAAAAAATAATTAATAATTTCATTATAAAAAAAATCATGCCTAATTCAGAAGAAAATTACAGATAGATATTCAATTTTGTTCTTTGTAAACATTGAATTACCTGAATATGTTAAACATTATCAAAAAAACACATTAAGAAATACCGGCTTGCAACATTTCTTAATTTATGCTTTTGTTAAGATAGGATTTTACCATTAATTTATTCTATCAGGATTGACATAAAATAAATTGCATATGCACATGGGAAGGATTGATATTGGTTCATTGCAAACTTACAATTACCTGAAAATGTAAAGCATTATAAAAAAATAGTGAAGAAACACCAGCTTATAACATTTCTTAATTAATGCATTTCTTAAGATAAGATTTGTTGTCATAGATTTATTCTAACAGGATTGACATAAGATTAATTGCCAATAGACCCAGGGCCCAAGATTATAAAACTGATATTGGAGACAAGTCTCAAATCTCAAGCATCTGATTGGCTGAAATGGCAAACAGAGAGGATTATTTACCTCTTTCTGTGCAGCAAGAGCCTGCTCGACTTCCGCCATCTCTCGTCTTTTCTCCAATAATCTAGTTGCTGGAGTGAGATGGTCATCTTCACGCTCTGGCATCTTACTGAAATTTATCAAGTATGAAAATTATTATCTTCTGCAATTTATCGTAAGATGTGGACTTTATTTATACACATATGTATGTAATAATATCAAAAAGGCCTTCTGATTACTAAGATTTTTTATAGCAAGCATATAATACAATGCATGTTGCCATAATATGATAAACAATATTTGTTTCATTCTGCTGAATTTATTTTAAAGTTTCTTTTTCCTTTTTCCTAATTACCTTGAAGAAATTTACATACATTAAAATTAGTATTATCTTAATCATAACTTAATATGCACTGCAACTGCAATCCTTCATACAAGGACATCTCATGATTATATAGATCTATTGAAATGCTCTATTTGGGTTTCCAATAATTAATGATGAAGTATATTGTAGTACATTTATTTTGATTTTTGCTTCAGATGTAAATGCTAATTGCACTGAACTTTTATTGCAACACTCAGTTTGTCTGCTCATTTGTTTGCTTGTGTGTTCATCATATTATTGTCGTCTACTGTATGTTTTGTTTTTACTACACTTGTACACACTTCAGAAAATTATTGGAAGTTTATTAAAATAGTGATAAGCTGAACATACTATGTTCTGTCTTACTTTTGATGTTTTGTAATTTTGGTAATAAAACATGTTTTGCCATTGAGAATGTGGTTGAATTTCAACCTGATATTATTGAAGGTTCACTTTAAAGAAGCCCTAACCCTAACAATACCTTACACAATAATACCCTTAAGACAGTAAACTTGCTTACAATTAATAACATGTAGTTATAGTGACAGACAGATGCTTATTATTTTGTCTTGCCAAGACCACAATTTCCTTAAATTGATGGGTGTTTTTATTGTGGAAAGCTCAATCAGCATTTACACACACACACACCAATAACTAACCATTTATTAAAAAATTGATCTTGCAATGAACAGAGATGTTTGTTTTCATTGTAAACATATTATCGCAAGTCAACCATTAAGGATTAAGAAACATCACAGTTAAGTGATAAAATGTAGTTGACTGAATACAAGTCAGAATAGGGAAATCACATAAAAATGTTGAAATATTGTTATATAATAAAAACAAGAAAAAGTCTATTGAACTTGACCATAAAAATGACATATCTTTCTGTTCAATTTGTGTGAAAGATGCCAGCAGATATTGTTAACAAATGCCAATTGATGGAAGTGGAAAGATAACATTACATAGCTAGGTCAAAGCTGTCAAATATAATATAGGAAATGCAGGACTACATAACTAATTTATGCCTGTAAGAATGTGTCAATAATATAGAGTTCGAGGAAACATCTGATATTATGTGGATAATTAGTTTATTACAGTAATAAGTTAATTGACGATATATAAAATGAAAAAGCTCTGGAACACTTGCAGTTTACCCATACGTAGAATTTGTTGATGTCACCCCATAACCCTGCCTGCATTTTAATTCATTTATTCACTGAACAGTTAGTGCAGAATATAGTGGTTAATGGGGGCTGCCGCCACCCACACCCCAGCTTGCATTAAATTTGCAATGTATAATTATTACACAAGCTCTATATAAACATCCGTACCGATAAACTGCATTCTAGCCAAAGCTTCATTCATTTGCAGCATATTCACTTTGTCTCTAGGTCAATATGTCAGCTGGTTAATATCCACAGCTCCAATTAGGTCAGTGAGGGTCTAGTGTGCATTGTCGTGTGTCATGCATGCAAGTGGGTACATTTTGACATGGGGACTTTTTAACTTTGGAAAGATTTGCCACAATCGGTGATTCCAGAGAAAAAATGGACAAAAAATGCCAGGTAAACTTACACGAGGAGTTTATCCTCAAATGTCGTCCTAAAATAATCTTCCAAACTGACTGCCATCTTAGAAAGCTTTTTTTCACAAATAAAATAAAGAAACAAATCGAAAATGATGTCACTGCTAGTCTGATGTGTCGTTCTTCTAAACGTCCGCCATTTGTAAACTACAATATCAGCTGTTGCCAGGGATACGACTTAATGTATTATTTTAAAAACTAAAATTTAAGCACTTTTATAGTAGAATAGTAATAAATAATTTATGTTTATGCATAATAACTCTTGTACAATATATTAGAAACCCTAAAAGATAACTTTAGTGGGACGTTGTTGTTTAGAGATTATACCACATCAATCATGGCGGCCATATCGGTTCGAACCAGAAATTTCGGAAATCTTTTCCGAAAAGGTCAACAAATCTGTAATGCTTTAGAATTCAACAGGTAAGCAAGATAAAGTAAAAATATGTTCCATTGATTGCATGGTCTCTTTAAGCATGACACGACCACTGCAATCCGCAATCAACTTGTCCTTTTCCGCCCTCTAACAAAAGTGGGTGGGGGAATGTAAATAAAGACTCCCGGTTTTGACATATCTTGTTGGCATTTTGTTGCATATTCAACTGCTTGCGAGCTGGACCAACAGGTCAGAGGAATGGTTACGTCAAATTGGATGTATGCTATGAAGCAGACTTACCACCCAATAAAATATCCAGAGTATTATGCATATTGAAAACATCTCAGCAAAAGCAGGGTTTCCCCTAGGTCATTTTCGCTTGTCGCATGCGACAAGCCATAATTTCAGGACCCAATTTGCGACATGCCATAATTTGTCCGCCATGCCTTATCTCCCGCAGCGACTTGTGTACCTGGTGATTGCATTATCAGTATGAAAACTCTTCTTAATAAACTAGAGACAGCTGATCACGCCGATAATTTACAGCGTCATCAGCTTTGCGAGTTAACCAATCAGTAACAAGAACTGATGGATAACGCATGTTGGCTCAGCCCACATGTTGGCGACAGTTGATTATGACCGCATGTGATATAAATCGTAGCTGAATTACTATTCGTCCGCGTTGTCAGTAATCAGAACAAAACTTTATAAAAATGACTTACTTCTGCCATCTGACCATTTCGAGCAAAGAAGGAAGGAACTAAAGCATCCCCTTTTTGATAATATCCACGGAAAATAAAACTTTCTGACATCTTGATAATTCCGTAACACAGCCTCTAATGAAATTCAACAACAGCAACAAAGCCATTTTCATTTCGAGTAAATCGAAAACAAAATAACCTAGACGCTGGCATCGTTTTCAGAACATCGTCGGTTTGATCTTTTAACATCCGCAGAACAAAAGAGAAACACTTGAAACACATTTTCAATCCAAAATACGCTGTAACATCCAGCTAACATTCAATATTGTCATATGCCGCAGCATAAGTTTACACAAGTGACGTCATACAGTAGATCGACTTCAGAAGCCGTTTACGGTTATAATTTTTCTTTCTAGACATAGCGCGGTTAAAATGATGGATTTCATTACATGTTTTGCAAACGGGACAATGGTACGATAATTTTTTTGTTGGGCTTATACATGTATCAGAGAAAGCATGGCGCATCAAGTTTATGTAAATTATAGAAGTTTTTTTAAAATAAAAATGTGCGAGTTATTATTCGCGTTCCTATTGTTCTTCAATTGACAAGGCATGGCGCATCATTTCGCACGGGTAGGTATAATTAGTAAATTATACGAGTTTTAATTGCAATAAAAAAAAGCGAAAGGTGATATTCGCGGTCCGTTTGTTCTGTATTTGAGAAGAAACGGCGATTACGGAAAAAGAGCGCGGTTCGTGCAAGTTTTGGCGATCTTTAAAAAAGGGAGGTAAAAAAAGTGCAACTGTGTAGTTTCCACCATCAAAACATGTTTTATTGAAAAAAAATGCTTTTAGTTTTCCTGAAACATCTTCATATAATTACAAATAAGCACATTATATTGTAATTTCCATTTATTTTAGTTTTTGTGTTCATAAATATTTCTAATTGATATTAGATCTAATTACAAATGATCGGATCTGAGGAATTTCAGCCGTTGTAATATAATTAGGATTTGTGTTTCAATTTAAAAAAGCATAAAATTTTTTGGTGTAAGAATTTAATTTACGTCTTTTGAATCTTTGTTATAAATCTTTTAACCTACAGCAGCCACAGAACAGTGTGTGTGAATACACATTTATTATTAACATGTATGTCATTTAAAAGGCTTTAAATGAATAAAGCCACTTAAGAATAAAAACAAAACTTTTTTTTTCATTTATTTATTTAAATGAGAAGCAAAAATGATATATACATAAAACTGAAAATGAAACACCGCGTCGCAGCGCGCGACAAAATGGATAAAATCAGTCTATGCTGCGACGACCCTTCCTGAAATCCTGGGGGAAACCCTGAAAAGCGTCACCATCCCTCGGCTTTATTAAACGAAATATTAAAACAAACAATGCTAAAGTTGAAGAGGTGGCATACAACACATATGTTCGCCCACAGTTGGAGTATTGTTCAGCTTGGCATCCCTCACCCTGGCAGAAAAACTTGACCTATAAAATCGAACGAGTACAAAGAGCCAGATACGTATTTAATAATTATGACTTCCAGAGCAGTGTAACACAAATGCTAAGCATCTTGAATTGGAACACGCTTGAACAAAGGCGTCTATACAACTCCCTCATCTTTTTCTACAAGATCAGGAGCCAAGCTGTTGCTGTTGACCAGATTTACCTCATCCCTACTAGAAACCTCAACTATCTTATTCCTCAGTCTCGAACCCAGTACCACTCTAATTCCTACTTCCCTAGAACCATCAGATACTGGAATAACCTTTCCCCCTACATCAAATCAAGTCCCAGTTTCAACATCTTCGCTGAGAGACTAGCGACGGTTACTTTCTAAATTGCTGTAACCTCTGCTTTTAACTGTAACATACTGTTCCTTTTATCTTTTACTTAACAAGCCTAACAGTCTAAACACTGTTCTTTTTCTTTTTCTCTAACACGCTGTTCCCAGACAGCGCATCCCAGTTATAATCAGAAATTGATTGTTGAGTATCATGTAGATGTAGATGTAAGAATATCTTGGGAGAGTGCTCCATCACCCTGTTTGCAGACCCAATTACTTGTTACAGATTTAAGTGCCATAATTTAGCATGACCCTTGACAGTGCAGTAGTTTTCATGCTGTGGCATCTATTATCCAAGAATCTCCGTCCATATTGTCAATAAACCTGTTTCAGCAAGTTGGATATCTCTCAGTTTCTTCACAGACACCTGTTTAGAGGTCCTTTTCTGGCCAGTATGTCAGGTTTGGTCAATTTCAGCTAATAAATGGGAGATCTGTATCAAGAGATGTAACTACAATCACCCAGAACACAAAATGTCCCTGTTTTCGAAAAAAACATATTTCTCTCTATCCAAAATTTTCTAAAGATAACAAAGTAAACAGATCACGAAAAAATACATGATCGCATTTGCTGATTTATTTTGAAGACAAAATCGTAACTTACCGAACAAATGTTGATTCCAGTTGATAGATCCTTATTAATCTTCCCTATGACACCAGTAACTAAACATAAATTCATCTATTAGTTGAGAAAATCCAAATTTATTAATAAAATTTATGGAAGTTTTCACTCGGAATCTATACTTTTCTGATTAAGCCCGGTTTATTAGAAAAACGACTTGGCTGCGCATTACAGCCAGGTTAAAAAAATGTTAAATTTGGTGGAAACTTCTGAACGTCCGCAAAACGTCAGTATGTTTCCTGTACGTACAATGTGTGATTTAAATAAAAATCAAGTAAATAAAATGTTGACAATCAAAACAATAGACACTTACTAAGATTGCTTGTTATTTTCAAGGTTTATTTCAAACGATAGTCAAATAATTTCTTCTTTTTTGAAATTTACTCATTTTTTGAAACTATCGGCATTCCCGGAAGTAACCTAATTTGCATATTTTCGGAAAAGAGCAGATTCTGTGGACAAGAATGTGAAAAATTGGTGTGCAACTGGGATGCTTATCTGTTTAGTTTGTTATCTTTAGTTATTTAGGATAACGAGAAATATGTTTTTTTCGAAAACAGGATATTTTGTGTTCTGGCTATTTGAAGTTGCATCTCATGTTACAGATTGCTATTTGTTAGCTGAAATTAACCAAACTTGATACTAGAGCTCTGTTTTAAGCCTATATAGCTCTAATGACATACTGGCCAGAAAAGGAGCTCCAAACACAGGGCACTTGTTTGGCAATTTTTGAGGCCCATTATGGGTGTCATTCCCCTCTCAAAATAGTATGTATTTTCCCCTATCTCAGAAAAAAATTCCCCTCCAAAATCTAACATAAAATTGAAATTGACTCCGTAAAATGCACGTAAGTGATAAATTGATTTATTTGCAAGTCTAAAGCCACAAAATATACTAGCTATTAAAACAAGTGGTGGAAATCAGTGTTTTAAGTAAGTGTGACACTTCAATGTCAAACAATGCAAATATGACTTAAAATTCCCCTTTTTGTCTTTTTGTCTTAAAACGACACGAAATTCCCCTTCTGAAAGGGTATGGGTACCTGTCCCCAAAAGTTGTCTAGTGCCCTGAAAGTTTAACAGTTGTCTGTGAGTTTCTACAGATCATAGGGACCTTGTTTAAGCAAAATAACACCCCTAGATGATGGTGTAACTGTTGACAAAATTGATTAAATACTATATTACAATAAGGGCCTGCAACTATTTGCCCACTAATAGTGATCTACACTTGTGGCAAACCAAAGACCTATATTATATATATAGGTCTCTGGGCAAACACATTAAAACATACATGGGGTAAAGAGTTATGAAATCAAGACATTTTTTTTTCAGTTTCAGAGCTTTGACTAGTTCTGTGGTACTATGTAAAGACAGTAAAGCTAGTGCAGATGCCAAGATACTGGAGGATATTCCAGTGAAGAAGGGATGGTTGAATAAGTTGCTCAATGTGCGAACCATAGAACCTAGCAAGGAGTCACATGCCAAGTCTCTCTCAGACAAGGAAAATCTGTATGAAGTCATGTGTATGTATCCTATACATTCTTGATTTTTATACACAAATCAAATTTCGCAAAGTTCAAACATGTGGGTACTATTGGTTCCTTTTAAATGAAACAGTTCATGAAGTTAAAATTGTGCTTCACACTGCAGAATGTGAGTTCACTAAATTACATGAAAATTTATACATCAAACTTCATCTGGTGTTCATTTTGATATATATACAAGTTTAATTATACCCCCACAAACGAAGTTTGAGGGGGTATATAGGAGTGAGCTTGTCGGTCGGTCGGTCGGTCGGTCTGTCGGTCGGTCGGATTCTTTGTTTCCAGATGATAACTCATGAAAGGCTTGACAGAATTAAATAATTTTTGGTACACAGGTATATCGTCATAAGATACAGGTCAAGTTCGATTTTGGGGCTGGTGGGATCAGTGTCAAGGTCACTGTTACTAAAAATAGAAAAATGGTTTCCGGATGATAACTCATGAAACACTTCACAGATTTAATCCTTGTTTGGTAAATAGATGTAACACCACAAGATACAGGTCAAGTTCGACTTTGGGGCTGGTGGGGTCAATGTCAAGGTCAGTATTACTAAAAATAGAAAAAGGGTTTCCAGATAATAACTCATGAAAAACTTCACAGATTAAATCCTTTTTTGGTACATATATGTAATATCAGAAGATACAGGTCGAGTTCGACTTTGGGGCCTGAGGGGTCAGTGTCAAGGTCACTGTAACTTAAAAAAGAAAAATTGTTTCTGGACTATAACTCATGAAATACTTCATAGATTTAATTATTTTTTGGGACACAGATGTAACATAACAAGATAAAGATTAGGTTTGACTTTGGGGCCTGTGGGTTCAAGGTCAAGGTCACTGTTATTTAAACTTCAAAACTTCGTTTCCACTCAGTAACTATAGCTTGGAATGAGATTCTTAAATGAAATTTGGTGTATTGATGGTTTTTGTGAAGATGACTTTTGGGATTCAAGGCCTGTGGGGTCAAGGTCACTGTTACTAAAAATAGAAAATAAACTGTATGCTCAATAACTTTGGTTCAGAATGAGATATTGTGATGAAAATTGCTATATAGGTAGTGTCTGTGAAGACGAAACTTGGTATTGAAATTGGGCCTGATGGGGTCAAGGTCACTGTTACTAAAAATAGAAAAAATGGTTTCTGGATGATTTCTCATAAACAATGTTTGGCACACAGTTCTTAGATAAAAGTTAGATAAAGGCCACTGTTACTAACATATTTAAACCATTTCTGCTCAATAAATTTAGAAGGAATGAGATATTGTGATGAAACTTGCTGAATATGTGGCTACTGTGAAGACGACACTTTGGATTGAAAGTGGGGCACATTATGCCATTGATTCGAAGCATTCCCAGTTCAATTATCAAGCATACATGTGGGGGTATTTAATCACTCAGTGATAATTCTAGTTTTAATTTTGTGTAAAATACTAATAAATAGATCATTAGATCAGTTCTGACTGAACACTACAAATACAGAGTAGTCACAATTACATAAGAAACTGTAATCCTGGTCATAAATGTCAAAACTTAATGGGAAAAAAAGATAATCAACAAAATAACAGACAGTAATCTAAAGGACAAGTTCATTAAAACAAGAAAAACGGGCAGTGTGGAAGGTATTATTTTGCATATTAGATGTCACCAATTTAAAAATTATTTCATTGGAATATTCTTTGGGTCACACTATACAAAACTTGTGCAAGCTGAGTCATTAGCTGCTGGTGAGGTGGGCTATTCTGCTCAGGGATAGATGGTTTGATCCCCTGCCACTCCAACTAAAATTACTAAGTCTTTTGGAGAAGACTTTAAACCAAGGTCCAGTGTAGTGGTGCTATAAACCAGGCACTAAAAACCAGGGAAGATTTTGGAATTGGAGAGTCCTCTGTACCTTGCACTATCCTCCAAAACTTAAAATGACTAACACTCTTCTGGAGGTGTGGCTCATATGGGCTTCTGGTAGCGACAATAAACAAATCTAAATATACACTGAAGCTAGATTAGCTAGGGCTTTGATATTTTGTGGTTATTTATGTCTTTAGGTGTGTGTTTAAGGCTTATTATGGCCCTCTTGTTACACTAGTGCTGACTTTTAATTTCAGTTCACTCTGTTAAACCAGAATATATGGAGGAATATCTCAAACAGTTGTAAGTACAAAACAATCATTATCCCCTTTCTTGATATATATGCATTTTTACGCATGTGCGACCAGCGTAGATCCAGATCAGCCGGCACATCCCGGCCGTCTGATCAGGATCTGCACTGGTCGCATTTTAGTCAGATATAACCAAATGAATCAAAAAGCGAACAGTTTAGATCCTGATCAGACGGCACGGATGTGCCGGCTGATCTGGATCTAAACTGTTCGCCCTAGCAATAAAGGTGTATCTATACAGGAAAGGGTTATATACTGAACTGTGTTTAAACAAAAACATGTAATTGTATCATGTCAATAAAAACTGATAGATTTACTGAATTTGAGTCTAATTGTAATAAATTTTAGACAGTACTAATTTGAAATACCATAAATGTTGCAGAAATGTGTCCAACAATTATGCCTTTTTAAGGTTTTTAGAGCTGTGGCCCCGGCATGTCGTTATTTGAAACTCCATCTAGGAAAAGTTACTTCCGTGCCTAAGCTGAAGGTTATAACTGCACTAAAAAATAACAAGTACCAACTTTTCTGCCTGAAAATTTGCAAAAAAATGAAAGAAATGAATATTCACCAATGCTATATTTGCATTTATGTAATCATTGCAAAAAAAATATCATTTAGTTTTAAAAAGTCGGTGGTGAGTATTATAATATACTGATTTCTTAGGTTCTTGTAGTCAGTAAAATCACAGAACATTCGTTTATAAAACAACTTAACTATGATAAACAGCACTAGAATGTCAAACAATTTCTTCTTAAATCCCTCATATTCTATAGTTCTCAACGTTTAAAGAAGTTATTTTGCAAATACATGGCATACTAAAGTAAACTACACAATAGCATCGTAAATATTGAAGGAAAACACGGCCTCTGACTAGAATAATAACTGAGTGCATATCTTGTGTCCCAGAATTTAGGAACATGAAAATACCCTATTTAAAAGTGTCCCAAAACTTAGGGACACCGAAAATACTGATCCTTAAAGTATCACAAAATTTAGGGATGCAAAAACTAATTATTTTTGGAAAAATAGGGTGGTTACAGTAATAGCTTTTGGCTTCTTATAGTCTGAGGATATTCGTTTTGGTCTGATTTTAGTGAGGCATACGTCCAGATGATGCACAGCAAAAATACCGGTGCTACACTCAAGGGCAGCTTTACAGTGGAAATAGGGAATCAGGATGAGGCTAGTAAGACAACTAAACTGTCTAAACATGGTCAAAGGCTAATGTTTAAAATGAACCAATTTTGGAGAGTCATAAATATACCTGTATCCTGCAATTTGAAGTTAAGATAGTGAAAACATAACTTTGGTAATTCAAAGCGGTGATGTATCTTGTTCCAACAGCCAGTGCAAACCTTGATATTGCATGATTGTAAGTCCAGACAAGTGGCATAGGAAGTGTTTCAGACCCGGTAGCTGTTCATTTTACTCTTTCTACTTTGAAAAATAATTAAACCACTGTCCACTTTGTCGAGTGTGCAATTCTTCTTACATGTTTTGTGAAGATCTCTCTTTTTCTCTCCTCAGTTTGCAATTCAGACAAATGAAGCATCACACACTGTTATATTTCAGTACACATATGGGAATACTCTGGGGGTTATCCGGTGCTTAATTCTGCAACACAGCTGTACAGGAAAGATAAGGTATGATTTCATCAAAGACAGATAGATGTTCTTGTGCCCATTTTTAGCTCGACTATTCGAAGAATATGTCGAGCTATTCTACTCACTTAGGTGTCGGCGTCGGCGTCGCCGTCCCGCTTTGGTTAAAGTTTGCATGCAACATACCTATATCTTACAAACTACTATAGCTACAGCTTTGAAACTTGGCACACTTGTTCATCATCATGTCCCGAGTGTGTGTGCCAAGAACCATAAATCTAACTTTCATTTTGATCAAATTATGGCCCTTTTTCGACTTAGAATTTCAGGTTAAAGTTTGCGTGCAAGCTACTGTTCAAACACATAACTTCAATACTACTTATACTACAGCTTTGAAACTTGGCACACTTGTTCATCATCATGTCCCGAGTGTGTGTGCCAAGAACCATAACTCTAACTTTCATTTTGATCAAATTATGGCCCTTTTTCGACTTAGAATTCTAGGTTAAAGTTTGCGTGCAAGCTACTGTACAAACACATAACTTCCATACTCTTTATACTACAGCTTTGAAACTTTCAGCACTTGGTCATTATCATATTCTGAGTGGATATGCCAAGAACCATTACTCTTACTTCCATTTTTTTCAAATTATGGCCCTTTTTCGACTTAGAATTTCAGGTTAAAGTTTGCGTGCAAGGTACTGTATAAACACATAACTTCAATACTACTTATACTACAGCTTTGAAACTTTCAGCACTTGTTCATTATCATATCCCGAGTGGATATGCCAAGAACCATAACTCTTACTTCCATTTTGATCAAATTATGGCCCTTTTTCGACTTAGAATTTTAGGTTAAAGTTTGCGTGCAAGCTAGTTTCTTTAATACTTCTTGTACTATAGCTTTGAAACTTTCAACACTTGTTTACCATCATGACCCCGACTATGTATTCCAAGAACCATAACTCTTTCTTTAATTTTTAATCAAATTATAGCCCTTTTTCAACTTAAAATTTCTGGTTAAAGTTTGCATGCAAGCTAGTTACTTTCATACTTCTTGTACTATAGCTTTGAAACTAAAGACACTTGTTCACCATCATGACCCTGACTATGTATGCCAAGAACCATAACTCTTTCTTTGATTTTATTTTAAATTATTGCCCCTTTTCACTTAGAATTTAAGGTTAAAGTTTGCATGCAAGCTAGTTACTTTCATACTTCTTTGTACTACAACTTTGAAATTTGTTCTTTATCATGACCCTGACTATGTTTGCCAAGAACCATAACTCTTTCTTTGATTTTTATCAAATTATTGCGCTTTTTAGAATTAGAAATTAAGGTTTAAGTTTACGTGCAAGATGGTGAAACCTCATAACTTTCATTCTATTAAAACCACAACTTTTAAACTTTGTATACCTTTATTTTATCATACATCAGGTTGATGTTCAAAGGCCCATAACTCATCCTTGCTTTTTTTATTTAATTTTTGCCCTTTTTCACTTTGAAATTAGAATTAAGACTTAGAAATTATGGTTAAAGTTTCAGTGTTAGTGTTTTTCATAGGTAATGCTACAGTAGAATCCACTTAATTGAATAGCGCTTATTTGAATAATCCGCTTATTATAGTAGAATATTAAAACACAAAACCATTTCTATCTATTTCAATGATAAAAAGTATCTTTATTTGAATAGGTCACCGCATGCAATCCGTTTATTATGATAGCACTTTCCCACCTTAAAACGCCTAACAACGCTAATCCTACTTGAAATTCACAAGTTTCTGCCCCAAGGCAATGTTCAATATCCGGTAAACTCCATAAATTTATTGTCATTGTTTATCACCTACTTTAAATAATGACTTCCGTTCACTGGCACGCGTGTTTACCGTGTACATTTATAGCAATGACGTCACATAATGGGGTTTCCCCACATCGAGAATTTTCCTTTTTTTGTCGTTCATAAGCTAATTACGTTTTATGTAAGACGGGAAATTTTCGAATAAAAATTATTTTATTCGAAAAAAGAAAGAAACATAAAACAGAAAAATAGTTGTTCTGTTCGAGACATGTGTCAAAATAACAAATAAACTCATCAAAACTTGCTCGATAAATTAGAAAGTTAATTAGATTTGGCAAACAAATCTTGATGAAGTGCAAACTGTTGACACAAAAACAAACTGTTGAGAACTTTGAGAACTGACATGACCTGGCTCATTAGTTTGCATTAATTGTGTTGAGAACTTTGAGAACTGACATGAGCTGCTTAACAGTTTAAATGTGTGCTTGCTATGTGCTGTAAACTTGACGATCTATGGTGATTATGTGCTGTTGTAAATTGTTTTATTTTTAAATGTCGGTATAGGAAAAATAAATTAAGCAAATAATCGTTGTTTATTATTATTTATTTACAATATCTCTTTTTTTTCTTGTTTTTCTCAACATGTAGTTAATAAGGATACGCTGCAGGTAGGGCGTAAGCGAATTTCACAAGCGCGTATTTCTCATGACGCACCGACGAAAAATGGCGGAGATACGAACGAAATCAAAAACTGGCCAGAATTTGTAAGCTCCGTATATTATGATACTCCGCTTAATTGAATCAAGGGTCTTGACAAATAGGCTATTCAAATAAGCGGATTCTACTGTATAGAAAAGGTTTAAAACAGATTTACTTAACATACTTTGGATGAAAGTGTTGAGTGGCTATACTATACTATACTATACTATACTATACTATTACTATACTATACTATACTATACTATACTCTACTATACTTTACTATACTATACTATACTATACTATACTATACTATACTACACTACACGACACGACAACGACAACACAACACAACACAACCACATACCAC
The DNA here is from genome assembly GCA_038501625.1 of Corbicula japonica. Taxonomy (NCBI): domain Eukaryota; kingdom Metazoa; phylum Mollusca; class Bivalvia; order Venerida; family Cyrenidae; genus Corbicula; species Corbicula japonica. The sequence continues at coordinate 10,244,632 of JAZAYU010000013.1, read as the reverse complement.
ACCACACCACACCACCCCCAGCACCCCCCACCACCACCACCACCACACCACACCACCATCACCCCCACCACCACCACTACACCACCACCACACCACACCACCATCACCCCCACCACCACCACATACCACCACTACAAAACAACACCACCACCACACCACCACCTCCACACCACCACATACCACCACCAACAACAACAATACCACCACCACCAACAACAACACCATCACCAATAACAACAACACCAACAACAACACCACAAACAACAACACCACCAAAAGCAACAACACCACCACCAACAACAACAACACAAACAACAGAAGCAACAATAACACAAATAACAACAACATCTCCACCAACCACACCCCCACCACCACCACCACCAACAACAACAACACCACTACCACCACCAAGAACAACAACACCAACAAGACAACCAACAATAACACAAAGAACAACAACAACACCACCATCAACACCACCACCAACTATACCGTAAACAACACCACAAACAAACACCACCACCAACAACAACACCATCACCAACAACATGAACACCACCAACAACAACACCACCACCAACATCAACACCAACAATAGCATCAACAACACCAACAACTAACAACACTAACAACAACACCAACATAACAACACTACCACCAACAACACCCACCACCACCACCAACAACACCACCACTACCAACACCAACAACAATACCAACAACAGCAACTACACCAACACCACCAACAACAGCAACCAGCATACCATACTATACTATACTACACCACACCTCACCACATCACTTTAGGTGGGCAGGGATAGTGGGTGTATGGGCTGGGTTGTGTAAACACTCTTAAAAAACTACAATAATAAATTAAGTGTAATTTATTGATTTCCTAACTTAGATTGAGAAACTTTTGTTCATGTGTGTGTGTTGGGTGTCATAAACCCCTGAATTACTTCCCAGTTTAAATGAAGCCCAGTTTAAAATGTGCTTAAATATGTCTCACTTCGAAAAGTCGAGCTTGCAGTCGTTTCCGACTGGCTCTTGTTCATTTTACAAGAGAACAAGTTTTACATTTTTGATGATGAAGATTATAATAAAGCATAGTCTTGTTGTTACTCATCTGTGTCAACACTAGTACTGGTTGAAGCTGTCATCAAGTTCTGATTTGCATAGTTTCTACATAGTTGCTCACAAAAAGGTTTAGTGGTTAGAGCATCAGAGATCATAATAGCTATAAGACATAGCAGATACACCAGACATCTCGAAAGTTGCCAGACCGAAGGACATATCTGGTAAAATCAGACGTGATTTCTTATGTTATCAGACCGAATGTCAGACAAAAAGTTGAATTCCTAACACTTGCTTATCCCTTTTTAGCTCACCTGAGCACGAAGTGCTCATGGTGAGCTTTTGTGATCGCCTGATGTCCGTCGTCCGTCGTCCGTGCGTGCGTGCGTGCGTCGTCAACTTTTTCTTCAAACGACTTCTTCTCCTGAACTCCTGGGCCAATCTTGCTGAAACTTGGCAGGAATGTTACCTGCATGAAGCTTTACCAAAATTGTTCAAATGGTTCCAGTCCATTGCCTATCTAGGTCACAGAGGTTAAAAATAGATTTTGAACATGAAATTTTAAAAAATCTTCTTCTCTGAAACCGTAAGGCCTAGAACTTTGATATTTGCTGTGTAGCATCACCTAGTGGTCCTCTACCAAGATTGTTCAAATTATAGCCCTGGGGTCAAAATTGGCCCCGCCCCAGGGGTCACTTGATTTTACATAGACTTATATAGGAAAAACTATAAAAATCTTCTTGTCTGAAACCACAAGGCCTAGAGCTTAGATATTTGGCATTAAGCATCCTCTAGTGGAACTCTACAAAGATTGTTCAAATTATTTCCCTGGGGTCAAAATTGGCCCCGCCTCAGGGGTCACTTCATTTTGCATAGACTTATATAGGAAAAACTTTAAAAATCTTCTTGTCTGAAACCACAAGGCCTAGAGCTTAGATATTTGGCATTTAGCACCCTCAAGTGGAACTCTACAAAGATTGTTCAAATTATTTCCCTGGGGTCAAAAATTGGCCCCGCCCCAGGGGTCAGTTCATTTGACATAGACTTATATAGGAAAAACTTTAAAAATCTTCTTGTCTGAAACCACAAGGCCTAGAGCTTAGATATTTGGCATTTAGCATCCTCTAGTAGAACTCTACAAAGTTTGTTCAAATTATTTCCCTGGGGTCAAAATTGGCCCCAGCCCCAGGGGTCACTTCATTTTGCATAGACTTATATAGGAAAAACTTAAAAAATCTTCTTGTCTGAAACCACAAGGCCTAGAGCTTAGATATTTGGCATTTAGCACCCTCTAGTGGAACTCTACAAAGATTGTTCAAATTATTTCCCCTGGGGTCAAAATTGGCCCCACCCCAGGGGTCACTTCATTTGACATAGACTTATATAAGAAAAACTTTAAAAATCTTCTTGTCTGAAACCCCAAGGCCTAGAGCTTAGATATTTGGCATTTAGCATCCTCTAGTGGAACTCTACAAAGTTTGTTCAAATTATTTCCCTGGGGGTCAAAATTGGCCCCACCCCAGGGGTCACTTCATTTTGCATAGACTTATATAGGAAAAACTTAAAAAATCTTCTTGTCTGAAACCACAAGGCCTAGAGCTTAGATATTTGGCATTTAGCACCCTCTAGTGGAACTCTACAAAGATTGTTCAAATTATTTCCCTGGGGTAAAAATTGGCCCCGCCCCAGGGGTCACTTCATTTGACATAGACTTATATAGGAAAAACTTTAAAAATCTTCTTGTCTGAAACCACAAGGCCTAGAGCTTAGATATTTGGCATTTAGCATCCTCTAGTGGAACTCTACAAAGTTTGTTCAAATTATTTCCCTGGGGTCAAAATTGGCCCCGCTCTAGGGGTCACTTCATTTTGCATAGACTTATATAGGAAAAACTTTAAAAATCTTCTTGTCTGAAACCACAAGGCCTAGAGCTTAGATATTTGGCATTTAGCACCCTCTAGTGGAACTCTACAAAGATTGTTCAAATTATTTCCCTGGGGTCAAAATTGGCCCCGCCCCAGGGGTCACTTCATTTTACATAGACTTATATAGGAAAAACTTTAAAAATCTTCTTGTCTGAAACCACAAGGCCTAGAGCTTAGATATTTGGCATTTAGCATCCTCTAGTAGAACTCTACAAAGATTGTTCAAATTATTTCCCTGGGGTCAAAATTGGCCCCGCACCAGGGGTCACTTCATTTTATATAGACTTGTATAGGAAAAACTTTAAAAATCTTCTTGTCTGAAACCACAAGCTGAGAGTACTTTTGTACTCAGGTGAGCGATATAGGGCCATCATGGCCCTCTTGTTAACATGTTTCGGTCTGACAGAATTTGTTTCGGTCTGACAGATTTTCACATATTATCTGACCAAATGTCTGACACGTTTTTTTTAACTTTCGGGAAGTCTGCAGTATTACACTCACTTCAAATTTAACCTACAGGAAGTATGATCAAACCTGAAGTTGTATGGTGAGTTTTTCCAACAGGATGAAAACTCAAGTACAGTGAAACCCCTCTATAACAGACACCTAAGGGACTGAGGGAAAGCGTCCTTAATAGCGGGTTGTCCTTAATTGTGGGTTAAAATCAAGAAGAAGAAAATGTCTGTTCTTTTAAAAATCGCCCATAATACCAGGGTGCCTGTAATATCGAGTGTCTGTAATGAGGGGTTTTACTGTAGTATTTTAAAGTGAATATTTATGTATTTACAATTTCTTGTTTTGTTTCCAGGATTTTATAGATTTCAGAAAGGCTAGAAACAAAATGTTGAGTGCAAGAAGTAATCAGATTTTGTTGAGCTTTAGCTTCTGGCCAGAGCTGGTTGCTAGAAAAGGTCCTAACATCTATGAAATGAGGAGCTATACTCTAAAGGTAGGTGTGTAAATAGATAACTATTGTGTCAGTTCACTAATTCATTCATGTGAAAAACAGTCAGTTGGGAAAGCTGAGAAGTGAGAGGTTTTCAGTACTGATCTGGTCCCAAGTTCATAAAACAGAGATTGGAGACCAATCAAGCAGCTGATGGGCTGAAATGGAGACTAGACTAGACTTCATTTCAGCCATTTAGATGTTTTAGATTTGCGACTGGTCTCCAGACATAGTTTTGTTATATTGGACCCGATCCTTAGGTTATAAAACTGAGATTGAAAGTTGGTCTTCAATCCTTTATCCAAGCAGGTTGGCTGTAATTAAGCTCTGACTGAGAAGGACCAATGGAAGGCTAGAGATATGAGACTTGTTTGCATTCTTAATTTAAAACCTAAGAACCAATTCTTAGGATGTTATAACATAGTCTTATACAGTCATTTTGTTCACTCTGCTCTGATGTGGGAAACACAGTTGAAAACCAATGATATGTCACAGAAATATCTTGAAGCACTAAAACAACTATGTGTAAACAAACAATTTATGAGCTGAGATTTGTGGTAGGTATGAACTATGCTGATACCTCCTCAGTTCTGTTTTCTTGTGTCTTTCAGGCAGGAACTATGATTGAATGGGCTAATAATTGGTAAGAACTCAAGTTTTCTGCTACACCTTAAAAACAAATCCAAAATAACAGTCGTTGAGTTATTGTTAAAAACATTTGTTAAATTAACTGTTCAACTCAATTAAATTCACTCTTTTATTTAAACAGCTTTATGGCCTTTATCTTAATTCACAAAATATTTAAAAGAATTCTGATATTTTTGTGTATTCTGATAATGGACATGAGACTGAAATCTTGAAATAAAAGTGAATTTAAAGAAGTTGGAAGTTTAATATCCTTTGGGATAATTTGAACATGTATTCAGCTGTTGCAATATAATAATTTGCTAAAGTAAAAAATAATGAAAATTTGCAGGAATAATTATATTTTGTGTGTTCTTTTCATCGAACTTAGAGCAAATGATCATTGCCAGTAACAGATGTTTGCTGTTGATGGTTGTAGCAACATCTTCAGAGTACATATCTGTAACTGAGGCTAGGTATATGTTTCTTCAGGTCGCGTGGTATCCAGCACAGACAATCTAGTAACCCAGTTACAGGTCTTTTCTCTCAGATAGGACAGCTGTATCAAGTACATCATATCTGGTGTAAGTAACTTTTGTTTCCTTTTAATCCAATAAATTAATGTTATCAATGCCCATTTTTAGCTCGACTATTCGAAGAATATGTCGAGCTATTGTACTCACTTGGGCGTCGGCGTCGCCGTCGGCGTCGGCGTCCCGCTTTGGTTAAAGTTTACGTGCAACCTACCTATATCTTAAAAACTACTATAGCTACATCTTTTAAACTTGGCACACTTCTTCGTCATCATGTCTGGAGTGTGTATGCCAAGAACCATAACTCTAACTTTCATTTTGATCAAATTATGGCCCTTTTTTGACTTATAATTTCAGGTTAAAGTTTGCGTGCAAGCTACTGTACAAACTCATAACTTCAATACTACTAATAGTACAGCTTTAAAACTTGGCACACTTGTTCATCATCATGTCCCGAGTGTGTATACCAAGAACCATAACTCTGACTTTACTTTTGTTCAAATTATGGCCCTTTTTTCGACTTAGAATTACAGGTTAAAGTTTGCGTGCAAGCTACTATACAAACTAATAACTTCAATACTACTTACACTACAGCTTTGAAACTTTCAACACTTGATCATCATCATATCCCAAGTGTGTATGCTAAGAACCATAACTCTAGTAACTTCTATTTTGTTCAAATTATGCCCCTTTTTGACTTAGAATTTCAGGTTAAAGTTTGCATGCAAGCTACTGTACAAACCCATAACTTCCATACTACTTATACTACAGCTTTAAAACTTTCAACACTTGTTCATCATCATATTTGAAGTTTGTATGCCAAGAACCATAACTTCAATTTTGTTCAAATTATTGCCCTTTTTCGACTTAGAATTTTTGGTTTTTGCCCCTTTTCACTTGAAATTAGAATTAAGACTTATAAATAATTGTTAAAGGTTCAATGTTAGTGTTTTTCATATGTAATGCTTTAGAAAATGTTTAAAACAGATGTACTTTACATACTTTGGTTGAAAGTGTTGAGAAATTGTGGGGTGGGTGGGGGCATATACTATACTATACTATACTATACTATACTATACTATACTATACCAGACCAGACCAGACCGAGACCCAAACCGAGACCGAGACCCAAACCGAGACCGAGACCCAAACCGAGACCGAGACCCAAACCGAGACCGAGACACAAACCGAGATCAAAACCGATACTGAGACCGAGACCCAAACCGAGACCGAGACCCAAACCGAGACCGAGACCCAAACCGAGACCCAAACCGTGACCGAGACCCAAATCGAGACCGAGACCCAAATCGAGACCGAGACCCAAACCGAGACCGAGACCCAAATCGAGACCCAAACCGAGACCGAGACACAAACCGAGATCGAGACACAAACCGAGACCGAGACACAAACCGAGACCGAGACCCAAACCGAGACCGAGACCCAAACCGAGATTGAGACCGAGACCCAAACCGAGTCTGAGACCCAAACCGAGACCGATACCTCAACCGAGACCCTGACCGAGACTCAGACCGAGACCAAGACCCAGACCGAGACTCAGACCGAGACCCAGACCGAGACCCAGACCTAGTCGAGACCGAGACTATTACTATTACTATTACTATTCTATTACTATACTATTACTATACTATACTATTACTATACTATACTTTTACTATACTATACTATTACTATACTATTACTATTCTATTACTATTACTATAACTATACTATTACTATTACTATACTATTACTATGCTATTACTATTACTATACTATTACAACACCAGCAACACCAATACCACCACCAACAACATTAACACCACCACCAACATCAACACCACCACCACCAACAACAACAACAACACCAACACCCCCACCACCAGCAACAACACTACCACCGCCAGTAACAACACCAACAATGACAACACCAGCAACCAGCATACCATACTGTACTTCACCACGCCACACCACTTTAGGTGGGCAGGGATAGTAGGTTGATGGGTGTCGGATCAGGGGTTGATGGGCTGGGTTGTGTTAACCCTAAAAAAATCTACAATAATAAATTAAGTGTAATTTATTTATTTCCTAACTTGGATTAAGAAACTTTTGTTCATGTGTGTTTGTCGGAGGTGTCATAAACTCCTGAATCAATCCCCAGTTTAAATGAAGCCCAGTTACAATGTGCTTAATAATTCTGACTTTTCGAATAGTCGAGCTTGCAGTCGTTTCCGACTGGCTCTTGTTATCAGTTATAGCTAGTATTAACCATATAGCTAAATAAGATAGACACTGGTAACCCTATATCAATGGTATTGGCATACAGTAGAACTACATTATAATTATATATAAGATGCTTTTGTTGTATTGTGATAATAGAAAAAAAAACAAATCAAAAACTGTTATAAAAATTAACATTTGTTATTTCAGAAAAACAAACAATTCTTACTAAGCTTTGTACGATTTAAAGTTCTGAATTTGAGAACTCCTTTATAAACATCAGCACTTAGTTCTGGATTTGAGAACTCTTTTATAAACATCAGCACTTAGTTCTGAATTTGAGAACTCCTTTATAAACATCAGCACTTAGTTCTGAATTTGAGAACTCCTTTATAAACATCAGCACTTAGTTCTGAATTTGAGGACTCCTTTATAAACATCAGCACTTAGTTTTGAATTTGAGAACTCCTTTATAAACATCAGCACTTAGTTCTGAATTTGAGAACTCCTTTATAAACATCAGCACTTAGTTCTGAATTTGAGAACTCCTATATAAACATCAGCACTTAGTGACCTCCTGTGGATAAGATGTTAGATAAGTTGTTGTGCAAGAACAACATTTTATTAACTGAAAAAGAACTTAATACAATAATTATCTGACAGAAATTATTTATAGAGCTTTAATTTAGATACAATCTGACAGAGTGAGATATTGTGTTTTTCAGGTTACAAGAATCTAGAAATGCGTAAAGAGACTCGAGAGTCGGCCTGGCAGAAACCTGGTTGGGATGAAGTTGTACAATACACAGGTAAATGCTGAAATAAACTGCTTTTTTGTAAGACTGTGTACTGCTTGATTGGCTTTCTGTCATAAAACAGGATTCGGAAGTTATAATGGATTGAAGTTAGCCTCTGTAGGATTTGTATCTAATTGACTTTTGTCTTTTCTTCTGCACATTTCAAAGTTTTTTTACATTACTAACATGGCTACAGATTGCCTTAATATGACATGGTATGATTAAAACAATTCCTTTCTGATAACCTCTGAATTGAGTCATATTTCTGCATAAACATGCAGCTGTGAGAGTCGTTTTCAAGATATTTGAATAAAGGTTTAATTACAGAATTTGTGTCACATTCAAGTAGTGACAAATGTGTGCATGGTTCTGTTGATCCCTTGCTTTATTGCTCCTGAAGCTTTTCATATTTCTGTTCTAGACAAAAACAATGTTAGTTGCTAATTGATTAAGATACTTGATTAAAATTTTGCATAGATATTTGAGTGACTTAATTTAAATGTAGGTTTTTCATATTGCTCTTGTTCTTAAGCAATGTCTATTGCTTATTTATAAGTGAAACCTTATTGAGTTCTAAGATAATGGCTTAGAAGATTGGGACAGTCATTACATGACAAAATGGACAATCCACCATTAAATCTTCCTAATAACCTTAACTCCATGGTTGAAGGTTATAAAACTGAGCATAGAAACCAGTCTTAAATCTCAAGCATCTGATTGGCTGAAATGGCGACTGGTCGCCATTTCAGCCAATCAGATGCTTAAGATTTGAGACTGGTTTCCATGCTCAGTTTTATAACCTTGGGCACATATCTGCTGATTTTATCACATTTGCGACTAGTGTAGATCCAGATCAGCTGGCGACTCTATGCCTTCTCTTCTAGATATACACTGGTCACTTGTTGGTCGGAATAACCTCACACAGGGAACACAGTACATGTAGATCCTTATAAGATAACAAGAATGTGGTGGCCGATCATGATCTACACTGCTTTCTCATGGGATAACAACTATTTACATGATTGAAGTGAGACACATAACAATTATCATTATCTTACGAACATGTATCTTGTCTTTGTGTATTTCAGTACCGTTGATTAGACATATGCAGTCCAGGATTTTGATACCAACACCATTTTCCCCTCTGCAGTAGCTGACCTCGGCAAACCTTTTAGTGTAGACATGGATCATTCAGGATAGAATCACCTTATCTCAGTATCTGAAAATTTCTGTTGAAGACCAGTCTGTAAGCTCTAGCTTTTCATTGGTCTATTTTAATTCTCTTATGAAATTTAACCAATCAAATACTGGAGATTGAAGACTGGTTTGCAGATCAAGTATTTTATTGAGAAAAAGTGCTCTGGCTGATAAGGCTAGGACAGTGCTCTCCCTTGATAGTGAACTTGCCCATGCATTGAACCGTCACCAGAAATGAATCACCTTTATATCACCAACATTTAAAAATCAGGGAACACTAGGAAATTTGAAGTAATGAAGATTTACAAAAGGTGTTATTTATTAACACAGTTCTAAGTTACTAAGTTATCCTACAGAAGTTTAACTAAAATATTTCAAGACAGAGGAATTCATAAGAAGACTAACTAAAATATTTCATTACTAAAGAAATAGCTAAAGTAATATTATCAGAAGGTTGTTTTGATATCCCTTTTATTTACATTTGTTTAACTTTTTAAACTTGTTAAAAGATGCATAATCATTTGATATTGAATTTATCTTCAACATCTTCATTTTGCAAAAACAGTTCCTGTGAATTCATTTTGTGTAGATTTAAAAGTGAATATAGAACTTTGAAATCCAGAAGTGTAGAAACACAAAATAATGCTTTTTAACTGAAAAAAAAATCCGAAATGAATTCATGATAACAATATTTGAAAAGTACTCAATTCTAGCATAATATTCACTGTAAGAATTGCCTGAGCCCAAGATCATAAAACTGAGATTGGAGACCAGTCTCAAATCTTGAGCATCTGATTGGCTGAAATGGCGACCAATCACCATTTCAACCAATCAGATGTTTAAGTTTTGAGACTTTTCTCCAGATTTAGTTTTATTATCTTGGGCCTAGGTCTGTTAGTGAAATGGTAATGTGAAGTGAGGTAGCCAAGAATATGCTTTGCATAACATTGCATATTTCTTGGAATAAATCTGTAACAGTGTATTATAAAACATGGGTATGGTTTAAATATCATTGCAAACATTATTTTATATTTATTAACCCTAGTATTATTGCTGGCATTTTGGTGCAAAAACAATTAGGTTTGTAATTATTTGAATTATTTCAATCTCTGAAATGAGCAAACATCCATTTACTTGGTTTGATGTGTTAACAGTGCAGAAATACTGCAGTTTTGTATTTTAAATGTTTTCATTTGTAGACTTTATAACCCATTAGAAATTTTGTTAATATATGCAGACTGATACGTATATCCCATTTTGAAGTAATCATGAACATGATTCAAATGGTAATTTTCATATAGATCTGTTTTTCATAGGTTTTTGCGTATTGTACTTCAAATTGCCATTTATATATACAATTGTTGTCTATGATGAAAAATGAAACAATAAAGAAGTAAACATTGAAAGATTCTGGTTATTATGTTGCCTAAACCTAGAACACCTTAGATATGCCTTTTATCACATGGGCAACCGTTGTAGATTTAAGATCGGCCTGACATCTGTGCCATCTGATCATGATTTGCAGTTTGCTTCTATCTGATCTGGATCTACAGAGTGCTTCTTAATGAATCTTAATTTGAATCTACCTAAATGGAAAATAGTCTTGATTAGATGGGACAGATGTAAAAGAAGTATCTAGAGAGTAATGGGTTAATAATTGAGAACATGCAAGAATAGGCTCAACTACCAGTTAGATTGCTACTATAAGAGACTGCATTCCAGTTGTGGACTTTAATTCTTGTGTCCCAGTGGTCTAGCATAGAATACACTTGGTTCATAAAGAAATGCAGTGTAATATATTTCTAAAATCAACATGATAAGGTTTTCGAACATTGAGCACTTAATTATTTTCTTCAAACATTGTGTTTGATCGGCAACATGGCTGGAGTTAAGTTAGGCTTGTCTAACATTGATGTTTTGTTCTGAAAAAATGTGTGGCAACAACTAATGTGCCCTTGCCACATTGTGCTGTAAGAGTGTGGATACGATGCTGACATAAGAACACCAATACAAAAAGCTGTGGCATTATGACTGGAAGACAAAAAGTTTTTAACATGTTTTTACTGTGTATCAGTCAACTACTCATGTGTACATAGTAATAAAAATTTGAAACGTTTAGTACACATTTATTGCACCTGAAAACTTTGGATTTTAACAAGTCACATGCATCATGATATCAACACATGCAAATTTATGTGTCTGGCTTTTAATAGGTTGTTCACATTTTTGCTTTAATAATTAAGGCTGAAACTCCTGTGAAAATGGAAACACCTTAGAATCTCTGCATTTTTAAATGTACTGAGTATAGATTGGAAGACCACCAATCCAGTAGTAACATGTTCAAACCTCATCTTTTAGATGAAATTACACCATTACTGTGTGGCCTATGATAGCAGGTAGATCCATGGAAATCCTGTTGTTTGATAGGCCCTCATTTAAACCTTTTGCAAGTGGGTTCCATGGAACACCAAATTCTAGCACTTACTCTGATATTCAATTAGCTTATTGATTGCAAGACCACTGACTAAGTGAATTTCAATTCCCAAGAATAGTTGGACCAAATAACCAATCAATTTTGATTATACATGATCGCTAGGTTTTGAGCCAAACACTTCAAGATGAAATTTTAGACATCAATTTCCATTTAACAATTTAGACCAGAGAATACCAGGGCCCCAAAATCATAAAACTTAATCCTGAGAACAGTCTCAAATCTCAAGCAAATGATTTGCTGAAATGGCGACTGGTCCAATCAGGTGCTTAAGATTCAAGACTTGTATCCAATCATAGTTTAATAATCTCAGACCCTGCAGTTCCCAGGCTCTGTAGAGAGATAAGTTGAACACTACTTATTTTGGGATTGAACTGTGCCAAATTGCAAACATTTTTCAACAAGTGAGGCTTGTAATTTGAACATAATGGCGAGATGACCTTAATTAATTTTTGAGTTACTTTATATACTCGGTTGTAAGGCCATCTGCTTACAAGATGGTCCCCCTACTTTGCCTTCTAAATCATATTATTATTAAATCATAATGGTTTCACGTTTCTCACTGGGTTTAACATGGTCACATGATTTGTGATAAATTGAAGTATTGTCTGGTGGGCAGAGTCTAAATTGCATATTGACCTGGTTGAAATATTTCAAATGCGAATTAAGGTAGGTATGAAATATATTACAGTGCTGTTACGTCACAATGGATACAAACATTGTAAACAAAAATCATGTCAGACAGACAGAACCAAAAACAGCTTACATTAATAAATAAAGATGCTTTTAACAGAAATCACTGTATCAACCTCACTGAAATGCAATACATGTATAATACATGTATGGCATATTGCTACTCTAGTAATAGTGATAGTGTTAATGATAAAACAAAAAGTAATTCATTTCTTACATTTTATTTCACAAGCATGTTTTTGGTTTCAAACTTAACTGCAATGACATTTTATCACCATCTGTGTTTGGCAGATCACTTTACACAGGTAACAAAGTAATTTATCTCAGGCAAATACATTCACAAAAGAAGTCTTTTATTTCCAAAAAAGAAACATAACCATGTTCTATGTTTTCAATATATTCTAAATAAAATATTGTGAAAAAAATCAGTTTTTTACATACATGTTATTAAACTTTCAGTGTTAGCTGTTCATTTAAGCTGTTTATTCAGTTTGATGTTTTCACAACTTCTATTAGTTTATATTTTAGGTACTGTAAGAAATTTACCATGTCTAAATACAGTGCAGCATATGAGTTAAATACTTAACAATTTAAGAAAACAAATATATTGTATAATTTTTACAAATTTCCTATGTAAATCTACAAAAAAGAAGAAAATAGCCCTAAAACCTGCCAAGAACAGTCCAATAAAGAAACAAAATATGGTAGATGAATGGTAGTTGTTAAAAAAAACTAGCGCTTGATACTGGTACATACACTTGAACAGGATGTATATGGTTAGAAGGGAACTACCTCTGACTTCAACCATTGATAATTTTCTCTCAAAATGTGTCACTTTTTAGCAGTTCACACAACCAATTGTTGGAAAGTTTTGATGTTTTTGGAGAGATACAGTAAAATTGTGAATAACGGTAACAGTCATGTTTCTTAAGCTTTATAAAATATGCCTTGAAAAACATAGTACAGTGTGTGTCGTATTTTAACAAATTTATTTCAAAAATTAACATCAATTGTATCAAACTGCTTTAAACTTTATTTGTAAATTCTGTGAAATTGTTGTGACAACATGTAAATATTTTAAGACATGTTAGTACAATCTTTCATTATCACATGCAAAAATAAACATCAGAAGATCTCTATTTCACTTTTTATACAATCAGTTTAAGAAATAAACCTGTTTTGAATTAATCCTCTAAAATAGAAAACCTTTTGTGTTTCTAGGTTGTTTTGGGGGTCATATGTCCTTGATATGACTGCAAGAAATAATTGTAAGATGTGATTTTGTTATTCAGAGGTTATAACATGACTACTGCCATTATCTTCCTTCTATGGCCAGAATATAATGTCAAACACTTTTGAAATTTTAACTTCACAAAGCATTTCTTTTGTCTTACTTCCAGTTTTTAATTACAATGATTTCACACCACCTTTACTCCATAGATAAAACTTCTATGGCATGGGTGAACAGTGTAGATCCAGATCAACCAGCACATCCTTGCCATCTTACCAGAATCTGTACTGTTCACTTTTTGATTCATCAGGTTATTTTAGACCAAAAAACAAACTGTGTAGATCCTGATCAAACAGCACTGATGAGCCAGCTGATCTGAATCTACTCTGTTCCCACATGTTGTTGTTGTTACTTCCCAGTTTTATGTCCCTCCCGCCTCATAAGGACATTATGGTGTGGACATACCAGCTTTCCATGGTGGACGAAGACCCCAGGTGCTCCTCCAGGCATTTTTAAAGGCTCAAGTGGGCACCTGGGTAGAAAGAACGATGTTCCACAAGCTAGCTGGTTAGCATCCTCACATGAAAGATCTTGACCCTGGAAGGTCTCAACTCACAGAGTTGAAGGGCAAGTGATTCTCAGTCAGAAACCTTAACCATTCGGCCATGGACTCCCCACTCTGTTCCCACAAATGAAAATATACGTATTATATGGAGTGAAGGATAAACACAAACGGTAATCCAACTAGAGTTCTACAAGGGAAACGAGATAACTAATGCATAAGGCAAATAAACCCAGTATATTTTGAAGACAGGGACAGGATCTTTTTACATATAAATATTTCCTTTCTAACCACACATTTTACAGAATTACCTAGTTTTGTAGGTTGACCAATGTAACAGCTGAAAATAATGAGTTCAACTCATTATCAATGCATTAATAAAAAAAAAACGGTTTTGACATGTGTAACCAGCTGTCTGATTTGGATCTGGTCACATCTTGGTAAAAAAACCCTGAATGTAAAAGCAAACAGAGTAGATCCTGATAGCACAGATGTGCCAGCTGATCGAGATATACACTTTTTCCAAGCAATAAAGACGTATCTACAGAGTAAAAGATTAAAGAGCTTTTGAAAACTACATGAATTACCCTAAAGAATACCCTTTGGAATCCACTCCTAACAAGAATGGAATAACAGCGTCTATATAGTTTGCACAAATTCTAGAAATCTTATGATTGATTAATGGTTTGAGTCCTTACTCACACGAGACAAAATCACAGTAAATATGATGAAAGTTGCTAAAGCTCACTGATATTATATAGAGAAATTCACAGAAACAAAATGTCTACCAGGTATATGCATGTGATTTTGAACCAAACCTTTATTTACTTTACGTCGTCTTTAACCCTTTCCTCCATAGATACACCTTTATTGCTTGGGCTAACAGTTTAGATCCAGATCAGCTGGCACATCCATGCCATCTGATCAGGATCTAAACCGCTCGCTTTTTTATTTATTAGGATATTTCTAACCAAAATGCGAGCAGTGCAGATCCTGATCAGACGGCACCTACGTGCCAGCTGATCTGGATCTACACTGGTCGCACATCCTTAAAAAGGCGTTTATATGGAGGAAAGGGTTAATAATTATAAGGATAATTTAATGAAATTGTTAAGATCAAAAATTTATAGGTGTTCTCTACCTTAAAGACTACCATTTCCATCCTCAATCAAAATCTTCATGAATTTTACTTTTCATAATAGTCAACCTGCCAAATATGATCTTTACCTAACAGTTTGACACTGTCATGTTGTTGGCTTCATAAAAATGAGTAACATTATCAGAAACCCACAGTTGATGTTATTTTGCTCTTCTCAACCAGGGGAATCTGGTCCCAAGGTTATAAAGCTGAGATTGGAAACCAGTCTCAAATCTCAAGCATCTAATTGGCTGAAATGGTGACTGGTCGCCATTTCAGCCAATCAGATGCTTGAGATTTGAGACTAGTTTCCATGCTCAGTTTTATAACCTTGGGCACTGACCACAAATCTGTAAGGAGTGGCTTTAACCTTCAACATCTTATGCAGTTTGAACAGTTTGTCACTTTTTAAACTGGCAGTTCAACTAGCTTCTGAATCTCAAGGGTCATTTTGATATATCAATTTATAACCAAAATACCTCTAATTTAAGAAATAAAAAACAACCCTCCTACTAAAATCACAGGGGTCAATACTCGGGAGTTTGAGATACTTTTTAATAGTCAAAAGAAATGTTTAGCTTAGTCTTTAGAGGCTTTTATGAAATTTCAAATCAAAGGGTCATCTTCCGAGTCAAATAGAACCCCTTAAACAATGATAACATGTCACATGACCGTCTAGGTATCAATAACATACTATAGGCTTATCTTGTGGTTTTGTATGATCATCACAACCAGGTCTTAGCCCTTTCCTCCATAGATACACCTTTATTGCATGGGTGAACAGTTTAGATCCATATTAGCCGGCACATCTGTGCAACCTGATTAGGATCTAAATTGTTGGCTTTTTGATTTGTTAGGTTATTTATGACCAAAATGCAACAAGTGCAGATCCTGATCAGATGGCATGGATGCGCCGGCTGATCTGGATCTACACTGGTCACACATTCAAAAAAATGTGTATATATGGAGGAAAGTGTTTATAACAATTCATTCTAAAATAAACACTAACAAAATGGCAATAAATGGGTCATAAATATAAATTATATCTATTTGGCTTAGACTAGCAAACAAAATGAACACAAACAAAAACACTACAATCTTTCACCCAAGGTGTATACAAATATTAATTAACATCCAAACTGTGGGGGGCAAGAATAACAAAGGGATGGAACTAAGGGATCAATGCCCAAGGTTATAAAACTGAGCATGGAAACCAGTCGCAAATCTCAAACATCTGATTGGCTGAAATGGCGACCAGTCGCCATTTCAGCCAATCAGATCCTTGAGATTTGAGACTGGTTTACAATCTCAGTTTTACAACCTTCAGCCCAAGAGTCATAAGCACTGGGAGTAAGCTTTCTGTCCTAATGAGCTTTTGAATACATGTTAGTTAATGGCAGCTACAGTATGACTGGTATAATATCTTTAATATATTATGCGATTTTTAGCCTTGCTAAATATATAACTATATAATAAACAAATACTAATGCCCTTCTACAGAGTACAGTCATGTAATATCAAATATGTATGTAACATTTATCACTTTCAATAAAAGCCTTTTGCAATTCAAAGTTAACCCTTTACTCCTGGACTGATACTGGTCGCTTTAAGAATCATAGTTATTTCTGACAATAAACTATCAGTGAAGACCATGTATGTCTTGCTGACCTGGATATACACTGGTCATCCATGTTATAAAAGTTATATATATGGAGCAAGGGGTAAAAAACATGACCTAATTCATCTACAAAACTGGGTGAATAGGTGGGAATAAAAAATTTCTGCAAAATGTTACATGAAATAAAAATAAGGTAAAAGGCTGGCTAATGAAAAGACACATGTTTTTCACCATTTCCTCCATATATATGCCTTTATGGTGTGAGCAAAAAGTGTGATGCAGATCAGCCAACATATCTGTGCCATAATATATCTGGATCCACAATGTTCGCTTTTTGATTTATGAGGTTAAAGCTACCAATATCCTATTTAACCCTAAATGCAGAATTAGGGTAATGGACTCACATAAATCTTGGCAAGTCCATTCAATGATCATAAGGATGTTTTACAGAATTAAATTAACTCTTTCCTCCACATATTTTGCATGTGCAAGCAATGTAGATCCTGATCAGCTGGCACATCTGTGCCATCTGATTAGGATCTGCATTGTTTGATTTTTGATTTATTAGGTTATTTCTAATGAAATCCTGATCAGATAGCACAGATGTGCCTGCTGATTTGGGTCTACACTCACTGATTGCATATATATTGAGTAAATGTTAACTGAATAATTAACAGTGTTGGCAATGATCAGACTTTGAGAATGTGCTGCCTGACCAGTTCATACTAAAAAATTGAAATAAACTATTAAAATATTTTTTTAAAATTGAAATAAACTATTCAAAATAGAAAAATTAATGTAATATGTTATACCAGTATAATTACAGGCAACAAGATGTTTCAATAAATTTAATAACCCTTTCCTCCATAAATAGGCATTTTTACACATGTGCGACCAGTGTAGATCCAGATCAGCTGGCACATCCGTGCTGTCTGATCAGGATCTGCACTGGTTGCATTTTGGTTAGAAATAACCTAATGAATCAAAATGCAAACAGTTGAGATCCTGATCAGATGGCACAGCTGTGCCAGCTGATCTGGATCTAAACTGTTTGCCCACGCAATAAAGGTGTGTCTATGGAGGAAAGGGTTAACAATACTCACTGTATTGTAAAGATGTTACAATCATGTATTCTGATTTCAGATCCAGAAAAAATAACAGAATAAAAGTTGATACATATATTCCAAGTAGGAAAATGATGCCAATTTAACATACATCTTGTAAGAATGATGTGCTGCTACAATCAACACTTGAAACACAGACTCTCAACAAAATTATTTTGAGACAATACAGACTTGAGCAAACTTAACAGATACATGAACTCCTAATTACATCAAAATGCTAAATTGTAACACAAAGATATACAACATGCTTTAACCCTTTTGCTTTGAATTGACATTTTACTCCATATATGGGACCAGTATAGATCCAGTACAAATGGCACATCCATACCATATGATCTGGATCAACACCGGTTGACTTGTGGTAAAAAATAACCCAATAAATCTTAGTCAATGGTGTAGATCGCAATCAAAAAGCAAAAATAAGCCATCTGATCTGAATTTACACTGTTATCCATGGCTAACAACCATATTTAATGGATTAAAGGTTTAATGTAAAGAACTCGCCCATACATCAAATAGGACAAGTCTACTCATTGCTCACAGGTATGTTTTACAAAAACTTAACCCTTTCCTCCATATATATGCATTTTTACACATGTGCGACCAGTGTAGATCCAGATTAGCCGGCACATCTGTGCTGTCTGATCAGGATCTGCACTGGTCGCTTTTTGGTCAAAAATAATCTAATGAATCAAAAAGCGAACAGTTTAGATCCTGATCAGATGGCACGGATGTGTTCACCCACTCAATAAAGGTGTGTTTATGGAGGAAAGGGTTAATGCCCAAATTAAGTATCTGAACAGTAAACAGTGTAGACCCTGATTAGATTGCACAGATTTGCAGGCTGGTCTGGATCTTCACTGGACACTAGTATGACAAATAACACGTTCGCTGTGCTCAATGCATAAAGGGTTACTGTAATTATGATTACATGTATTAAAAAACAACAATGCACAACCATAAAACATTTGGACATTTTAAGAAATGTAAATAACAACATGGGTTTGTTTAACACAAATGTTCATATTATATTTGGGAAAAACAGATCACAACCATTTCTTAACAACAGTCAATTTTTATTTAACACTTAACTCCATAGATAAGTTTTTATTGCATGGGCAAACAGTGTAGATCCACTTCAGCCAGCACATCTGTGCCGTCTGATCAGTATCTGCACTGTTTGCTTTTATAAGGTAAATTCTGACCATTGAGATCTGTGCAGATCCAGATTAAATGTCACAGATGTGTTGGCTGATCTGGATCTACACTGTTCACACAAGCTTTAAAATGAAAATATATGGAGTAAAGGGTTACACATGTTCAAAAGCGACACTTGTTTAGACCACAATATAGGAAAGAGTGCAAACAGCAAAAGATTATCCTGTACAGCTTTCTATTCGAGCAAGACCATTCATTTTTCAAAGGTGTTGTAAAGACACATTTCAACCTTTTACTCCATATATATGCATTTTAACATTAAATTAATTTTGTGCAACCAATGAATATCAGGGCCCAAGATCATAAAACAAAGTTTTGAGATCAGTCTCAAATCTCAAGGATCTGATTGGCTGAAATGGCGACTGGTCAGATGCTTGAGATTTGAAACTGATCTTCAGATTTAGTTTTATGATCTTGGGCACAGATCAGCCGGTACATCTGTAAAGTCTCATCAGGATCTACACTGTTTGCTGTCTGGTAACAAATAACCTTATGAATCAAAAGGTGAACAGTGTAGATCCTGATCAGACATCACACATGTGCTGGCTGATATGGTTCTACACTGTTTGCCCATGTGATAAACGGGTATATATGGAGTAAAGGGTTAACAGACTGGCAAAAGGTATCAACTCATATTGCAACTTCACTTAACACACTTTTTCCAGTAAAAAAAAATTATAATTTCAATCTTACAAAATTTATAATTCAATATTTAAAGAATAGCAGAGATTTTTTTTCACGAAATGTAAATATTATATTTAATAAACAATTTAATCAATAATATCATTTTCTGAAAATTTCAGAACAAACATTGAGATTCTTTTAGCAAATGGGCAAATGCAGTGTCCACAAACAGATACTTTCATTTTATGATGCCAAGTTAAAAATGCCACTTGGTTTTATTTTTGTGATGAGAAAATACATGAGGTCACAAAAATAAGTGTGAGATTCTCTTTCATATTTTTTCCAACTGGTGCAACTCAAATATAAATACATTTACATAATTATTCAACTATATCAATTTAATTAAAGGGAGAAAGCCACATTGGAAAAGGTCTGTCACTGATTTTTATTACTCTCTGAAAATACAGCTGAAATTGCAATTTCACTGCCTAAAGACAAGAAGCATGTGTAACATTTTTTAAGCTCATTTTGAGACTTTGTTTATCAAATGCTGGTAATTCAAACAAAACAGATGTTGGTACGGTAATTGAAACAAAACCCTTTAAGTGACTAACATTAAGGGCAAAATAAATTTTGACCTCAGCACTTACATGTGATATTAGTTTGTCTAAAATGAATGTAACATTAATTACTTAATTCCTAAAATAAACTATAAGCATTTGGAACTCATTAAATCACAGTATTACATATAATTAATTGTGGACTTGACAATTTCGTTGTTGTTGTTGTTGTTGTTTTGTTTTTAAGTCAGCTAATACTATCAATCTTGTCACTAATATATTTGTGAAAAATTGAGAAAAAAAGTGTTACTTTTTAATTTAAGCAATCGGAAAATATATATTTCTTCAACACCTACTAGTGCTTGTTGTCTATTTTGATCATAATAATATTGTAGTGCTGTGTACAGTTTTTTTTAAGTAATATATGGGAAGTTAAATATAAAATAAACTTTTTCCCACCGACACATCTGTGCCTTTATGTGTGCTCTTTGACAATAACTATGAGCTTTTGATTACTTTTTCTTTGGCTAAAATCAATACATGTAATACTGAACAGACCATTTAGTACAAATATAAATAATCTCTTAATTCTGGGCAATAGCTCTTTCTATAAAAGTTGAGATATACTACTCAAAATTTGATAGGGATCGCTTACCGTTTTATCCCGAATTATCGCCCCCACCAAGTTACAACCGCTGTCCCACTTCAAAAGTTTGACGGCTTATTCTTTTTTGGCACATAGCTGATGTCAAATGAACATATTTTCAGAATCAAAGCAAATATTTTATCGTTTAAACCTTATGTAAGGAATAAACACAATCTTTTTTGATCCTTGTCAAATTTTGAGTAGTATATATTAAGGCTGGGTTTCTAAAAGCTTCACTTTATCCATGACTTCCTTGTTTCCATAGATTCAAAATCTCTCGCAAAATCTTCAAAGGCTTGTTCATTACAGTCTTGAAGTACTAAAAATGCCTTATGTCCAAACTTCATAGCTATATCTGTGTTGTCTTTATCATCATCAAACAGAATCACCTCCTCGGGACGAATCTTGAGATTATGGTCTTTATTGTAAAGTTCTGTTAATATTGCAGCTATATGGGCCTCCTTGCCTAAGAACTCATGGTTGTGTTTCTCACGAAATGAGGCCGTATTGGCTTGCACAAGAATCTTTTCAGCTTCGCTTCTGTAAAACAAACAAAATACAGATGAAGTTCAATTCTGTTCAACTTCAATTGCCTAGTAGAGCGGGTGTGGGTATTACCGAACAGGTGTCTTATTCCAAACATAATTTTCAAATAAAATTTACCTTCATTTTTCATTACATTAACTTGTATGTGAGGTGAAATATGATGTCATTGTACTTTCATAGAATATTTGACTTGTTTACAAGTTCGACAGCATGCTAGTTTAAAATTTATTGAGTTTCAAAGAAAATCGCTGTTTGAAGTAAGTTAAGTTTAACAATTAGTTAATCCCAACTTTCCAAAATCTTAAGTTTACAGAAAGTTAAAATATTTTAATCTATATAAGAGATTATGATTTTTTCAAAAGGTTAACATGTATTTTTCAGGAGATACAACTTTATGCGCCACAATAACACGTGATAAAAAGATAACGGGGTGTTCGGAAAAAGCTGCACTTTATCTTTTGTATGTGTCAAATTCCGACCAATATTATTTCATAATATTATGCAAGTCCTCTTTTAAAAAAAAGTTATAAAGCAAATTTATGATAGTATGTTAAACAAATACTCTATAGAATAAGATTTATTCTATATAAAGAACAAGATTTATGTGATTAGGCCATCCTTAAAAAATTGTTTGTAGTTGCGCGACCAACCCAGTGAAATAACCCCGACCCCAAATAATTTTGACCATCCTGAGAAAATTTCTTACCTTTCTCACTTACCATCGCCAACATATCCCATAATTTATAATTACATTCCAATTTTATCTCCAGTTTCATATTTTAGAATTATTGCATTATCAACCAATTTAATCCAGTTGAAAAATGTCAAATGTCATGTACACACTTCTTGTAGATCAAACGATTTCCTAACATAGCCGATAAAACAACACAGCCTGGTTATGAGCCGACAATTTCTTTGAATTTCAATTTTCATGTTCTTGTAGATTTCATAATGATTGTATGTCTGATGACTATTTAAATTTTGAAGGACTTTACTTGGAATGTGAGAATTGTTTATTAAAAAGAAAAAATTTTAAAGTGAATTAAAGTCAGTTTAATCAATGAAATTTCTTATTGTTCTGTTGCTTTTGTAATGAATTTGTGGCATGGATGTATTGTTTCATGTGTACAATACAATTAAATAAACAATTAAGGTGGTTTTTTTGTTTAAAGTTGCATTTTTTAAAAAGCTATTTTATGTTCGGAAATGCATGCACATGTGTTCGGATTTAGACATAATGGTCGGTAATACCCGAAGAACAATGTAAAAGTAAGGTATTTCACGTTATAATATAGTTACAGATACGGGCTTTTCTTTCAAATTTGCTTTAAGACTTAAATTATCCATAATAAACGGAAAATATACAGTATTGGCGGCTATTACCGAACAGTAAAATTTGTGGCTTAAGTGTTCGGTAATACCCGCCCCCGCTCTATATGAAACATGTACAAGCGATGTAAAAGATGCACGAATGTCTAATGGCTTTTGCCAAAACAAGGCATAGCCTACTTCATATTATTTATGATAAATATAGAGGGGTCAGTTCATACAAATTTTGGGAAAAACAGGGTCTGCTATACTCACTTTTTAAAGAGTTTCAGCATCAACTCTCGTATCACCCATGGCTGCATGAAGTAAGTGACAATGCACACATGGACATTTCTGTCAAGGCAAGTTTGCATCAAATCTCGAATACATGGTCTAACTTTTGGCACTAGCTTATCTACACTATCTTTCCAAACCCCTCCCGAGTGAAACGTTATCAAAGTTTGATCAAAATCAACTGCCACGAGTTGGATTCCTTTCTTCTGCAAAGTAGACACAAGAAGTGCAGTGCCGCTTTCCTTTTCGCGTCTTCTTTTGCTCATTGTTATTTTTAATTTGTTGAAATGCGCTAAAAACCTTATCAAAACATTTTATCCCCAATTATCCTCCATATTTGTTTTTGTAGTTACCTCCCTTGGAAAGGTATATTCTAAAACTTCGCCCTACTGTCAGTCGACCAGTGGGCAGTAACTGTCATTCAATTATTCTAAGGAATGTTTTATTTCATATAAAACATTCATAAAATTGGTCATCCATTAAAAATATGTACAAACAAAAATAAAGAAAGTTATGGTTGCTTCAATGAAGGAAACTTGGCCGTTCTGTTTATACAATACATTATGAAAACTGACCAGTAAGCTTCTCTTTCCAAAGTATAAGTTCTTTTTATACTCAATAAAAGAACTAATTTTGTCTGCTGAAAGATCTCCATAAACCCACTTTCCTTATTTTATTTCACTACATAAAGTAAGTTGGTCAAGACGGTAATGCAATCACTACAAGTCTAGATAAATACAGACATTTAATAAAAGTTTGATTCAGATCATATCTGATGTGAAGTACATGCACATGCCTGGCACCATCAAAATGTGAAAGAATCTTGTTTGTGGACTCATAAGCTCTGCTAGTGAACCAATTAAATTTGAATTGAGAGCCATTTATAAACAATTTCAATAACAGTATTAACCGATATCATAATAACATATGTTCATGAAGAGTATAGGAGGCTTGTCCCATCCTCACTGGTCGTTGCCTGCATGATTAACCCTTTCCTCCATAAATACACATTTTTACGCATGTTCGACCAGTGTAGATCCAGATCAGCCGGCGCATTTTGGTCAGAAATAACCTAACAAATCAAAAAGAGAACAGTTTAGATCCTGATCAAATAACACAGATGTGCCAGCTGATCTAGATCTAAACTGTTCGCCCAAGCAATAAAGGTGTGTCTATGGAGGAAAGGGTTAAGACCTATAGCATATTTGAAGACAGCTGCAGACAATACATAGGGAACAAGAGCACTGCCATCGAGTGTCTGTTTAATCAGTGAAAGAGCATATTTAACTGTGATACACTGCACCTATGGTTGTATTTACAATCACAACTTTATGTTTATGGAGTTTCAAAGTTGTGGTGTGAATGGTTATTTCAAGTTAAAGAGGGACAAAACAACAAAATGCTTTCAAGACTTACCAAACTTGGCTGTGTGGTTGCTATTACCATGTCATATAATGTGACATTTCACAGCTATACTTTGAATAGTTTACTGTCAGAAAACATTTACCCAACCAAGATTTTAAGTGATAAAAGGGAGTAACCGGTTGAAGTTTTGGCATGGATACTTACAATTTTAAGAGTTTCAGCATCAACTATTGCATAAACCATGGCTGCATGATGTTATGTGACAGTATAAGTTTAACAGTTTCTAACAGCAATCTGATTAAAATCCTCCTGAAAACCGCTGAGCTAACATTTTGTTAAAGCTGCTTGAAGTGAGATTGAAGAAATAGTGAACTTAAAAAAAACGTAGGTCTTAAAGGGGCACGACATGCAAATGCAACCACTAGCTACGATACTTGCTTCTTTGCATAAAATACATGTTTTAAGGTTCAAAACTCTACATAGAATGGTAATCAAGAAAAAGTGGATTTCAACAAATTGATGACATTAGCTCATTTGTATGAAATAAAGAAGAAACACTGTTTAATAATTTTATATACATTTAATTTCTGGCCTATTGCACATAAACCACTTAACACCAAAGAATAGAGAATACATACCAATGTTATGTGTATGCATTCATTTAGAATTAATACAAACAAAACCACAGTTCAATGTAAGATATATAGTTTACTATAAGATACACTGACCTTCAATGGAAAGTAACAACTTTTACATCAAGTTTTACATTCAAGGAAATTAAAACCATTCACAATGACACAGTAGCACTGGTACTAACTGGGAATTTTGGATAATGTTCAGCATTACTGGGCTATTTCTGCCACCATAATGTTTAAATTGATTATATGTATTTGATGGGAACGCTGATTTCATCCGAAAAATATTGTGTAACAGTTGTAAAAGCTGTTAAATGAATTGTCACAATTTATTTTCATTTTGCTCAATGCAAAATACATGTACAACAACACTGACATATTATAATATTCATGTACCCATTTTAAATCTTTTAATTTTGCTTCCAACCTCAGTTAAAATTTTTACTTGTATGGAATGTTTATTTATATTTGTTTATTCAAATCGAATAGTAGTCTAGTTGTGGAGAATATTCTCATACACTTGTTTGACAGCATCATACACTTCTATTGCTCTTGCTTTCAGTGACAGCTGAAACAAACAAAACACACTGGTTTAAATTACACTTCTTTTTTTCTGCCATACAATATATAGTTGATCAAGTAATCACTATTTTTAATAGAAACATTTTGTTGTCATACAATAATAAAAAAACTGGTTTCTATCAAGCTAAGTGTAATGAAAATGTAAACATTAAAAGCTGTGGATTTACTTATTCCCCCTGTTTTCTCAAGACTGTTTGTATGACATATATTTCAATAACTGACATTATTTTGTAATAAATTTGTTCCCAGATAAACACACAAACACTGCTCATACAATTTACCCCAAGCTCTATAAATTAATGCAATGGACACAAGCTTGTCAACACAATTTGAATAAGTCTATCAATTTTTGTAGAGGTGTTTTTGCGAACTTCTAAATTTTAACAGGGAACGAAGTGGACTCTAATTAGATTGTTTACATAATCTTAACTGACTGTCAAAACTTCTTAGAAAGAATCTGATTCATGTAAAACAAGAAAACAGAGATGAACAGTCAGCTGATCAAATTACAAGACCAGCAATAGTTGGCAACAAAACCTAGAACTGGTATCTTGTACGCCTGATATTCTTAATCAGTGACAATTTACATGTATGTATGAATTGCACTTCAGTTTTTCTTGTGAATGTCGACCTTCTTAACAGTGCTAACAATTACACAACATTTCTATCTGAGTTAACATGTAAGAAAGGATCCTCAAATTCACCGTTTATGTATACATGTTTGTTTAGGCACACATTTCTGTGTACTGGTTTGTCAGATTATTACCATGGCTTGTGTTAAGACTACAGATTTTCAATATATAAAACTGAATTATACCACAAAAGATGGGTTTGCTGGCTGTATCTTGAGTTCTGCTAACACCCAGATGCCATTGGTCAACTTTAAAGATTGATACAACATATCCTGGCCCTCAACATTCCTCTTTGCTATTGTGAATACATTGTTGTTTCTTAACTTGGACGATACTGTGTCTGAAAAGTAAATAATTTTAGCTATCAATAATACTGTATATAATTAAGTGCCAACAGTCGACAAAGGTTTATATACATCAAAGCACGTTTGTTCTCATTATTTTAACATTTAAATGAAGAAGATCTACAATTGGTCTGATGTTAATCTTGTGATTGGTTTGGCTTTCATGCTTTGACATACAGGCAGAGTTTTAAGGAACATGATGTACAATTCTTTTACTTAAAATATTTTTATGGGCATGAAATCATGTGGTTTTCCAGTAAAAGACTGTGTTATGGGATCCTAACAGTTCATGTGTTGTTTTTTTTTAAACCAAGAACAGAAGTACAATGAAACAATCTTGATTTATTCATGGGGAATTCAAATTGTTAATTTGTCAAATAAAACATGGTTGTGTAGCACAATTTTTAAACTTCAAAAAAAGAATTTGAAGACTGCAATACGTGTTTGTTAAACATTGGTATGCTGTGATATAAACACAATTTATTAACATATTAAACTATTTATGCCATGTTAATGAGCAAGACAAAAAGTGAGTTTCTACCATTATGTAAATCATCTGTGTAAATTTCCATATAAACCTTGCTTGGTTTGGCAGAGATCTACTTACCAGCGTTATGTTGTACATTGTTGATGGTATATTGGACCTCGTTCTGTGCCGGTATATCCTTCCATGTTGCCAGGAATACCTTCTTGTCCATCTCTCCATCATCAGTGAACAAAACATGCAACGGAATTTGAGTAGAAATGTAAAACACGTCTATGTTGTTCTTTACTGCTACCTGAAAACGTACATGGAACAGAAACAATGTATGCATGTATGACATTTCTAAAGATTCTTTGGGTCTATGATGCTTTGATCAGCAAAAACCAAAATGTTTTACATAATTTACATTATATTTGGACTATAACTTATTATTGTACATCAAGCACTTCACCTATCAAAATTGTGATTCTCACACAAACTAATTCGAAAAACTTTCCTTACATAGGACACTGTAGAACAAGAGCAAAATATGATTTATTATTTGTTGTTGATGCTAAAAATAGTGGGCAAAAGTAGCTATTGCTTTCCTGAACATACATACATATCCTTTTTACTGATAATATGAAATGTTCAATTAACAGTTTATATCATTTATCATTGAATAATTCATATAGATATTTACATCTGTCAAGCATATTGGTCAGTATCTTGAATGAATAATGATGGCACTATGTGAACTAAAAGTGGAATTAACAAGAGGCACATTGTCATAAACTCAATACATTTAACTATATTGCAGATCCTGTGTCTAATTCTGCAAACAGAAATGATTTGTAACCTGTAATAATGTAAGAGGATCCATTTTCTGTACTGGACCTTGAGTATTCAGTGGTAGAGATGTGCTTGCCCCCTGATTGGGTGGTAATGGTGATCGTATGTTTAATGTCTGGGCTGGCATCAAACCAAAACTGAAACATACCATCAAAGTATGTTAAACACAATGTCACCAAATTATTGCTAAGAAAACCTCAACTTAATAAATTATTGCAAAACACCCCTGATGTGTATAAATAAATGCAAAAACACTCAAAGCAAATATGATAAAAATTATACAAAACACACTAAATGTCAAATTATTGCAATACATCCTTAATCAAAAATGTCAATAAATTACTACAAAACATTACTATTAATAATTAAAGGTTAAGTCAAATATATCTTACCTATTTTTGTTAAACTGTATAGCAAAGCCAGTCATAGGCTGCATGGCTTTGTTGGTAAATGTGAGTTCCATAGTTATTTGGTTACTTTTACGGGCGAAGGTTCCTGTTATTTCTAGACCTTTGCCTTTCTGAGCCGGAAGCCAGACCTCCTGGGGTGGCACATAGGACTGGGTCTGAGGCATTCCAAATATGTCACCAAGACCTCCCAACATATCCCCACCAGTACTTCCGCCACCCAGCTGTAAATTAAGTTTGACATATGCAACAATTCGTTGAAACAAATTAAAAAATATTTCAGTATCCCGATCTTGTCATCTTGCACATCAGGGCTGAAGGTTATAAAGCTGAGACTGGTTTCCATGCTCAGTTTTATAACCATGGGTACAGTAGTGTTAGAGCAAAGAGTCAATTTAATGAGACAATATTAAGTGACTAAAAACTAGCTGTTCTCTTTTGGGCTAAAAATACCAAGGCTTGCTCCATATTCAAATATATCGTTTTTTACCATAACAGATATTGATATTCACAGCTTATTTATAAAAAGAAACTACAAATATGTGCACCATGTTTAAACTAAATAATTGGTCAGATAAATACTTGGTCACCCTCATGTCTTTGTCAGAAACAACATTAAGGTCGACAAAGAGATCTCTAAGTATCATCTTTTCTTCAAAAAACAAAAAGATTTTCAGGAACAGGTTAAGGTACATTAACTCAAACTTCATTACCAATAAGTTTCTGTATAAGCATACCAAATTATCTAAGCCCTCTCCAAATATATCCACACCCCCACCGAGACCAGTGCTGGGTGTTGGGGCAGTCGGCTGAGGAGGATACATCTGATTCATCATCATTGAGGGTCCAGGCCCTAGATCAATATCCAGCAGGTCCCCTATCAGGGAGTCTGCTCCTGGGATCACTGTGGACTGGGCTTGCTGCTGTGGCTGTGATGTTGGAGTTATCATTTCCTCTCCTGCCTCGCTGAAAAACACAATGATTTGGAATTGAGCAGTTGTAATGGACCAGCAATCTAAGGAATGCATTTTACACTTCTGAAATAAAAAATGTCGGAAGTAATGTATTGCATCAAATCTTAGAGGTGCCTGGTCACATATCTGGCCGAAAAATATTAAGTATTTTCAAATATCAAAATTTATAACACTAAAGTGTAGAAGACCTGTAAACAAAGATAAAGGCCATGTTACATTTTCATAAAAAAAATGAATGTGCAAGTGTATTAAAGCAAAGTTTGTTATAACATTACTAATCAATAAATTTCACTCACAATATTAACCACAAGAGACACATTGACGTATACCACCCTGGGCTGTAGGTTATAAAGCTGAGCATGGAAACCAGTCTCAAATCTCAAGGATCTGATTGGCTGAAATGGCGACAGGTCGCCATTTCAGCAAATCAGTTCATTGTGATTTGAGTCTGGTTTCCATGCTCAGCTTTATAACCTTAGGCACTGAACTGTGAACCAATCAACTAACCAATCAGAAGTGTAATACTGTATAAAGTACTTACGTCTGTGACTTCGCAGGCAAGACACGCCTCTGTCCACCTCGACCTTCTACAAAGGCATTAGGAGGTTTATGATAGACAGAAGCCAGACTGGAAATGTGACAGATGAGCTCATCCAGTAAGGTGGGCTCTATGAGGTCGGTCTCCTCGGAGATGAGCGGCTTCTCTGCCAGCACGACTTCCTTGGCAGCTGCAGGATCCGTGGAGAGAAGTCTCCAGTAAATATAACCTCTGTCACGTAAGTCAGGATTGTCACTGTCCTGGAATCCAGTACAGAAATGCAGACACATCAGGGTTGAAGGTTATAAAACTGAGAATGGAAACCAGTCTCAAATCTCAAGCATCTGATTGGCTGAAATGGCAAACAGTCGCCATTTCAGCCAATCAGACGCTTGAGATTTGAGACTGGTTTCCATGCTCAGTTTTATAACCTCATGCACAGTTCAAATACTAGTAACATACTAAATAACATAATACACAGGTTAATGCTGACACACCAACCATTAAGATACCATTAAGATAGCTTTCCTATTTTCCCAATAATCAAGCTAACAACCAGATGCTATAAATCCATGTCAGGTAATCTGTGAAGGCAAATGATAGTTTTACTGATATTATGTAAAATGATGGTTATGTTTATTATGGTTATTGGCACAATATTTTCTTGGGTTGTCCAAGGTAGATGAATCAGTAGTGATACCTGATTTGTATGGCTAGGCACTCTTGCCATATAGTATTGGTTAGATTCCCAGTGTGTGGCTTTCTTACGATCATCTAAATTTTAAAGAAGCCTTATTTGTGCAGCGTGGCAGGTGTAACTAGAGCTATCACTGAAGGTGATTAATACCCCCGTAATATTGCTTTGTCAGAGTATACAGAAATTATGTTTGCATCTTTCATGGGTGAAAGTTGAAAAATAATTGAAATCCTGAAAATTTGTTTTCACCGGATGTAAACAAAACTGTAAAAGTAGTTGACGTCAGAAGATTTTGTTGAATCGTGCTCCCCTTCTAAAAAATAGTGGACTGATCCAAATGAAAAAAAAAAATGTCATGCAAATCTAATCACGAACGTATGTTAAAAGTTTGAAAACTGGAGAAGTAGTTTGTGTCATAAGATTTTGTTAAATAATGCTCCCCTCAAACCAAAAATGGACTGATCCATAAGAAATATGTCACTAACATGCGCACTTCATGCAGAACATATGATTTCAGTTTCAAGTCGATATCTTGAAAACTGTAGAAGTTTGCATAACAAGATTTTGTTAAATCATGTCCCCTGCAAAAAATAATGGACTGATCCACACGAAAAATATGTCACGCACATCTACACTTCATGCCGAACATATGTATCAAGTTTCAAGTCAATATCATAAAAACTGTAGAAGTAGTTCGTGTCACAAGATTTTGTTAAATCGTGCTCCCCTCCGAAAAATAATGGACTGATCTACATGAGAGAAAAAAAATTTGCGCAAATGTACCAAGAACATATGTTGAAAGTTTCAAGTCGATATCTTGAAAACTGTTGACGTAGTAAGTGTAGAAGTTTGCATAACACGATTTTGTTAAATCATGTCCCCTGCAAAAAATAATGGACTGATCCACACGAAAAATATGTCACACACATCTACACTTCATAACAAACAAATGTAGTAAGTTTCAAGTCAATATCTTAAAAACTGTAGAAGTAGTTCGCGTCACAAGATTTTGTTAAATCGGGCTCCCCTCCGAAAAATAATGGACTGATCCACATGAGACGAAAAGAAAATTTGCGCAAATGTACTCACGAACATATGTTGAAAGTTTCAAGTCGATATCTTGAAAACTGTTGACATAGTAAGTGTAGAAGTTTGCATAACACGATTTTGTTAAATCATGTCCCCTGCAAAAAATAATGGACTGATCCACATGAAAAATATGTCACGCACATCTACACTTCATGCCGAACATGTGTATCAAGTTTCAAGTGAATATCTTAAAAACTGTAGAAGTAGTTCGTGTCATAAGGTTTTGTTGAATCATACTCCCCTGCTAAAAAATAATGGACTGATCCACATGAAACAAAGTATGTCATGGAAATCTACTCACAAACGTATGTTTAAAGTTTGAAAACTGGAGAAGTAGTTTGCGTCATAAGATTTAAAATAAAAGTTTTTGTTAAATAATGCTCCCCTCCCAAAAAAATGGACTGATCCACAAAAAAATATGTCGCTTACATGCGCACTTCATGCAGAACATACAATTTTAGTTTCAAGTATTATATCTTAACAACTGTAGAATTTTGCATAACACGATTTTGTTTAATCATGTCCCCTGCAAAAAATAATGGACTGATCCACACGAAAAATATGTCACACACATGTACACTTCATGCCAAACATATGTATCAAGTTTCAAGTCAATATCTTAAAAACTGTAGAAGTAGTTCACGTCACAAGATTTTGTTAAATCGTGCTCCATGCTGAAAAATAATGGACTGATCCACATGAGAAAAAAAAATTTGCGCAAATATACTCACGAACATATGTTTAAAGTATCAAGTCTATATCTTGAAAACTGTTGACGTAGTAAGTATAGAAGTTTGCATAACAGGATTTTGTTAAATCATGTCCCCTGCAAAAAATAATAGACTAATCCTGATGAAAAAATGTCACGCACATCTACACTTCATGCCGAACATGTGTATCAAGTTTCAAGTCAATATCTTAATTTAACTGTAGAAGTAGTTCGCATCACAAGATTTTGTTGAATCATGCTCCCCTCCGAAAAATAATGGACTGATCCACACGAAAAATATGTCACGCACATCTACACTTCATGCCGAACATATGTATCAAGTTTCAAGTCAATATCTTAAAAACTGTAGAAGTAGTTCGCATCACAAGATTTAGAAGTTTGCATAACACGATTTTGTTAAATCATGTCCCCTGCAAAAAATAATGGACTAATCCACACGAAAAATATGTCACGCACATCTACACTTCATGCCGAACATATGTATCAAGTTTCAAGTCAATATCTTAAAAACTGTAGAAGTAGTTCGCATCACAAGATTTAGAAGTTTGCATAACATGATTTTGTTAAATCATGTCCCCTGCAAAAAACTATTGGACTCATCCACACGAAAAATATGTCACGCACATCTACACTTCATGCCGAACATATGTATCAAGTTTCAAGTCAATATCTTAAAAACTGTAGAAGTAGTTCACGTCACAAGATTTTGTTAAATCGTGCTCCCCTCCGAAAAATAATGGACTGATCCACATGAGAAAAAAAATAGTTCGCGCAAATGTCCTCACGAACATATGGTTAAAGTTTCAAGTCGATATCTTGAAAACTGTTGACGCTGTAAGTGCCACAGACAGACCGGGTCAACCAACCAACCGACCGGATGATGACTCCTATATACCCCCTATACTTCGTATACGGGGGTATAAAAAGTCTAACCGTACATACAGTCAGTACTGTTATCAGTATATAACAAGGCAGTCGGAATGACAGCAATATCCCCCGCCGCAGATGTGACTGTGGGAAAGGTTATGGATGGTTAAGAGCAAATTAAACAATAGCTCTGGGCAGGCAGGTGGAAGCCAATTCAAGTGCAAGGGTATATCGTGTTCAGATAAGTTTCAGAGTATTGGCCTGCTCAAACACCAGAGTCGGCCTAGACCTTGAGCCAACCAGGTTGGAACATTGGTTCTGCACATCAATTTCATGAACTGAACATTTCACTTAACTTTCACGATATTCATTCCATGGTTCAGAAGATATGAACTGGACACGAAATGCATGGTTCATATCTTCAAACACCACTGTTGACCTTGACATTGAGGCGGCCATGTCGGAACATGTTGGAACATGAGTTCTGCATGTCGTCTTCATGGGGAGAATGTTTGACTAAAGTTTCATGAAATTCCTTCTAAGCGTTGATAAGTTATGGACCGGACGCGAAATATCCTCAAACACCACAGGTGGCCTTGACCTTGAGCCAGCCAGGTTGGAACATGGATTCAGCACATCATGTTCATGAACTGAACATTTCACTTAAATTTCATGATATTCATGATATTCATTCCAGGGCTTCAGAGACCACCAATTAACTTGCCAGTTTGTGTACATGTAAATACACTGTATACAGCTGAGACCTCTCTTCAATTTAGTCTTAACATTTTGAGAATGTGCTACAAATGTGTTGTTGTTGTTGTTGTTTTACATACAAACAGTGCATAAAATATTCAGAAAAGCCTGATTTTCAAAGTGCTATAAAGTAAGAAAGTTTATTTGGGCAGTATCCATAGAAAATGACAAAATTTACACTATAAAATCTTCCAGAGCAAAGATCTTAATATTGCATAACACAGATCTAAGCAGCAAAGTTCACTAGGTCATTGACCAGCAATTTAAGGAATGCATCCTAACAACATATTAAGGTTGAATCTAAATATAGCTGAAGACAGGTAGAAATATTGGAATTTTGATACTTGAAATTTTCACTCTGCTACTAAAATTTTAGTTTTAAATTTTATCACTGAACAACCAGTGAATGAATTGTTTAGGAAAGATTGAATTTTAAGATGGTATAAAGTTTGTGTCAAGATCTGGTTGATAACTGTAGAAAATCAAAGGTTAAAAACAAAATTTAAAAGAAAAAAAAATTTAAAATCACCAGGGCGGGGCCCCTGGGAAATTCAAGAACATGATTTTAATAATTTGAGTAAAGATAATCAATATCAATATTCATACCAAATTTGATGACAATCGGACAAAAAATGTGACCTGTAATCCGTTAACAAAATTTGTGCTTTAATCTGACTTTAACATGGGTTCTGCACGTCGTCTTGATGGGGAGAACATTTGCCTAAAGTTTCATGAAATTCCTTCTAGGGGTTGAAAAGTTATGGACCGGACACAAAATGTGCGCGCACGGAAGGACAGACACTCCTACAGATGGTCATTTGTTGGGTATTTCTTTTGTTTAAAACTACCCAACAAGCAAATAAACTACCCAATAAGACACAACGGAATGAATGGGAATGTGTGTTGATTGGGCACTTATTGGGTATCTTGGTCCGGACGGACAGATGGACGGACGGACGAAGACCATTCTTATATCCTATGCGGCGGGGGATAATTAGGTATCAATGTTCATTTAACAATGATTATGTTTGTCAGGGTTATCAGGGCAACCATTTTGGTTGTCACAACTAGCCCAGTCAGTGGTGTTATCAGATTTGCATAGCTAGGCACTGTTGCCATACAGTATGGGTTTGATTCCCTGTGTGAGCAATATCATTTTTTAATACTCCAGAAACTTCTACATATGACATACCTGTGTAGAGAGACTGAGAACTTGCTGCACAAGCTCCTGTGTGTCAGTGGGTCTCTTCAAAAACAGCTTCACAATAGCTGTAAGCAGCTGTAGCTGAACCTGTGTGTTCTCATCCTGGAAGCCTTCCAGGAAACTCTCCAGTAGCTCATCAGCATTGTCAATCCGCTCAGCATACTCTCCAATAATCCAGATCATTGAGGCGCGAGCTTCTGGTTCATCCAGAGTGTCCAAGTTCTCACACAGTGTAGCAATGATGCTTTCGTATTTGTTGGGATATTTACGGAAGATGTCCTGAAAAAAACAACACTCATCATTGTTACTTGAAACAATAGCACAATTATCTTGTAACTTGTAACTATCTTTTTAAATGGCAAAATTTTAAATTTGCACCAAGACAAAAGATATATGCATAATGCTGTCTATATGGAATTAATAAATGTCCCACTTATTTGAATCAAACAATTTACTCCTTGTAATTAATAAATTATCCAAAATATAGAAGTGTTAACCGTGGCCTCAAGATTATAAAACTGAGAATGGAAACCAGCCTCAAATCTAAAGCATCTGATTGGCTGAAATGGCAACTGGTCGCCATTTCAGCCAATCAGATGCTTGAAATTTGAGACTGTTTTGAAATCTTAGTTTTTTAATCTTCAGCCCTGCTTACATACCTTTATGACAACAATTGCCTCTTGTACAACATAATTGACCTTGGTCTGGATAAGGTCAAGCAGGGTGCTCACACATCTCTCTGCTGCCGGCTCCACCTTGATGGCACAACGTCCAATGGCACGCACAGACTTACGTACAAAGTCTACATCTACCTCTGTGGCATATCTACAGGCATTAAAGGGATTTAAGTTTTTAAATTGTCATTTAAGTATATTTTACATATACATAAAAAATAACACGTGTTTTATTTGACAGATGCTGTAAGCCACTTTTTTATTACTAATGTCTAGTTCTACCTATTTAGACTTCATTTTCTAAAATATTTGTGTAAAATTTTTAAGAACTTTGTAAACTGTGTATCATATTTTGCATCTCTATCACCCTAGGGGGGCTAAAAGTATAAAAGCTTAAAATTGCACTAATGACATGGAGATCAAATAGAGGCTTAGAGGAGAGAACATACAAGACAACATCCACCAAATCACACCATTCCAAGCCTCTCCCAACTTCTGACATTTAAGCTAAACACTCTTCAATCAGTGCTCAGGTAGAACTTTTTTTTTGAGGTACCTGTAAAACAGGCATCATTATTACAACGAACATGGTATATTCATGATGAAATTCTTTCACTAAGGTTATAAAAGTCCAAATGGGTTGTTTTTATTTTTCAGACTTGACGATCAAGATTATATAACTAAAACTGGTAAACAGTCTCAGATCTCGAGCATCTGATTGACTAGTCTCCAATTCAACCAATTAGATACTGGAGATTTGAGACCGGTCGCGAATCTCAGGTATAATCTTGTGCCCTGGTTGATTCGGTTTACACTGGTCACAAATGCAAGAATCTTCTGATCTAACAGAAAATGATGCCAATACATATTGTATCTGAGATATAATAAAAAGAGAACATACTCTTTGAGTTCAGCGAGGACCTGTGCAATGTTGGACTGGTTGGTAAGACGTATCATAATGTCCAGTTTCTCAAGCTTCACGTAGATCGGATCGTTGTACTTCACAAAGAATACCTTCATCTCATTCTTCAGAATGTCTGACCTGAGTGGAGCAGAAAACATGAAACAATACATTCATCAGCAAGAAAACAGGGTCCAAGATTATAAAACTAAGTTTTAAGATCAATATCAAATCTCAAGGATCAGATGCTTGAGATTTAAGACTGATCTCCAGATTAAGTTTTATGATCTTGGGCACAGGCATACTCTAACAATAAATCTGGTTCACAAGCAAAATATTCATCAAACATTGACATTCGGTTAAAGGTAAGTTAATGACCTTAGATAGGTTATTCTGTAAAAAAATGTTTCATGGTTCACAAAGTTTGAAGCTCAAATCTGTTCTGACTGAATAGTGTTACAGAAAATACAGATTTTTAAGAAGTGGCTGAAAATTTTAATTAATGCTGCATATCTAACTCCAAAATATATTATGTTATATTAGTCAATATGCCTTGGAGGTGTCTAACTGCTTCCCAAAATAATCCTATGTTAGTTTAAACAACCAACAAACAGCAAGATATTAAAGAAGATACCTTTTCTGTACGATGAGATTGATATTTCTCAGAGCCACATACTGTATTTCTGGCTCTGCTGAGAGCAGAGTGACGAGAGGAGGTGCTAACTTCTTCACCAGTGATGTCACATAATCACCTGACGTGTCCAACATCTCCATCAACTTCATCACAACCTGAACACACAAATAGATATAGTCAAATACAGAAATAATTACCGGTTAATCGTAATTCTAACCCTTTCCTCCATAAATACGCATTTTTACGCATTTACGACCAGTGTGGATCCAGATCAGTCGGCACGGATGTGCCGGCTTATCTGGATCTAAACTGTTCGCCCACCCAATTAAGGTGCATCTATGGAGGAAAGGGTTAAACCGTAATTTTAAGGGCCATTTTCAGACATCATTGCACTCACTGATAGTGGTAAACAAGGTAAATGTGTGAGCTTATGCTCACAACTTATACTCCCGCTGTGAGAAATACAACTTTAAAAATGTAATTTGCATATTATATGTATAAAGGGTGTGAAATTTTTCAGAGTATTAACTTGAAAAGCAATTTAATATAAACTGACAGATTATGATATTTTTTGTTCTAGTAGAAGTTTTCTATAATATGAGAAGAAATTTGTTCCATTATGTCCACTTCCCAGCATTAAGTAAACAGGAAGTAGACATGTCCTCTATGCCTATATGAGCTACAGGCATGATCTACAGGTACGAAAACTGTGACCGTGTAAAACCCAGTATACAGAAATTAGATGAGCAAGGAGCATAGAAAACTGTGACAGAAATTTTGTTACAGACAGACGGGCAACGGTTAAACAGTATACCCCTTATTCTTCGAAGCATATAAAAATATGAAAAACTATGTACATGTAATGGCAAAATGCAGTTCAATAAAACTTTGCCCAAATAATATTTGTTAGTGTATCTCCATTTAACATATATTTCGAAAAGTTAGAACAGTAAAGAAAAAAGCTCTACTTAAAAATTCCCTGAAGTTCTATTTACATAAATTCACAAAAACTAAGCAACACAAAACATTATTTTAAATGCTCATATTGTCACCTTGGTGCAATAACGGTATATCTCCTTCATATTTTAATGGTACTTATACCGTTATTGCACTAAGGTGACGATTATTATTATTATTGAGTATGATGATCTTGACAGGAAAATATTGTGTACATTTGTATTTATTAAAGAACTTATAAATTATGAAGCGAGAAATCAACATTTGTCACCCATTCACATGACCAGAAAGCAACCAGGAAATTGAAGGTCAAAGACAATTTTACAAATATCTCATACAGTTTACATATGTAAGTCAAGATATTGTTGTCAGTATCATATTACTCAATCGAGCATTTAAAATGATGTTTTGTGTTGTTTAGTTTTTGTAAATTTATGTAAATAGAGTTTTAGGGAATTTTTAGATCTAGTTATTTTTCTAACATGTCATACCATATGCAAAATAAAGATACATTAATATTTTTAGTAACATTTATTTTTGCAAAGTTTCATTGTAAGAGAGATTGAATTCTAAGGGCAACAAGACCTTGGAAAACATTAACAGCACCCACAGTAAATCGAAGGTTTTCTACATTTTATACTTCAAATCCTAAAGGGTGACAGATGTGTACCCAACAAACTGTTGAGCTTCAAAATTAAAATATATATTACTCGGCGAGGCGATATAAATATATATTTTGGCGTTGTCTATCCGTTGAATAATAACAAATTGAATTTATTTTATAAACAAATAACAAATAGTCAATCACATGCTTTTTTTAAGTTGTCATTAAATGATAAGCTGACCTTTAATAAAAATAGTTTCAATTCAAATTATTGTTATTGAATTAAGATATAAAGAAAGCACAACCTTGCACAAATAATGTGTGAATTTAAAATTAAATTCTTTAAAGGGAAGTAATAGATTACGGCAAAAGGGAGGTAATTCCAAGAAAATTTCCTTTGTGTCTTAAGACAATAATTGGTATGACGAGGACTGAAACCATCAGACCCTCACCAAGATTGCTATATGCTGGGTAGAATTCAATTGTTTAAATAAATGCCATAAGGACACATCATATTGTTGTCAGTATCAAATTACTCATGTGGGCATTTAAATATGTTTTGTGTTGTTTAGTTTTTGTGAAATTATGTAAATAGAATTTTAGGGAATTTTGAGATCTAGTTATTTCTCTTGACTGTTCTAATGTGTCTTAACATATATGCAAAATGAAGATAAATTGATAAAATGTATTTGTGGAAAGTTTCATCCATAACAAAATGTGTGTATACCAACCTGTAGGTAAATACAGCCTTTTCAAGACACACAAACTTTAATTGAATACTTGTTCTCTAGTTGAGCAGAGGATTAATGCCTATTTGTCTGATGCTTTTCAACCTCAATCTAAATATTCAGACACATTGCGTTTGTGGACATATTAACAAACTCCGAAAAGGCCAATAAAATTCGAATATTCAAATATATTCGAATATGTTTATCAAATATTCTAATAGTGATTTCGATATTCAATCCCATCCCCATTGATAATAAGATTGTTTCTGAACAAGACATGAACAGTTAAGATTGAGATCAGACTGTAATGATGTGCTGTGCTGCAGTCTGATCTGGATCTACACTGTTCACTGAGGGGATTGAAGGGGGTACAATGATAGAAAGGTTAAGTAGGTCCCCAAACTAAATGGCAAAGTACAACCATACTATTTCCAATGCCTACCTTGACAGCTGAAAGAACAACAGCAGCGTTGGCGTGTGCAAGCCTTGGTGTGACACGCTCACAGATACTCTGTGCCTCACGGTCATCCTTTGGTGTGTAGTTAGATATGGAGTCCAAAATAAATACCTGACCCCATCTGCAAATTTTTAAAGAAATGTTTGTCAAGTTCGGGTCATACAAAGCTGTTCATGTTCATGTATCAACAAGAATGAAGACATACAAGCAACACAAAAATTTTTTTTTCAATATTTTTTTGATGATGTGAATCACTCTTAAAGTTATTAAACATAAGAAATTTGGTGGCCAGAGTTCTGAATCTCTTTTACTAAGATTCTTTAGCAAATCCATCTAAAAAGTGTTGTTTTAAGAAGTAATTACAACTAGTATTCATTCAAACAAGCATGGCATACTGTCCCTAAGATTATAAACTAAAACCGGATAACAGTCTCAAATCTCAAGCATCTGCTTGACTGAAACAGGAATAGTGTTGATTTCAGCAAATAAGATGCTTGAAATTTGTGACTGGTCTCTCAGTTTATGATCATGAGTCCAATTAAAGCTAAGGTACCATTTAAGTGATAGACTTACTCTGTGCATTCATTTAGAGCCGTCAGAAGTTTGTTGATAGTGCCAGAGTTCATCTCGAGGACCTGGGCAGCATTGGGTGACGCATCCATGATCTCCGAGATAGCAGCTACTGCATTGGCAACAACCTATTACAGATATACAGCAGTTACAGTACAATCAAATGACACTTTACTACATGGACAAGGCTTAGATCCCATGTCAGACTAATGGACATACAGATCAGCCTGCACATCGTGCACTCTTAACAGGCTCTACACTTGTCACTTTCAGATGCATTAGGGTTTTTTTCACACAGTAGCTGACTGTGTAGATTCTGATAGGACTGCAAAGAATGCTGGCTGATCAGGATCTACACTGGTTGCCCATTGGAGATAAGCTGCGCCCATGGATTAACAGGATAGTAGTGGAAAGCTATCCAATTCAACATTGAGAGATTTCTTTCCAATGGGCGAACTTGGTTGTCAGAATATACTAAGGAGTTTAAAAATTAAGGCATAGAGAAAACCCCAGAGCAGGTTTTGGGCAACAAGAAATCAGTAAGCTGATGTTCTATTCTTGTAAATTCAGGAATTTGCTTTTTTATCGTTAAGAATTTATCCACATAAAAAATATTGAAAAATGTGTGTATTTAACTAAGAATCTTACAGCTGAAAGATTCTAATCAATAAGTGAACTACATATTACAAAATCAAAATGAAATGAACTTCAAATAACAAAGCAACTTGAAATTTAATGTTGTTTTTCTTTTAACAAAGTCCAGAAAGTTTTTAATGATCTCAAAAGTGTTTCTTTTTTTTCTCATTCACTTTGTACTTTATTTCTCTCAGTCAATATGTACATTATTTCACTCAGTCAATATGTACATTATTTCATTCAGTCAATATGTATTTTATTTCATTCAGTCAATATGTACCTTATTTCATTCAGTCAATATGTACATTATTTCACTCAGTCAATATGTACATTACTTCATTCAGTCAATATGTACATTATTTCACTCAGTCAATATGCACTTTTATTCATGGACCTACCATAGGGTTTGAGTCTGAGAGCAGATCCCTGAGCAGGTCCAGGAACCCCTGGTCCTCCACGAGCTGGGCATTGATATCATGAAGCTTGGCTACACATACTGCTGCCGTCTTCCTCACATAGGGATCCTCATCCTAACAAGTGATATGAACACTACTATCAATATCATATCATTTCTATTTCAATGAACACGCTGTGTCAAGTGTTTTTATTTAAACATGCATGTTTGTATGTAATTGTTTCTTGTCTCCATTTTACACCATATGTAACTCTTAATTTGAGTCTAATGTTATTCTTTTTCAATTACTCCAATTATATTAATATGCAATTAAGTCTGCATAACTTTATGACAGATTTTTTACAAATAACTTGAATGTCATGTCTAAGAAATGACTTCAAAAATGTAAACAGTTTAACTGTGTGAATTTTCACTTTACCTTGAGGCATTTTCTGAGTGGTTCACAAAGATATTCAGTGATCTTGTCGACCCTGATACAGCCCATAGTTCTCACAGCAAGTGCTCTGATCAATGGGTTTGAATCTTCACAATCCTGAAATTCATAGAAATTTTGCATTGATTTTACATATACAATTGATAATTGTGATCAGTGAGGTCATCAGATGTTTTATGATAACTAAAACCATAGAATCAACACATTAATTTGTCTGAAACCAAAAAAACAACATATTATTAAGTCTGAAACTTCACATCACACTTGGTGTGGGTAATCAGGTTGACTTTATTTATTTACATTTGTCAATGTTTTAAAATTGAATAGGTGTTGACTGATTTTGGTGGATGTTTGGTTATTCCCACAGGAAGTCAACAGGAAATCATGGGCAAAGTAAACTTAGCTTTTCAATAAGCTTTTCTATGCAAATAAAGTGAAACTGGGCCTGTTTTGCTTGAATGGCAATCCCTACAATACAGAGTATTTTTTTTATATCTTTATTATAAGCTGTAGGATCAAAAGTCAAAATCTATGCTCTTCTCTCAGTCGAAAATAAGGTTATACATGTATTTCCTCAGCAGAGAACAATGAATTTAGAGAGACAATGTCACATGAATTATAAGTAGTGAGATGCCAAAAATCGGAAGATAATGATTCATATATTACAGCTAGTTGATGCCAAAAATTGATGCCATTTTCTCATAATCAAGTTATACTGATGTTTACCACTGACAATAAAGTTCTGAATGATTGGCCTAACCTAGTCATATTTTTATGTTAGTCATGACTGAAATTAATTGTATGGCATTTTAGACAATAAGCGACAGAGCAAATTACTAGATACCTGTTTTGCAGTGTGAATATTTTTGACATATATTTTTGAAACACCAACTGTTATGTAGAAAGTAGCAAAATGCACACAATAATTAGAGGTATTTTTTAAACTTCTAATCCAAAACCATTTGGAAACATAACAATGATCTGATTTATTAATTGATTGTAATCTGTGAAATAAAATCGGATGTGGCAACCGATTCCAACTGATGATCAGTTGTGATTTGCATCCCGATGTACCAACACTTATATTTTTATTAATAAGGGTACATCACCTTGACAAACGTGTTGACAGCCATGATGGCCATGTCGGGCTGACTCTTGGCATAGTTCATCAGATACAGGTAGACCAGCTTCTTCAGCTCCAGGTTATCTGTCTGCATACAGTTCACCACGTCCGGAAATAGTGCACTGAAATCACATACACACATCAAATACATGCAAACCAGGAGTTCCACAAGCTGCTAAATCTTAAGGGTCATTTTGATCATTTTGTCGGGATTCTGCCAATTTTTAGCCAAAATATCCCTTATTTAAGGAAAAAAGGACCCATAAGCTAGGGGTCAAAATGAGG
Source organism: Corbicula japonica (assembly GCA_038501625.1). NCBI lineage: Eukaryota > Metazoa > Mollusca > Bivalvia > Venerida > Cyrenidae > Corbicula > Corbicula japonica. The sequence goes on along the minus strand of JAZAYU010000013.1, from coordinate 10,200,714 downwards.
CTGTTTGGAAAATTCAAGAGTCAAAGGGTCATCTCCTGGGTGAAAATGAACCCCTGGCAAACCACCCCTGATCAGAGACAACTTTGCTATGAAAACCAATTTTATTTTCCTCAGCTAACAATTTTACTGGAACTTCGGTTTAACCAATTGACAATGAATGACTGATATGAAGTCTTAAGTTATTTATCTAGTAACAATAACATTACCATATAGAGGATATTTGTTTTTACCAGTTTAAGATAGAAATATATTTCACCGAGTGAGCTCCAGAATTGATATTTTCACGAGTGGCGAAGCCACGAGTGAAAATACATAATTCCGGAGTTCACGAGTGAAATATATTTCTATCTTACACTGGTAAAAACAAATTTTCTTTTTATTTTATGCTTTTAGTTCAAACTTTGTGTGAATTAGACAGAAACATTGCATGAAATGGCGCCAAAAACGTTTGTCTTCAACGTGAAGTCATGACGTCATATGACCAAACTTGAGTCCGATTTCTTAACGTTCTCATTCGGAATGTTATGTGCGTTTGGGTACCAACGTCAAAAAAACAGTGAAAATAAAAATGATATTCCACTGTTTGAAAACAGTGAAATACCACTTTTATTTCACCGGGAAAATTCTATATTTCACTGAAAAGCATAAAATAAATGAAGTTATTTACCTAGTAACAATAACATTACCATATTACAATCACAAAGGTTAACAAATCTGCATGTAAAAATTTGGCAGTTTTTATGATTTTGACCAACAATATCTCAATACCCAAGATTTTAATTCTTAATAAAGTGTGATTGGTGACATTGAGATCAAAACCAAATATACCTTTTAAGTAATTAGGATCCAAGATCATAAAACTAAATCAGAAGACCAGACACAAATCTCAAGCATCTGATTGGCTGAAATGGCAACTGCCATTTCCGCCAATCAGATGCTTGAGATTTGAAACTGGTCTTCTGATTTAGAATTAGATTTATGATCTTGGGCATAGGTTTATTTTCTAAAGGACATGAATTCAAGTTACCTGACATCTTTTCCAACTGTCATACTAGCAATGACCTTCTTGACAGCTTCCTTCTTCTTCTCCTTCTTATCACTGTTTAACTCTGCCTTCAACTCAAATATCTCACCTGAAATAGAAAATTGTTAATTATTGCTGTTTAACTCCAACTGCAAGTACCCTTCCCTCCAAAAAATAGTTTAAACGAAACAGCATATGAACTCACTGCAGACACATGGCAGAAAACCTGTGTGCTAGAAATTAAAATCAGAAGTAATTTGACAGAACAATTTACCCCCTGAATTTGAATTACAAATTCTATACAGGGCTTTTGTCCTTCTTTAGTATAGGCTGTTTGAACTACCCATCATATATTAATAACAGTTGATTAACTATAATAAATTGTGTAAACAAAAATGATAGGGAAGCTCTATTTGTGAATAATATTCAACATAATGTTAACTCATTATTTTGAAATCATAGTCATTTGTTTGATAAATCATTTTTTGTTGTACTGGTAACTGGGGCAGAAAAAACAAGGTTTTCTCTTGAGCTATTTTCTCTTTGATGTCCAGTACAATCTGGTTTATGAAGCATATGTGAGAGCCAAGTGGAGCCTTGAAGTTGAATAAGTGAGCAGCTTACCTTTCTTGGTTGTCGTAAAATACTTTGAGTCAGTCATTTTGTCAGCTTCTCAAGTTCTGCAAGAACAAATATAGGGATTATTCTAGACCTCAAAAAGGGGCAGGGTGGCACAAAAAAGGGGCAGGGTGCTGACTGCTCACAGGCAGGGCATATTACACTAACGTGATTTTGTTTTAAAAAATGCTTTATATTTTTTAATTTACAAGTTATATAACTTGTACATTTGTACATGCTTTTCTTTTAGATAATTTAGGTGCTGCTTTATATTGTAGTGTTATCAATCACCGTATTTAACTTTTTGAGAGATGAAAATCACAAACAATAGTAAGTGATGCATAATGCCATAACATTAATCATTTTATATTTTAAGGGATCTAGCTAGTAAAACCTGCTTAAACTGCATACATATAATATCAAACTGGAATTTGGGTATCAAAACTGGAATGGTTAATTGACACCGAAACAGTTATATATTATTTCATTCAGATTTATATGTTTAACTGATTCACAATTAGCTGTCTAGCAGATACATAAAACATTATTCGGGTTCTTTTATTAATTTTAGATTTAAAAAGTGTTTAAATTTCGTATCCGAAATTCGGACTATCCGAAATCATGCACATTTACCCCAACTACAGATTTACAGTGTGTAGACGAAGTTTTTCGGCAGCAAAATTATTGTATTGATAGAACTATCTGATCCTAATATTTTTAGAACATTTTGGACTGTTTGATTGAGTTTTAAATTGTGTTATTTTAGCGGACAAAATCAAAAGCAGAATGTAGGCCAATCCACCAGTTTTCATTGCTAAACGTAGAATATATTTCTTTTCCGGCAAAAGATGGCATTGCTTATAATATTTCTCGATAAAAAATCATTCATTCCATAAAAAGCAAACTTTCCTATTAATTTTAAACGCAACTTGTTGAAATAAATCGGCAAAAACGGAGCGACGTCCGCGAACTTGTAGATTTCATGTTACGATTCGGATGCGATTTATTAACAGTTATGATAAAGCTTTTACAAAAATTATAATTCCTGCCGCATTTTAATCTTACACTTCACTTGAAAATAATTGCAGAATTATTATTCAAAGCTCGATCGTCCGTATTTACGTTTTGCGCAACAATTTGTTAACCCCGTAAGGAGAACTCGTATTATCAGAAATATTTAGACGTTAATGTTCTAGATTTCTGGTATTTTTGACGGTGGCATAAAAGTTTATCCATATTATACCTCTGTGTCTTCATTAATGTTACCTCAAATACACGTACATAACTTAAGATTCAATAATATCGCACACGGTATGTGCTTTATTTGTCGGTGGGACACCGATCAAAGAAAAACGCCAACATATACATGTATCAAGGGACGCTGTTTACCGCTCCTGTTGCAAATATAGATTGACGTCATTCATTTAACCATGATAGAAGTTTTCGACAGTTATGGTCTTAGCTGTCATCAATCAGTCTCATGTTCGTGTATTCACTTGTTTATTCCCAATCAGCGCTACATGTACGCTGCATGGATAGAAGTTAGCGGAAATGTGTTAGTATGGCGCGGTAAAATGATAAATATATTTTAATTAGAATAAAAGTTCAGTAAAAACAAATATATTTTAATGTGAAAAACGCATGTCTCCCCCCTGCGCCGCCCCCCCCCCCCCCCCCCCCCCCCCCGCCCAGACCCCTGTGACCTTGACCTTTGACCTACTGATCCCCCATATTCAATAGGGTTCTTCTACTCAATAAGGGCTATTACCCTATTTAGTTTGAATGCACTGGGTCAAGCGGTACTCCAGCAATTGACCAGATACGGTTTTTACTCTTCGGGGCCCCTGTGACCTTGACCTTTGACCTACTGACCCCAAAATCAATAGGAGTCCTCTACTCAATAAGGACATCCATCATATGAAGTTTGAATGGTCTGGGTAAAATAGAACTCCTATTATTGAGTGGAAACGGTTTTCACTCTTCAGGCCCCTGTGACCTTGACCTTTGACCTACAGACCCCAAAATCAATAGGGTTCTTCTACTCAATAAGGGCTATCACCCTATGAAGTTTGAAGGCTCTGGGTCAAAGGATACTCGAATTATTGAGTGGAAACGGTTTTCACTCTTCGGGTCACTGTGACCTTGACCTTTGACCTACTGACCCCAAAATCAAAAGGGTTCTTCTACTCAATAAGGGCTGTCATCCTATGAAGTTTGAAGGCTCTTGGTCAAAAGGTACTCGAGTTATTGAGCGGAAACGGTTTTCACTCTTCGGGTCACTGTGACCTTGACCTTTGACCTACTGACCCCAAAATCAATAGGGTTCTTCTACTCAATAAGGGCTATCACCCTATGAAGTTTGGAGGCTCTGGGTCAAAGGGTACTCGAATTATTGAGCGGAAAAGGTTTTCACTCTTCGGGCCCCTGTGACCTTGACCTTTGACCCCAAAATCAGTAGGGTTCTTCTACTCAATAAGGGCTATCACCCTATGAAGTTTGAAGGCTCTGGGTCAAAGGGTACTCAAATTATTGAGCGGAAACGGTTTTCACTCTTCGGGTCACTGTGACCTTGACCTTTGACCTACTGACCCCAAAATCAAAAGGGTTCTTCTTCTCAATAAGGGCTGTCATCCTATGAAGTTTGAAGGCTCTTGGTCAAAAGGTACTTGAGTTATTGAGCCAAAACGGTTTTCACTATTCGGGTCACTGTGACCTTGACCTTTGACCTACTGACCCCAAAATCAATAGGGTTCTTCTACTCAATAAGGGCTATCACCCTATGAAGTTTGGAGGCTTTGGGTCAAAGGGTACTCGAGTTATTGAGCGGAAACGGTTTTCACTCTTTGGGTCACTGTGACTCTGACCTTTGACCTACTGACCCCAAAATCAATAGGGTTCTTCTACTCAATAAGGGCTATCACCCTATGAAGTTTGAAGGCTCTGGGTCAAAGGGTACTCGAGTTATTGAGTGGAAACGAAGTGTGACAGACGGAGTGACGGACAGGGCAAAAACAATATGTCTCCCCCAGAGGGGGGGAGACATAATGAATTATGCAAATCTTAACAACTTGTTTCATATTTACTTATAAGTGATTGAATATTTTTACCTGCAAATGAATGTTCATGTATTGGCACTGAATATTTGCGACATTATGCTTTATAGAATTTCTCATCATAACAGTTTTTGAATCTGTTTCTCATTTAAATAAATAAATGAAAAAAAAATTTTGTTTTTATTCTTAAGTGGCTTTATTCATTTACATGTTAATAACAAATGTGTCATCACACAGTTTTGTGGCTGCTGTAGGTTAACAGATTTATAACAAAGATTCAAAAGTCGTAAATTAAATTCTTACACCAAAAAATCTTATGCTTTTTAAAATTGAAACACAAATCCTAATTATATTACAACGGCTGAAATTCCTCAGATCCAATCATTTATATTAAATTATAATTAGATCTAATATCAATTAGAAATATTTATGAACACAAAAACTAAAATAAATGGAAATTACAATATAATGTGCTTATTTGTAATTATATAAGATGTTTCAGAAAAACTAAAAGCATTTTTTTTTTCAATAAAACATCTTTTGATGGTGGAAACTACGCAGTTGCACTTTTTATTACCTCCCTTTTTTCAAGATCGACAAAACTTGCACGAACCGCACTCTTTTTTGTACGCGCCGTTTTTTCTCAAATACAGAACAAACGGATGCGAATAACACCTTTCGCTTTTTTTATTGCAATTAAAACTCGTATAATTTACTGATTATACATACCAGTGCGAAAAAGAAATGATGCGCCATGCCTTCTCAATTAAAGAACAATAGGAACGCAAATAATAACTCACGCTTTTTTTATTAATAAAAAACTTGTATAATTTACACAAACTTGTACCGTTGTCCCGTTTGCAAAACATGTAATAAAATCGATCATTTTAACTGCTTAACGGCTTCTGAAGTCGATCTACTGTATGACGTCATTTGTGTAAACTTGCACTGCGGCATATGACAATATTGAATGTTTGCTGAATGTTACAGCGTATTTTGGATTGAAAATGTGTTTAAGTGCTTCTCTTTTGTTCTGGGGATGTAATAAGATCAAACCTACCATGTTTTGAAAACCATGTCAGTGTCTAGGTTATTTTGTTTTCGATTTAATCGAAATGAAAATGGCTTTGTTGCTGTTGTTGTGTTAAGGAATAATCAAGATGTTAGAAAGTTATATTTTCCATGGATATTATCAAAAAGGGGATGCTTTATTTCCTTCCTTCTTTGCTCGAAATGGTCAGATGGCAGAAGTAAGTCATTTTTATAAAGTTTTGTTCTGATCACAGACAACGCGGATGAATAGTGATTCGGCTACGATTTATACCACATGCGGTCATAATCAACTGTCGCCAACATGTGGGCGGAGCCGACATGCGTTATCCATCAGTTCTTGTTACTGAATGGTTAACTAGCAAAGCTGATGTCGCTGTCAATTATCGGCGCGATCAGTTGTCTCTTGTTTATTAAGAAAAGAGTTTTCATACTGATACAGGTACACAAGTCGCTGCAGGAGATAAGGCATGTCGGACAAATTATGGCATGTCGCAAATTGGGTCCTGAAATTATGGCTTGTCGCATGCGACTAGCCGAAATGGCCTGGGGAAAACCCTAATATTAATTTTAATGTCTTGTCTGAATGAATCTGACGTTTTTTTTTCAATTTTCAGGAAGTCTTTAGTAAGCTGAATTAAATGCTCTGTTTCAACAAAATACAACAAATTGCTGCCATTATTATCAGGTGATAAATTTGACAGAAACAAAACACACTCAACATGGCTTATTATCCTTCCTACTGGCGAAGGACTACATAATTTGCTTTGGTTCAAAGTTGGATAAATGATTTGCAGAAGCAAGTGTTTCAGTGATCATACCTCTATATTACATAGACATTAAGCAAGTCAAACAAGGGCTGTGATTATAGCAAGTCGAGTTCATTGTTCATTTAGAAAGTGAAATGTTACAGGTAGGACAGTGAAAATACACAGGTGCTTGGAAGACGGACCCCGTATTCTCCAAACAGGCCGCCCCCCCCCCCAAAAAAAAAAAAAAATAGGGTCTACATGGGGTCTATACTACATAAACTCATCTTTTTTGTTTTGTTTTGATAGATCGGGATCGATATCAGTCTATCCACACCGAATTTACTATCAAATACCAAGTTCCCTGAAAATTCGTGTTCCGACTATATAAGAGTGTATAAGGTTATTAACCCCGATCCTATTTTGTCAAGCCAAAATATAAACACAGTTTTTTAAAAATCAGCATCGAAACAAATATTGCACTAACCTTAACAAATCTGGTATCCTTTGAAAAGTCATCTTCTCTTCTGTTGAATTCCGCCGACCACTGGCTAGGAAATTTAGAACATAACATCCATTTTTTCATTTTTCCGAAGCCATACTAAAAATTATCGCCTCGGGACAAAGTTTGGTTACAAAGAATGATATGCGTGAATTCTGATTGGACGAGCGAGCCGCAGTCTAATGCGTCACATATTCTTGCAGCGGTTCGATCAAATTTTTAAATACTCGTCCAATCAAAATTACTACTTCATTATCGCTCGTCCAATCAAAATTCACTCATATACCTGCATTGTAACCAAACTCTGTCCTGAGGCGATAATTTTTAGTATGGCATCGGAAAAATGAAAAAATGGATGTTATGTTCTAAATTTCCTAGCCAGTGGTCGGCGGAATTCAACAGAGGAGAAGATGACTTTTCAAAGGATACCAGATTTGTTAAGGTTAGTGCAATATTTGTTTCGATGCTGATATTTAAAAAACTGTGTTTACATTTTGGCTTGACAAAATAGGATCGGGGTTAATAACCTTATACACTCTTATATAGTCGGAACACGAATTTTCAGAGAACTTGGTATTTGATAGTAAATTCGGTGTGGATAGACTGATATCGATCCCGATCTATCAAAACAAAACAAAAAAGATGAGTTTATGTAGTATAGACCCCATGTAGACCCTATTTTTTTTTTTTTTTGGGGGGGGGGGGGGGGTTGGGCGGCCTGTTTGGAGAATACGGGGTCCGTCTTCCAAGCACCTGTGTGAAAATACAGAAACGTCATGTCAAGTAGGATAATTGGAAGTCAACGATATGCAACAATGTTTGTGGCCCATTCCGCCGATGGATTCGTTTTAGTGGTCCACTGTCAATATCAAAGGTCAGTACCAAATCACCTATCTGTCCGACCAATACTATATGAAGGAAAATACTTACAAAGTTAAATTATTACAAATTATTTGGGTGTATTACGACTTCCGGTTACACTCTCCGATTCAACCCAACGAAATTAAAATACAGGAAAAGTAAAGGGGTGCATACCTAAATACCAAAAAGGTGGAAAAGGGTGCAAAAAGGTGCAAAGAGGTAAAAAAAGTAGGAAAATGTAGTAAAATTTGCGAAAGGTGGTAAAATACTAGAAAAAATGTGGCATAGTAATGGATCGAATAATTAAAATACTTACATTAATAAACATTTAGATGAGTTATGAATAGCCAGAGTGAAAAGGGTGAAAAATGTTTAAAATTGTGGAAAAAGGTGGTAACATTTGCAAAAATGTTGGAAAACATTAGAAAAAGAGGTAGATAAATGGTGGATTAAATAATGGATAAATAATTAAGACTTACAATAATAAAAACTGTTTATGTGAATTATGATCTTCCAGCGTGAAAAAAACCCACCTTTTTCACCTTTATGGTATTAAGGGACTGCACAAATGGTGTAAATAGGCGATAACACTCGGATCACGCTTCGGTTGGAGGGTTAGTGGAGCTGTTCACAATGATACAGATAATGGGAATTTTTATCACATGTTTGAAAATGGTATCTTCAAATAAACTAAGCAGGTAAAAACATGAACATGAAGCAGATGGTGAAGCCGCCCTGGCTAGATAATAAAACTGAGATTGGAGATGCTTGAGACTTGAGACTGGTCTCCTGATTTAGTTTTATGATCTTGGGGCCCAGCACAAGTAGCTTGATAGCTCTTTATTGGTGTTTTTTTCAAGTAGTTATTAGGGAAATCAACTACATAATACGAGTAATGTACTGTGGAACTGTGCCTTCAGTGACAATATTTGACATTCTCATTTGAAATGACATTTTGCTTCTTTTTTTTTTAAATAGACCAATAGTTGATATTTAAACATTATGTGTTTTTGTTAAAAAATGTCGCTGCATTATTTATTTATTCTTACAAAATGCCTTATATGGACTGAAGAATTTAAAACTGAGAATGGAAATTAGTCTCAAATCTCAAAGATCTGATTAGATGAAATGGTGACTGGTCGCCATTTCAGCCAATCAGATTCTTGAGATTTGAGACTTATTTCCATCCTCAGTTTTATAATCTTGGGGCCTGCTTAACTTTATGGTGTCATTTAAATATGAGATCATTCTTCTCCAAGACACATTTTCACAAGATGCCACTCATATGGTAAATAGTAATACAAAACTTAATGTATCTTTAATTATTTATTTATCAACTTATCACATGAACATATCACAAAAAATGACCAACAAATTAAGCATTGAGTGAATAAAATAGACATTATCCCCCCAGCACATGTATACACAGCAGCTAGTAAATCACAGAATTTCTTGACAACAAGTTATAATTTATCGCTGTATCTGTACTGTCACATCACAGGGGTTCCACTAGCTGCTGAATCTCAAGGGTCATTTTGTCCATTTTTAAGGGTTTTATTCAATTTTAAGCCAAAAATACCCATAATTTAAGGAAAAAATGACCCTTCAGCTAAAATCCAAGGGATCAAAATAAGGCTTTCTGGAAATTTCAATGGTCAAAGGGTCATCTCCCGTGTCAAATGGAACCCCTTCATCACAGGTTTCCTTAGAGTTACCAACAGTTCTCAGTATATGTGAAGGCATGCAATTTTGCACAATAAAGTATGAATTATAATGTTTTACACAAATATCACAGTCATGGTAATTTGTTATGCTCCACATTGAAAAGAAATAGATGAAAAATAAAAATGTCAGCTTTAAAAATGTTGTTTTCTTTTATACCTGGTGACAATAGACAGTGACCAATGTAAAACATATGGTGAACAAATAATTGTATTTCATTATATGAAACATACACAGTTCTATTTATTAAATAAAATTATAAAAATAGTCTGGACATTTCTTCTTTTCCGTCTGATTTTCATTTTTTTGTGTAGTATATGTGTAGTAATGAAGTACAAAATGTTTAAAGCATATTGTGAACAGACAATTTCAATTTAAGAATTTTTTCTAAGTCTTAGTCTATGCTTTTTGTGGTGATTCTTGAAACATAGCAAATCCCAGAACTTCACTGGCAAACATCTCTGCAGTTATTTCATGAGGGAGGTTTTCACTGATAACGTCTCCAGCAATGTTTGTATCAAACTCATGTAGTTCACTGCTGCCACCCTCGGCATGGAAACCTAGCAACGTCATCAAATACTCGGCCAGTTCATACTCTGTCATGTGTTCTCCTGGAAGTACAAGCTCAAAGTAAGAATACCTCTTTACTCCACGGGATACATGTATATCTCATATTAACCCTTTCCTCCATATATACGCCTTTTTATGCATGTGCAACCAGAGTAGATCCAGATCAGCCGGCACATCTGTGCCGTCTGATCAGGATCTGCACTGGTCGCATTTAGGTCAGAAATAACCTAACAATTCAAAAAGCGAACAGTTTAGATCCTGATCAGACAGCACAGATGTGCCAGCTGATCTGGATCTAAACTGTTCACCCAAGCAATAAAGGTGTATCTATTGAGGTAAGCGTTATATGGGCAACTAGTGTAAATCTAATTATTCCCGCACATCTGTGCTGTCTGATCAGGATCAACATTGTTTGCGGTTTGTTCAGTTATAATGTAATGAGTCTAAAAGCAACTAACAGTAACAGTTAAGACAAAATCTATATTAATAACACTTCCCCCAGTTATTCTTGGTTAATCCCTCATGTTTATGTTAAAAAATAAAACACAAAATTACTGAAAGGAGTAATCCTCAGAAAAAACAAGAATAATATTTTTAAAAAGTGGACTCAAAGAACTATTACTAAGTCTTAAAATATGAAAATGAACTAAGGTAGAGATCTCAGAGTGCCTAGCTGGAGCCAAGACAAGGGCTGAAGGTTATAAAGCTGAGATTGGAAACCAGTCTCAAATCTCAAGCATCTGATTGGCTGAAATGGCGACTGGTTCAGCCAATCAGATGCTTGAGATTGGAGACTGGTTTCCAATCTCAGTTTTATAACCCTGGGCATTGGATATATAGCAAATATACTGCAGATTTGTTATTTATCTTAGTCCTTCTGGTCCATGACCAGGGCACCCCAATATAACTGAAGCGCGATGTAAGCAAAATATCAGACCCAAGGACAAAACTGTGTATTACTGCGTCAAGAAATTGACCTACCCTGAACTAACCTGAATAACAGGAAGTACATACACTACAGAAGATTTATAAAAGAATTTGTTTCATTTGACATGGAATCTCTTGAGATAACTGTTGATATTCTTTAAAAAAAAAAAAAAAAAAACCAGAGCAAACAATACCTTTAGTTTGTAACATTTCCAGTAGGTCACCCCTATCTATTGCCGCGCCTTTCTCTGTGTACATTCCTAGGGTCTCAAATGCCTTCAGTAACTTCTCTGGAGACAGACCAAATGCTGGTCTGTGATTGACATACACTGACAAACAAAACAAAAACAAATACAGTATAAGGGATAATAATACCATGACACTTAATAACTTAGCAATCAACATGTATATTTAGGTTTTCTTCTTGCTTTATGTATTTGAACAAAAATCAAGAAAATCGCAGATGTTTATAACTTGGGGACAAATGTTTACAATCGAAGTGATGATGAATGTGATTGTTTTGAAAACAGTAATATATACTAAAACATAACAAAACTAGAATGTGTCCTTGGACACTGATACCCCCATAATTTTAAATAACAAAGGGCCATAACTCTAGTAAAAATGGTCGCAGGAAAAAATCCTTACGATCATCTACATATCCTGCTTGATCATCTGTGTAAGTTTGAAAGAAATCCGACTTATAGTTTTGGAGGAGTTGATGCCACAAGATTTGGGGACGTACGGATAACTCTATATGCCTCCCACTTTGTGGGGGCATAAAAACACAACAAGAAATGATAAAAGACAAAGATCTGGCCCCAAGATTATAAAATTGAGAACGGAAACCAGTCTCAAAACTCAAGCATCTGATTGGCGACCAGTCACCATTTCAGCCAATCAGATGCTTGAGATTTGAGACTGCTTTCAAATCTCAGTTTTATAATCTTCAGCACAGGTTTGGCTAAAATTCAGATTCCACACAAGGTTTTATGTTCAGTGAACAGTTCTGGTGTGCCCATCAGCAAAGTAAGTGGGTCACAATGGTAACAGCAGTCAATCATAATGTTAATGCTTGTCTTTATATTCATCAACAGCCTTCATGTTTTAGTGGTGGGGTTGACACACCACAGAACCTGGTTTAAACCCCTAGTAGCAAGTGAATGAACCTCACATTCTCATTTTTGTAAATATTTAAAGCCAGAAGGGGCTATCAGCAACTGAACAAAGAAATTGAAACTGGAAATATGTTTATGGTCATATTTCTCTTCCTTTTTACTACAACATGTATGTTGGAAGACTGTGTTGTCTGTGTGTGTGCTTTCTGGTATGCATAATATATTCAACTTTTTTAAAATGAAATATTATTTCATAACACAATAGGCAATATTAGTGTTTGATATCTTTCTTAAACAGAAATGATGTTTGAATGTTTAAATTTAACAAACCATGTCACTTACATCTGATAAATTCTCCAAGGTCGATTGATTCTACATACTGTCCGGTCTCCACATACCGACTGAATTTCACCTCGTTTAACATGTCTTCTATCTGTTGAACAAATTCAAAATACCAAACTTATTGTATAGAAATACATTTAACTGTAGTAGCATTAACATCTCATACAACTTGTTGATATGACTCCATTACTCAATGCTCAATTTATTTTTTTAAATGCAACAGGCCAAACATCATCAATAATAACCTAAATATATTTCATAATTTTACCCTTTACACCTTCAACATGTATACACCTTTTAGCTCATGTATGACTAGTATAGATCCAGATCATCCTGTGCAAGAGTGTTGTCTGATCAGGATCTACACTGTTTACTTTTCTGATTATTTAGGGTACATCTGTGCCCAAGATCATAAAACTAAATTTGGAGATCAGTCTCAAATCTCAAGCATCTGATTGGCTGAAATGGTGACCAGTCGCCATTTCAGCCAATCAGATGCTTGAGATTTGAGACTGATCTCCTGATTTAGTTTTATGATCTTGGGCCCTGACCACAAACCAACATATCCAGGTCAGACTGCAGGGATGTGCATACATCTACGTAAAATAACAGGTAAATTATTTTATTATACTGCAAAGAAATTTGCTTGAATTTGATTGGATAATTTGCTGTTGATGTATATCCGTATTTACGGATCGGCCGTAGATATGAACGCACGTGCATTAATTTCCCTCTCTGGCCTCCCACCTTTTGTTGTCGTCCGCCATTTTGTTTTGATTTTTCGGAAAAATGCATAATTTGAAGCCGATCTTGTAAATTATAAAGCGGTATGTTTAGGGATTACTAAAAATGTTACAGAAAATATTTGTGTTATGTTTTTAACGTTGAAAACGATCCGATTATTCTCAAATTTTGTAAATAAATATCAAATCGATAATCCATTCATTTTCTATAGAAGTGACGTCATGCAGGTAAATTAATGACGTCAGACATGTAATTATTGAGGTTCTCAGAGGGGAATTAAGCCGTTCGGCATTAAATAAGCGAAATAAATGAAAAAATGATATTTTCTAATTATTTTTGTCTGAAAAAGTCTTTGCAGTATAATAAAACAATTATTTGGTTCCTTGAAAGGGTATGTGAGGATATATTGCCGGTCTGGGTGTCATATTATCCCTCGCCTGCGGTTCGGGTAATATGACACCCAGACCAGCAATATATCCTCACATTCCCTGTCAAGAAACCAAATAACTATATAATATTTAGAGGTAACAGCTGGTTTTACAATTGATGTAAAATTGGTTTTAACCGAACACACCTCCTGTTCTGAAGGATAGAAGCCCATCGCTCGCATCACAAACGGGACTTCAGACAGCACAATCTTGGTTGATACCTCCCTGGAGTCCATCGCGTTCACACCTTGACTGTAACATACAACATAACTTTAAAGCTGAAGTACTTCTGGGGCTGCAAAATGTTTGTGGTAAGACCATCTTATCAAAACATAAATAATGTGACAGTATGTTGATTATTTGCTAATGATATTTTTTTCTCAATCAATATCACTTTCATGGTAGTCAAAGGAAGAATTAATTAAAATTTCTTATGACAAGTTCTATCTTTATTGTTAACCAGGTTACAAGCTAACAGATTAAGTCCAGACATGATTAGAATAAAATAATAATAAAATTTTATCTTATAAATGTACTGTTTTAATCCGATAAAAAGAGCCACACTTAATTCTGTCAGTGGATGCATTAGTTAACCCTTTCCTCCATATATACACATCTGTGCCATCTGATCAGGATCAGATTGGTCAGAGATAACCTAACGAATAGAAAAGCAAACAGTTTAGATCCTTATCAGACGGCCAGCTGATCTGGACCTACACTGTTCGCCCACGCATTAAATGTGAATCTATGGAGGGAAGGGTAAACCCTTTACTCAATAGGATATGAATGATATCCCATGGGAAACCAGTGCAAGTCCAGATCAGCCAGCACATCTATGCCATCTGAACTAGATCTACACTATCTGCTTCTATATTCAGGATATTCCTGACCATGAACAGTGTAGATCCAGATCAGATGGCATTGATGTGCTGGCTGACCTGGATCTACACCTTTACATAAGGACTATTCAAACAAGTTGAATTGGTATTATTGAAGAATATTAGAACAACAATTATACATAATTAATCTTCCACCTATACAAGTTAACTTTTAGTAACAAGACCGGACTTCCAGAAGTGAACAATTAGAAGTCTCACAAAAGGAATGTCAGTACAGAGTTTGATGTTTTTAAAATTATTAACTGTTTACTCTCAGGGATATGGCTTATATCTTCTGGAGACCAAATTACTTACATACTGAATTAACCCTTTCCTCCATATATACGCATTTTTACGCATATGCAACCAGTGTAGATCCAGATCAACTGGCACATCCGTGCACATCTGCACTGGTCGCATTTTGGTCAGATATAACCTAAAGAATCAAAAAGCAAACAGTTTGATCCTGATCAGACGGCACGGATGTGCCGTCTGATCAGGATCTGAACTGTTCACACACACAATAAAGATGTCTCTATCGAGGAAAGGGTTAAGCCAGAAGCACTTTGTTAATATTCAATGAGATAATTTCTGGCAAACAGTCCTTTAATTTGTGTTCTATTCCGTTCTGTTTACACATGCATGCACACCGAAAAAATACAAAATTCAATATAATATGATTAAACTGACTCTAAAATGTATTCAGTTTCACCATTTTGCCTAACCTTAATCCAGTGTCCAAGATCATAAAATAAATCTGGAGACTAGTCTCAAATCTAAAGCATCTGATTGGCTGAAATAGCCACTGGTTCATAGGAAACCCTTTAAATGCTTACTTTAATATAACGGAATAGCCAAGTCAAGTCCATTCACTTTTCATAGGGATGTTACTACAGAAATTTATTACATGAATTTATTTACTGAGTAATGAATTATGTAGAAAATCAGACTGCTAGGATGCACAGGTTGATCTTGGTCTACACAGGTCATTAATGTGATACATGCTTACAACTTACAGGTTAATAACTTATTTATAGCAAATAATATTTAACAGTTGAGCAGTGTAGATCCAGATCAGAAAACACAATCATGCAGACTGTAGACCTGCAAAAATGTGCAGACTGATCTAGATCTATACACCAGTTGAAAATATTGATTTAGTTGCATTGATTTAGTTGCAAATAGCAGACTAACAATTAAAGCAGAAAAGTGTTTGGTGTATTACAAAATTTTATATGTGACAGTAAAGCTGAAATAAAGACATAAAGCTCTATGTAGACACACAAACAATATAATTTTCTGTTTGAAAAATACATGAATGATAAATCATCACTCTACATTAAGGGCTGAAGGTTATAAAACTGAGATGGTCGCCATTACAAATTTTCAGCCAATCAGTTTGAGATTTGAAACTGGTTTCCATTTTCAGTTTTATAACCTTGGGACTTAACTTCACAACTGAATAATACAGCCAGTCAACTTCATTATGACTTTCTACAGAGCACAAATGATAGACTGCAAATTCATTTTTTTTATATTTGTAGGGTACACATTTTCATGGCTATCACTGGTCAATCAATCAAATAGGGTATACCAATTCCTACATGTTATGTAAAAAATTACTGTTGTTCACATATATTAAAGACCCACAAAAATGAATTATGAAATTTCACTTCCATTAATATAATGAATTTGCAGTAGTAAGCATACAAAAATAACATAACATTGTTCATAGATGACTTTGAATCAATTTTTCTTAATTGACAGGTAACAAGGGTATATCTATACCATTCTGACCAACAGTGACAGATCGAGGTCCGAGGATTGTGCAGTTAGTACTAGGACAATGTTTTTGTTTCAGTCTTAAACCCCGAACCAGATAAATTTCTGTAATAGAAACAGCCCTTTTACTATTATCAACTGACAGGGGTGTTAGGCAGGAATAGCAAGCAGTGTAGACCTTGATCAGACTGGATGGATGTACAGACTGATCTGGGTCTAAACTGTTCATGTTCAGATGAAGAAAATGCCAGAAGTGTCAATGATATGTAACACACCTTGGCAAATGTGGCTTACTGACTGCTGTAAGTGTGGATCAAGATCAAACTGCATTAACATGATCCAAAAGGACCTTAACTGATTTCTAGAGACAATAAGAATGCCTCTCTGACTGAACAGCCAAAAGTGTAGACACTGATCAGACTTTGCACATTTGAAGGGTGATCTGGGTCTACAATGGTTGCATTACTTAGAAGGCCCATTTTGTCATGGTGCAACAAAAAGCTAATGTTAAGAAAGTTTAGTTTACAATGAACGGATGTTTTCATTACTGAATTACTTGATGACACATGATTTTATTATTGAAATATGAAACCGGTATGGGGTTTGATTTTGCTAATGGTAAAGGAAAATGATCTGGAAGGCTGTGTATAGCTATACCCTGACAGAAGAACATAAATACATGTATTAATTCTCAAGTCTGGTTATGCTATAAGAAAACTCCTGTCATCAGAAAATGCAACCAACCTGATGATTTCACTGAAAATGTGCAAAAATTATATACAAGTTAAAATTTTCAGTAATGAATGACAAAATGTTGCAAAAATATTAAAGGATTAAAATACTGATAACATCGATCTAATGAAAAATACATACCGTATAATGGGTTATTTTTGCGATCGAAAATTTTCACCATTTTGCCATAATTTTAATTTTCGCGGTTGTAATTTTAGTGATTTTGTGTCTACAGAAATTAATTTTCGTGTTTATACTGTTCCAGTGCATTCATATTGCTTTGTTTTGTAATCCTGTGCCAGCAGATATACAGGTGTAAAAATTAAGTTTTATTAGAAGAAGTGTTTGCTATGGTGTGAAAGCTGTGCATTTAACAGTGATTATTGACATCCGTTTTAATAACAAAGGTGATAATGTTTTATTGACGGAATAATGACAGTGACCACCACTGATATAGACTATGAAGCGAAAGTTAACCTTTAGCCTGCTGGCTGGGACGATTATAAAGCCTTTTCAAACAAATTTTTAAGTATCGCTCATCAGTATTGCACTTCGCGAAAATGAAGTTGGGAATTTATGGCGTTTATTATTTTAGCGAATTCACGACAATCGCGAAAAAAGCGAAAATATTATGCTCGCAAAAATAACCCATTATACGGTATTATAATTATTGCACAACTAATATTTGCAAAAATGGTAGATTTGCATCCAATTTAAAATGAATACCAATGCTAGAAAAGTGGTATGTTGTACTTTAATGACATTTATAATGGAAAATACATAACACATTTTTTGTAAAAATTAAATTGAGCTAAAGAAAACAAAAGAGGTCTTAAACTTGTTGGAAATATTTATTTTGGAATGGAAGGCCCCTTTCTGACATAAGCATGTTAACCCTATCATATATTTTGTCTTTAAGCTGTGTCTCTGTTGTTACATAAGCTTCCCATCTATGTTACTGTATTACAGTTCATAACAAAAGCTGTAATTAGACGCAACTAAAGTAACTTACGAAAAACTTGCATCAAACTTCAGTGTTCGATGCATTAACCCTATAATCCATGGGATATGGGCTTATATTCAATGTGCAGCCAGTGTAGATCCACATCAGCCTGTACATCCATGCAGTCTTAACCCTTTCCTCCATAGACACACCTTTATTGCGTGGGCAAACAGTGTAGATCCAAATCAGCCGGCACATTCATGCCGTCTGATCAGGATCTGCACTGTTCACTTTTTGATTCATTAGGTTATTTCTCACCAAAATGCGACCAGTGCAGATCCTGATCAGATGGCATGTATGTGCCAGCTGATCTGGATCTACACTGTTCGCCCACGCAATAAAGGTGTGTCTATGGAGGGAAGGGTTAAAATGATCTAAACTGTTTGATTTAAGATTCCTTTTTATTCTGTCCCAGAAGTGAACATGAAAGAGTCTGATTTATAGCATGAATATGCATGCAGATCTGGATCTAAAGTGGTTGTACATGGGGTATAAGCCATATCCATGAAGTATGGGGTGAAGCAGTAGGCTGTGCACTGGACAATATTAACAGTGAGCCATGCGATCAGTGCTCTTACAACAACCTTATCTACATGAATGCCATGTGCCAAATCAAACTACGCAAACATGTTTTCTATGATTTCATTAAGCTAGGAGTATTTACTTAACCCTTTCCTGTATAGATACACCTTTATTGCTAGGGCGAACAGTTTAGATCCAGATCAGCTGGCACATCCATGCCGTCTGATCAGGATTTAAACTGTTCGCTTTTTGATTCATAAGGTTATTTCTGACCAAAATGCGACCAGTGCAGATCCTGATCAGATGGCACGGATGTGCCGGCTGATCTGGATCTACACTGGTTGCCCATGCATAAAAATTCGTATGAAGGAAAGGGTTAAAGAAGGATATTAAGTCTCTCTCAAATAATGTAAACAAGCCAAACCATTCTTGTTGTATGTGACAAATAATCAAATTACTGAATATGCAAGTTAAAATAATTCTTCTGCAATTGATGTGTTTCAATTTGGCACATTTGTGATCATTTAAACAAACCTTTGGTTTATCAAACGTCTTTTTACAAAATAAAATTACAATTCATGATATATTTCAGATATTTGCAAAATGAATATAATCTATAATAAATCTCTATAATAAGGTAAACAATCTGGGTATTTTTTATCAGTAGGAGATCATCTTTGTTATAACTTTGACAGCATTTAACAAAGGCTCTCCTGTAACATATGTGACTGCATATGTAGCTTGATTTAGATGCTGATTTGCTTATCTTTAGACTTAGAGCATTGTTGTCCTGTGCCCAAGATCATAAAACTAAATCTGGACACCGGTCTCAAATCTCAAGTATCTGATTGGCTGAAATGGCAAATGACAGATGCTTGAGATTTGAGACTGGTCTCCAATCTTAGTTTGATGATCTTAGGCCCTTGCTGACTACCAGCACACATGTTTTTATTTGGGTCAAGGTTCTGGCACTTAAACCTTTACACCATGGGATATGGCTGTTTTCCTTAAGTGAACAGTGTAGATCCAGATCAACTGGCACATCTGTGCCATCTGATGAGAATCTACACTGTTCACCTATTGCTTCAATAAATTATTTTTGACCAAGAAGTGAACAGTGTAGATGGCACAGATGCTAGCTGAGCTTGATCTACACTGATCACACATGCAATAAAACCCATATGTATGGAATAAAGAGTTAAGTGAGCTCCCTTAACTTTCTCATGATATTAACAAGTTCAGAGTCTCCATTTTATCAATAAAATGCTTATAAACAATAGAAATTATTTGTTTATATAGCACCAACACTGGATGTAGCTACCAACATACACACTTTGCAACATAATGCAATTCGCCATTTTTTTGTTGTTGTTTTTTAAAAATAGCAAATGCAATTGCAAAAAGGATCAATATACAGTGACTTCTTTTTATTTGAGAGATGCTAATTTTTTCTTTATATTTTGTAAGTCAGTTATTAATAAATCCTGAATCCTCAAAATTAATTTAAATCCAAAGATTTAAACTAGACTGTGTCCTAGGGACACTGATGCCACCACTGCCACAACAACATTTGTAACAAAGGGCCATAACTTTGGTACAAATGGTCACAAGAAGAAATCTTTTACGATCATCTACACACCCTGATTGATCATCTGTGCAAGTTTGAAAAAAATCCGCCCAATAATAATGAGAAGTCAATGCCAAGATCTAGGGGACATATGGATGGACAATGTACAGATGGACGGATGGACTAGTGCAACACTATAAAAAAAATTATGTCTCCCACTTCATGAAAGCATAAAAAACTTGTAAGTGATGTTAATTCAACCACCATTAACTTTCATGAAATAATGTAACAGTATGCAGTAAGCTTGATGTCAACTGTCTAAAATAAACTTGTTAATAAAACAGAATGGCACATCCAAAGCCACAGAAATGTGTAATGTTTTGTTTATATAAGGCAACAAGTTTAGGAAGTTTAAATTTATACTAATTGTTAAAACTTGCTGTTGAGACCCTGGTGAATTAATATTTTCCAAATGTTTTACGTATAAATGAGGAATATATTTTTAAAAGACCAACATGTATTTGTTAATTGTTCCCACCTGCTTGGTAGCAAGATCTAGTGTCAGTCAAACATGGGCCCAATATCATAAAACTAAATCAGGAGACCAGGCTGAAATCTCAAGCATCTGATTGTCTGAAATGGCAACCAGTAACCATTTCAGCCCATCAGATGCCTGAGATTTGATACTGACCTCCAACCTCAGTTTTATGATCTTGGGCCCTGGTGTATGAAAAATTTAATCATAAATTGTTGCTTATAAACTGTTGGAAACGTTGACATATAAGTTAATGTCTTACCTTCTGATTTGAGCATAGTAGAAATAGTCCTCTAATTCCTTGAAGAGTTCTCCCTCCCTGCCACCTTCCAGTAAACCATAGAATGGGATCAGATCCTCTCCTCCCAGGGCTGACTGCGCCTCTAGAGCACTGTAATATATAAACAAAAAGTGATTTCTTTGCTGAAAAAGAGAAATAAATATGCATACCAGGAATAGCCACATTCAGAACACAGCCTCCGCACACAGCCATAGTGCAGATGGGAAAAGAGAGCTTCGAGAAATAGATCAAAAGTAAACTTTGAAAGCTAACGCACATGATAAATATGAACACATTGCAGGCTGAGTTTGAATAAAACATACTGTAATTAATTTCAAAAATAAGACCATATAAATTGCTGAAAATCAGAACCTTTTGTAGGTAAGTAGCTACAAGAAATTTGTAATTTTCAATAAGCAGTGTTCTCCCTGCTGTTCTAAGAGGGTTTAGAGCCATATAGTTTGTCAGGACTTGCAGGTCTGAATCTACAACAGCAGCACTGGAAGTCTGTCCAAAGTCAGTGGAATACGAGTTAGTGATTTTACTCCAGTTAATCCACCATGTTTCAGCTAAGTACACATGGTATATAACTTGTTTCCTGAGTTTTATACCACTCTCCATCAGGAACTGACTGGTGTTGACTTGATGTCCAGACCAGAACATAGGATAGAACATTACTGTCAACGAATTGTGAAGGAACATTGAACTTCAAATTGGTTGTTCTTAAATAAGAAAACTACTGCTGCACCTTAACACTTTTCTCCATGAGATACAGCCTATATTGACACTAGTCGCTTTTAGTTTTATTTGATTATTTCTGGCAACTGGTCGCCATTTCAGCCAATCAGATACTTGAGGTTTGAGACTGGTCTCCAATCTCAGTTTTATGATCTTCGTTCCTGGATAGGCTGATCTAGATTAACCCTTTCCTCCATATATGCGTATTTTTAAGCATGTGTGACCAATGTTGATCCAGATCAGCCGGCACATCCATGCCATCTGATCAGGATCTGCACTGGCCGCATTTCAGAATGGTCAGAATTAACCTTATATATTAAAAAGAGAACAGTTTAAATCCTGATCAGATGGCATGGATGTGCCGGTTGATCTGGATCTAAACTTATCGCCCACGCAATAAAGGTGTGTCTATGGAGGAAAGGGTTAATCACAATTCTTGTAATGGTCTTACTTGATGTTGATTTCCCACATGTGTACAGTAGCATCGGAACCTCCAGCAGTGAACATGTACTTGCCATCGTAGCTGCACACCATGTTTGAGACCCCAGCAGGATGGCCTATCAGAGCCATAGCATCATGAGGGTTACCCTCCAGTGGTAAAATATGCAAGCCCACTTTATCTTCTGTGATGTATGCCATGTAACGTTTGTCATGAGCAGGGTCTTTTGTTGGTACAATGGCTATCCTGTTTAAATAACATCACGTTATTACACAGACAACATTTTCACACATTGTTTCATAATAACATGCATATTTTGCCTATCTGGCACACAAATCTATAACTACCAAAAACTTAAGAAAGTTATGGAGACCTGTCAGATGCTTGGGATTTGAGACTGGTTTCCACGCTCAGTTTTATATCCTTTGGCACAGTTTTGGCACTGAAAAGTGGCTAAAGTTTGATCACACATGACACATATCTGCATCTTATATCAGATTGTGAACAACAAAGGAGAATCTCATCCCAGCAAGAACAACTATATGTGTATCCAAAATTAGGCCTTAAGATCAAAAAATCACAAAATGGAAACCAGCCTCTAAACCAGCCTGTAATATTAAAAACAGCTAATTGGTTAAAATTCAGCTCAGTCTCAGAAATGACAATTACAGTACATGCTAGTTTTTTGAGACCGGTCTCCAATTTTAATTCTTGAACCATGAATACCCAGGTACTCTTATTGGCACAGATTGTGAAAAGTCAAATCAGTCTAAGACTTACACTGTTTCCCCTTGCTATCTCATTGAAAACATCCTATTAAACATTATTTACCAGTACTCAATTGAGACATGATATATACCATGACAAATTCTTGCTATAGACAGAAAATCAGCACAGAACTGTTGGAATCTTACTGACAATGCCATTTAGACCTTTACCTAGCATCCATGGTAACACATAATTAAAATATTCTAGAATATCAACTTACTTCTGTATTGGTGAGCCATATGTTGGTCCCAGTAATGTCTTTCTGCACATCTTGGTTGTTGCATTGAATAACTTGAATTTAAACTGTAAAATACATATAAAGTTTTAAAATCTAAAACTTAATTCATACATTATGTGCATAGTCTTTTCGGAGACTATTTTTTAAATGAATGCAATTAAATTAAAATATCTTGTTATCTTTGGGCTTGAATTTAGAATTAACCAGTGTAGAATCTGATCTGACTGCAGGACAATCTGGTCTGAAGGTTATAAAGCTGAGATTGGAAACCAGTCTCAAATCTCAAGCATCTGATTGGCTGAAATGGTGACTGGTCGCCATTTCAGCCAATCTGATGCTTGAGATTTGAGACTGATTTCTATGCTCAGATTTAAAACCTTGGGCACTGGATCTACACAAGTTGCAAATAAGTTATAAGCCTTATCCGCAGACTACAGGATTAATATGTTTAAAGTTACAGTGGTTTTACAGTATATGTGACAGTGGATGCACAGATTGACTGGAAAAGAATTAAGTACCTGAGCCCAAGATCATAAAACTAAGTTTGAGACTGATCTCCAGATTTTGTTTTATGATCTTGGGCCTTGCTTACAATATACACTAGAACGGTTACCTGATCGTTGGCAGTTACAATGAAATGCTCCTTGGTGATTGGTGGGTACCATGTCATACACTGAGGGATGGCACTCTGCTCTATACGATCACTGCTCATCAACCGTAAATCATCCTTTGAACTGTTCTCTAGGTCATACTCAACCTAAATTAAGTTTATAAAAATCCTTATTTGTCAACATTAAGATCTGACACTTCATCACCATTTCGCGTGCCAGATTTAAGTATCAATAAAATCAAAAACAATCTGCGTGTAAGTTGATAAATCTCCATCAGTTTTATGAACAAAATTGTTTCATAAGTAATAATTTATTAAAAATCTCCTGCTAATAATGCCAAACTAACTCATTGTTGCTAAAAGCCTCATTGTTGTAAAAATCCCAAAATATTATTATGAGGCAAATAACAGCAATGCATTTTCTTATACCCTATTTAAGTACAAGATCTCGTAGTATTGCATATATTTTGCCTACAAACAGTAACTTGAAAGCAGTAAAACAGAAAATTAAGAATACAACAACCTATGAACCAAGTATTTTAAACCTGTTGTCATTGGCCACTAGGAAAACCTTGAAAAGTGATGGTTACACAAAATAACTGCGTAATTCGGTATAATTTTTATAATTTCTTACAGTGTGGAGTTTTGAACATTTGGAAGTTTGCTGGTTTCTTAATTAGGGTGACTGTAAACAAAGGCATTAGTGGAAACTGCTAAAAATTCTCTATGAAAAAAATATCCATTAATGATTTTAGCATAGTGCAGCATTTATCCGCAAAATTGATACAACTTGTCAGATTAGAAATTCCATATTGGAACATTAATTTTACATTTCTTTATTTTGCAGTTTCCCATGTTCCATGTGACGTCATACTCACACTATGTTGTTGTTATTTTCCAGCACATAATGAGCTCCAAAACAGGAAATTTCCATCGCAGTTTTACATATTTTTATGCCATTCATAAATTTTCTATGCCATTCATAAATTTTCTATCACATACATTTTTATTTCGACTATTATGTAAACCACATTGTTGACTAAAATTTTGTTGTTTAGTTAAGTTAAATTTGTTTAATGCAAGAAGGGTATATAATAAAAGGAACATTATGACAGTATGCATTCTGTAGGTTTGTATTATTTCTCCTTGCATATGTAAACCACATCACGTTTGGCCTTCGGTCTTGCGTGATATTGTTTGCATACCCAACTTGAAAAATACAAACCTACAGAATGCATACTGTTATAATATTCCCTTTTTATTGTATGGGAAGCTCATACCAGTACTCTGTCAGCACCAAGTGATAAAAGTCTGGGAACGTCTGCATCCAGCTGCACACCGAACATAATCTCCTTGATAGGTTTATAGTGAGCTCTGTAACGTCCCAGGTAGGCATAAGGTTCTGTGTCCAGTCCTGGTACATGAATATATACTGACATAGTGTATTCAGCATCCTGAAATAAAAAAAAATGTAGTATTTTCAAGTTTTTCTTAAAAAATACTAAGTGATTAGGGACAGTAAACAAGAGCTGTCAGAGGAGACAGCATGCTCGACTATTCGAATCATTTGAAACAAATGCAATTTGAAGATTAAAACAATAACAATGATGGCCATACATTCATGTGCAATCAGGAAAAATATTAACAAGTGAATGGTATGGGAGAAATTCATTTCAAATAACAGAAATAATTCCTTAATGTACCATAAATATTAAACTGAATAGGGGAATAACTATGAAATATTTCTGAATTTGTTAGAAAACTTGTTAGTAATTTTTTATTAGAGACATTTACTTTTAGTCAAATATCAATCACTTCAGTTCAGTAATGTTACAGAAAAAGAACTGAAATGAAAATATAATGGAAGTTTGAAGTTGATACCTCAAGTATTTGCAAAGTTATCGATGAAGTGCACTTAAGTGAAAATATAATGAAACTAGAAATATGTCCATAGGACACGGATGCCCCCGCTATGCATCGTTTTCAGACACTCAAGTGCAATGATGGGAATAATAGCATTTCAAAGACAGTGATGTTCGAGTAATTATAAGAACATGGATAAACTTGCAGATAAAGTAAATTATTTGTATTTGTAGCACTGTTGTCTTCTCATTACGGAAATCTCTGTGAAGAAGTTGGTGGTAATGCAATGCAATGTCATAGTGAACATTTGTGCCAAGTTATTTTGAAATCCCTTCATTCATAAAGAAGTTATAGCCCGAACAAGTAAATTCAAGTTTTAGTAACCGTGACCTTGACCTTGGACTTACAGGCATGAGTAATGTACGCAACACACCGCCTTGTCATGGTGAACATTTGTGCCAAGTTATTTTGAAAACCCTCCATTCAAAACAAAGTTATAGCACGGACAAGAAAATTCTATTTTTAGTAACAGTGACCTTGACCTTGGACCTACAGGCATGGACATGGTACACGACTCACCACCTTGTCATGGTGAACATTTCTGCCTAGTTATTTTGAAATTACTCTATTCCTAACGTAGTTACAACCCTGACAAGAAAATTCTATATTAGTAAAATGACCTTGACCTTGGACCTACAGGCATGGGCATGGTACGGGACACACCACCTTGTCATGATGAACATTTGTGTCAAGTTATTTTGAAATCACTCTTTTCCTAACGAAGTTACAGTTCGGACAAGTGAATTCTATTTTTAGTAACAGTGACCTTGACCTACAGGCATGGACATGGTACGCGATACACCGCCCTGTCATGGTGAACATTTGTGTCAAGTTATTTTGAAATCCCTCCATTTATAATGAAGTTACAGCCTGGACAAGAAAATTCTATTTTTAGTAACAGTGACCTTGACCTTGGACCTTCAGGGTTGGGTATTGTGTGGACACACTGCCTTGTCATAGTGAACATTTGTGCAAAGTTATTTTGAAATCCCTCCATTCATAACAAAGTAACAGCCCGGACAAGAAAATTCTATTTTTAGTAACATTGACCTTGACCTTCGACCTACAGGCTTGGGCATGTACGTGACACACCGTCTTGATATGGTGAACAATTATACCAAGTTATTTAAAAATCCAATAAGAAATAACAAAGTTATAGAGCGGACACGATTTTGCATGAAAATTCTATTTTTAGTAACAGTGACCTTGACCTTGGACCTACAGGCATGTGTATTGTACGCGACACACTGCCTTGTCATGGTGAACATTTGTGCCAAGTTATTTTGAAATCCCTCCATTCATAACGAAGTTAAGGGCCAAGTGTATATTTTGCTTAACAAAAAATGTAAGTGAAAAAGGGGCATAATTTGAAAAATATTGGAAGCAAGGTTATGGGTCTTGTTGGTTATGATGTAGATTTTGATGGTGAAAATATATTTCAAGTTTCAAGGCAATATCTCAAGTAGTTTTAAAGTTATGGGCAAAATGCATATTTTGCTTAACACAAAATATAAGAAAAAAGGGGCATAACTTGAAATATATTGACAGCAGAGTTATGGGTCTTGTTGGTAATGATGTAGAATTTGATGGTGAATATATATTCCAAGTTTCAAGTTGATATCTCAAGTAGTTTATAACTTATGGACCAAAGTGCATATTTTCCTTAACGCAAAATTTAAGTGAAAAAGGGGCATAACTTGAAAAATATTTGTAGCAGAGTTATGGGTTTGTTGGTAATGATGTAGAATTTGATGGTGAATATATATTCCAAGTTTCAAGTTGATATCATAAGTAGTTTTCAAGTTATGGACCAAAGTGCATTTTTTGTTTAACGGACGCCGACGCCGACACCGACGCCGACGCCGACACCGGGGCGAGTAGGATAGCTCCCCTATTCTTCGAATAGTCGAGCTAAAAAAAACTAGGCAAACTTAAATCATTCACACATTCAACTAATCTCAAATCAGAAGTATACTGAAGTTCTATAAATTTGGATTAGGAAATCTAGTTATGTTGGCGCACGACAATCATCTTAGTCAACTTAAGGAATACACTTATGATTGATAAACAAACAAGTTTGTTTACAAAAGCTGATTGTTTGCATGTGGCAACCTGAAGAAAACAAAAGTTGTCTTTTCTATTAGTAATCAGAAATAGCCTAACAAATCAAGGGTGACTTGAAAAATTCAAATTTACAATTCACTCAGTTTTTGGTCAAATAAATGGGTAAAAATAAGATAAAATGTTGTGCCTTCATAAACATGTATTTTATTCATAGTTTGCATATGTCTCAAAAAGGACTTTAATAAAGAATGGCAATGCATATGTATTAAAGAGAAGATGACCATTACCCCTAAACATTGACCCTTAATATACGCCATTAAGACATGTAAGGCATGGTCCACAGTGTAGATCAATATCAGCTGGCACATCTTTACCGTCTGATCAGGATCTACACTGTTTGCTTTTTCTTCAGAAATAACCTAATAAATTAAAATGTGAACAATATAGATCCTGATAAGAAGGCACAGATATGGATGCTGATCTGGATCTGCACTGTTAGCACATGTGATAAAATGCATATATACAGATTAAAGGGTTAAGGGTATGAAAAGTACATGTATTTACAACAACTGCAATACATGAAGTAAAGAACAGTTCTTACTGCAGCAGCCAGGTATTTTGAGTCGTGTGAGAACTCGATATGAGTGATGGCATCTCGTGCATAGCGGAAAGGCTCCTGAATCTCATCTTTCAGCGTTATGGCATCCAACACACGTATTGAACCATTCACAAAGCCAACAGCTGAAATATTCAATACCATAATAAAATATAGTACCATCATGAACATACCTGGTAATTGGTAACACGGTTGGCAGAAAATGAACTCTTGACACAATCAGTGACAATATCTTACTAAAACTATTGCCAGTGGATTATTTCGGTAAATCAGTAGTTCTCCTTTGAGGAATTTACATAATAATGTTTGGTTTACCTAAATCAACCATCAAATTGAAATTTTTCTTTAATGACAAATATCATATTTAATAAAGTAACAATTTGTTTTACTGGGCCATATCAACTTGCAGTCTGAGTCTGAACTGGGTAATATAAACTGTTTAAAATGTGTGCCTACCTAGGTAAGCTCCATTTGGTGAATATGAACAACACCTGATAAGATTTCCTTTCTCAAACACTCTAGAAACCATCACTTGTCTGAAAAGTACACCAGCAACAATTATATGAAAACACAGGGTTAGAGACTTGTAAAAACAGGTAAAGTTCTAACTAAAGGGAACATCAAAGATAGATGTTCTTTGTCCACAAGATGATATTGTACAATAAACATAGGCTTAGATCTTATCAAACAAGAACAGCATAAAACATGATAATTTGAAAATGCAGGTACTGAGCCCAAGATCATAAAACTGAGATTTGAGACCAGTCTCAAATCTCAAGCATCTGATTGACTGAAATGGTGAACAGTCGCCATTTTGGCCAATTAGATGCTTGAGATTTGAGACTTGTCTCCAGTTTAAGTTTTATGACCTTGGGCTCTGGAATTCTGCTGCTTTTCCAAAATTTGAACTAAATCATTAAAACAGGAATTTTGATAGAAAATGTAAGAAATTATAAAAAATGACCAATTGTATTTTATTTTCCAAGATCAGCCACAAAAATATCAGACAGGATAAATTTAACTTAAGTTTCTTCATTCCTACAAATAACAGATGGCCAACTTATCGATGGAATTTTCTATCACATAAAATAATAGTGTGCATGTCTTTTGTTATTAAATACATGAATTAACTATCATAATGAAATATATTGATGAAATATAACTTAAAGATACTTATAAACTTACTTCTTCTCATAGTTCCAGACTTTTAGTAGACCTGAGTAGCTGCCTATAACAATAACCGGCCTGAAATGATGAAACCAATTGTCAGATGTTTAACTTCTTGCCCTTTTTTACCAACAACATAAAACATATTTATAAGTTGTCTTCAAAATACTCCTATATGTAATTAAGCTAATTAAAAACCTAGAGAATGGCATGGAATTTGGCAAAATGTCCTCATCTTTTCCTCCTCTATTGAGACAAGAAAGAGGTAGAAGTTTCTCAAGGGTCAAAATGAGTATGTCTTGGAATTCCAAGGGTCAAACCCCTGTTTCAAGGGTTGAATGGAACCCCTGGAAGGTGTATTGCAGCCTGTCAGACTATTCCCAAATATCTATTTTTCATAGCATAGTCTACATGAATACTCACATGAGAATATATGAGCTTATAAGCAAAAAATGAAGCTGAAAAACATGTTAACAGCATTTCAGTTGAGGGTTTTATTAATAATTGCCTTTTCTGAATAACTTCCATCAAGTCCTTTTGAAGTTACAAATAACAGGATTAAGGTTTAATAAACTTAAATCATTGTTTCCATGAATTGAATTGCATATGCATTACACACTGTAAGTTAATAACAGAACAATGAACTCACTGTGTTGGGTGAGCAGCGAGAGCATGTATAGCAGCATCATGCTCTCTGTGGATGACCTTGACCTTTGTTCCATCAGCTGTCACATTACCAAATATAGCAATACTACTTCCTACCACAAAGTCTCGGATCACAAACTGCTTGGCCTGAATAGTAGCGTCTGGAGGGTAATTAGTGCCTTCTCGGGCTCTGAAAACATACACTTAAACAATAAAGGAAAATTCTTATCAAGCAGGACAAAACAAAAACCACAAGTCATATAAAAAAAAACAAAAAAACTTTTCTATGAACTCCATTTCATTTAACTCACTTTTAGCAATAATAAATACCTCTACTCTTTGAAAATTTTTGAAATTCTATTATAATCCATCTGTCTTAACATTTAAGATGAAGGCCAAACTCATTTCGTGCTTGTCTGGAGGTAATAAAACTGAGATTGAAACCAGTCTCAAATCTCAAGCATCTGATTGGCTGAAATGGCAACTGGTCGCCATTTCAGCAAATTAGATGCTTGAGATTTGAGACTGGTTTCTATGCTCATTTTTATTACCTTGGGCACTTGTCACATATCACATGTAAATTAATAATCCAACAAAAGTATAACATGAGCAATATAAGCTTTTCATGAGAAGGAACTCAATTACTTACATTCCCATGAAGTCTGGGATGAAGGCAAACGAGACAGAGGCTATTGGTCCCAGGTTCAAATCTTGATACCTGTAACAGAAATAGTGTTCCTTTCACAAACATTTACTGACTTGGAAAATAGACTGGCATAGATGTACACTATTTATTATGTGCAATAAAACAGCATTTAAATGACTTTTCATGTGTCAGATTCAGCCAAAGACAGAAGATTTTTAAACTTTCTTATACTGCTGACTTAAAAATGATAAAACTTCTTGATGAAAAGAAAATAGATAAACAAATCAGGATTGGATATAGAATTTCCAGAAAGGAGGTTCATTTAGGAAGTCTTAGGTTAGTTACACAAAAGTTTCCAACTTTCTGGCCAAAAACCTCAAGAAAACTAAATACTGCTGCACAAAGGGGGGTTCAAGAGTCTCCACTTCCACAACTTAATCCATTTTCATCACAATCCATTTTCATCCTATTATATTCAGCATCTTGAAAATACATATTATTGCTGGAAAAACAGCTTTCCAGGTAGGACTGGCTTTTTTTTTAAATTACCAAATAGGAGTTTGTCAATGACAGCTTACCAATGAACAAGCTTTAAACTCTGATCAAAGAATTTGACATGGCCTGCAACATCACCAACCACAATGTACCTGGAATCAGAAAAAAGCATCCATGAAACAGTGCTGTACAACGTTATTGTGGGTCTCAGACCTGCTTCACCAAGAGGATAAAGTGAGTGATGACAGTGGTACAGCTATTTCACAAAATACCATGGTTGAAGATTACAAAACTGAGATTGGAAACCAGTCTCAAATTTCAAGCATCTGATTAGCTGAAATGGTGACTGAGCACCATTTCAGCCAATCAGATGCTTGATATTTGCAACTGGTTCCCATGCTCAGTTTTACAACCTTGGCACAGTACCAGTTAAGCACTGGCCATTAAACACTGATTGATTATAGATCATTACCTGTCCCTTTCTATAAACATCTAGATATAAGAATAAAAATCTTATACTGGAAATTATAAAACTAGCCTTTTTAACCAGTGTAGACCTTGATGAGACTGCACATTGATGACCCACTGTTTTACATAATGCTTAGTCCTTTAATAAAATCTTGCAGAACACCACGGTAGAAACTCCAAATGGGATTCTTGATTGAAAGGCATTTGCAGGCAAGGTTAAAAGTCTAAATGTATTTACTTATTTTAAATTCATCTGACCAACCCCAAACTGTTCAAATGCAATTTTTACACCAACATTTTTTTACAGCTGGGCTTGAACATATCGAAAAAGATGCTATGTAAAAAAAACAAATAATTTTGAAAACAGTTGGTCACTAACCATCAAATTCTAGCAGGTGGGGATATGAAAAACTATACAAGATATCATAGTGTTGTCCATGGCTTAAGGTTATAAAACTGAGAATGGAAACCAGTCTCAATCTCAAGCATCTGATTGGCTGAAATGGCCACCAGTCGCCATTTCAACCAATCAGATGCTTGAGATTTGAGACTGGTTTCTATGCTCAGTTTTATAACCTTGGGCACATTAATCATTGAAAGCAAATCTGACATAAATGTATAGAGCACAACTCACTTGTCAGTTGTAGTGATTACACTGATACCACGTTCTTGAAGTCGGATGATTTTCAAAGCCTTTTTGTTGGCTGAGGGCTCGGAACTTACAACTGAAATAAGATAAAATTTAATGATTGAAGGTACACTTACAGTCTAAGTTCTCTCAACATACTTATGAAATTCAATAAAATTATGTGATGACACAAAATAATAAAAATCATTATATATTTAACTAGCAACAACTATGAGCAAAGGTAACACTATCCTCTTAATTTTATGCTGTGATTTTTAGTAGTTCTAAATATTTAGTATAAATGATAACAATAAATGAATTAATAAAAAGGCAATTTATTGTAACATCTGTTAACAATTTTCAGCTTCTTGAAATACAGATATTGTGGTTAAATTGAATAAAAATGGCTTTTTGCACATGAGAGTTGAATTCTCCTTAGAATAAGTGCTCTAAAGGTGACATTTTTTTACTGTACACTGGACAGAAACCCCACACACCCTAGTCTATCCCTTTACTCCATATATACACTTTTAATTGCACGCATGTGCAAAAAGTGTGGATCTAGATCAGCTGGCACATCCATGCTGTCTAAACAGGATCTGCACTGTTTGCATCTTGGTCAGAAATACTATAATTAATCTAAAGGCAAACAGTGCAGATCCAGATCAGACAGCACATATGTGTTGGCATATCTGGATTTACACTGTTTGCTCAAGTCATATGGGCATATAAATATGGAGGAAAGGGCTATACAGAAACACATCTGTTAGTAATCACAATCGTCATATACATATATTTTCACTCTAAAAATAAAGCTGACATGACAACTCTACCTTCATTCTTATAGATCTCTTCCATTTGCTCTATATACATGTAAGTGATGGATATTATTTGAAATACAATATATAAAACTAGTGAGTTGTGTAATGATATTATTTCAAAGCACTAACTTTATGTTGAAATATACTTTGGTTAGGAGGTACCAAATACACACGATATGTTAACTAATGAATGAAAACATGATGTGCATAAATCTTAAACTTGAAATCAATGAGTGCTTAAACTTGTGAATGTTATGAAATGGTGACATTAATGATTTAACTTAACCGCTTCACTGATGGGAATTTTTTTAACTTTTGCATCGTGGATATGCCTTTATTCATATGAGCAACTTTTGAATATCAATTTAAAGCAGGAATTCACTCTTTGTTTCATTTAAAATAATGTTTCTTTTTATACCAATTTGAATATATTTCTGCTTTATATCAATTATAATAATCTCCCACTTTACTGTGAAATCTCTTCATTCTGACACCTTGACAGTTCATTGGTTTGTAAACAATAATCTAAGGGGAGGTAATCATGAAATTAAGATCCATTTAATTCCTTTAATGTAAACAAATGTCTATAAAGATGAGCCACCCACCTTTCGTTATCGGTTTGTTATTATCCCAGACAACAAGATTTCCGATGGATGTGGCGGTCAGAGCCCGGGAACTGTTCCGCTGGAAGATGGACTGACTGTAGCGTCCAACCTGCTTGTTGAAATCCTGGTCAGTCAGTGGTGGGGCAAAATACTCCATATGACCATTGCTCTGTTATAATGCAAGTGAAAAAAAGCATGAAATTAAATAAATACATGTACTTTTTATTTAAAAACTTGGTAGTTATTTTAACAATAAAGTGTTTAAAATGAATGTACTGAGGTCTTTGAAATGTGTTGCATGACCATAAAATGGAACATTTTGGCATCATGATATTTTTCGGCATTTTGGCCCAGAATGCTAAAGTTTTATTTATGCCATTTTTTTTCCATTTGTAATAGTGTGGTGAAAAATGAACATAGGTAATGTACTGTACATGTTCATAGATTTTCCATTATAGTTGTAAGCAATAAAACTGTAATTACTTTATTGACCACTTAGAAACACACATTACTATATGCAATTAGGCATTAACTCTTTACTCTCTATATACAGGGCCCAAGATCATAAAACTGAGATTTGAGATCAGTCTGAAATCTCAAGCATCTGATTGGTTGAAATGGCGACTGGTCGCCATTTCAGCCAATCAGATGTTTGAGATTTGAGACTGATCTCCAGATTTAGTTTTATGATCTTGGGCACAGGTTTTATAACAGGTGCAAACAGTGTAGATCAAAGTCAGCTGGCACATCTTAGCTGTCTAATCTGTAACAAACTGGTCAGAAATAACCAAATGAATGTGAAAGCCAACAGTGTAGACCCTGATCAGATAGCACAGAATTGTCAGCTGATGTGGATCTTTACAGTTCGCTCATTAACAACATCCATATATCATGAATTTAAGGGTTAAAAAATGTCAGATCTATTACTGGGTGTAAAGAAAACTATATCAGAGCTTTACCCAATTATAGAAGATAACTTGAGATTCACTGTTGGTTGCAAGGTAATGTATATCCTCAGGATTGAAGAGTATAAAGTTCTGTACACCATACGAGGGTTTCAGCTGAGCTGAGCACAGTGGTGTGTCACCATCAACAGTCCAGTCCCAGATGGAGAGCACCTGTTAGATAACAAACCTATAATTCAGATGTTCATAAATAAACATATATAGCATTAATAGCATTATTATAGAAAATAATTATATTCAAAAACTGTAAAAAAAGGCACCACAGCCAAAATGTGTTAAGGACTTCGTGTGCACTTTTTAACTTATTTGAAGAAAAAAACACACACAAATTTCCACATTTCTGAAAAGAAAAATTTCAGACCCCTATCAATGGACAAAGGGCCACAAAACTTTGTATGATTGATGAGTTTGTTAAGATGTAATCTCGTTAATTTAATAAATTAAGTAGTAAGTAAAATATTGTCATAAACATGCCATACAGTGTCACATTGGAATTCTTTGTTAACACATATATTATATCATTTTTGAAGCAAGATGCAGGTAGGTGAACAAAAGACTCGGAAAAATGGACAATTTTGGTTTCCAGATCTTTGCTATAGTTACTGTACTCATGACATCTGGGCCAAGACCAAAAAAACTGATATTGGAGACAAGTCTCAAATTTCAAGCATCTGATTGGCTGAAATGGTGACCAGTCACCATTTCAACCAATCAGATGTTTGAGATTTGAGACTGGTCTCCTGATTTAGTTTTATGATCTTGGGCACTGGGATTAAAAACATACCAAATGAACTGTACAGCTTTAGCACTAGTGACCAGTAATGAACTAAAAAACTTTAATGTATACATCTCTGACAATAAGTTCACATCAGAATACTTCATCAAAATACATCAAAACTGATTTGTGGTACCTGTGTTTTAGCAGCACTAAGTGTTGCTAGGTATCTGGCATCTGGAGTCATCCCCATGGCAACCACACCACCCTCATCACTGCCTGTCGTGTCAAATATTGTCTGAATGGGTATGCTGTAAAACAAAAATAGCTGTAATAAAACCTGAGAAGAAATCAGTAACAAATCTATTTAATCAGTTTAACTTTCAAGAGACTGGGACTTCATTTGTTTTTAGGATATGACTTGTGACAGCAAATATTAATAACAAATAAACTAATGAGGAAAGAAGATTTGAGGCATTGAAGATCATGTTGATTATTAAAATAAAGGCAACCATCTAAGTTGGTGATTGAAAAGTAATGCATCAAGATATCAAATCAACATTTAGTTCCCATAATTACAGATTATTGTGTAAAAAAAAGAAAGTTTTATTTATTCAAACTTTTAAAAAAACTTTGTCAACACTGGTTTTTGGTGTGTTGTAAAAAGTTTCATAAAATTCTCGTTTGACAAATTGAATACTAGTATGTTCTTGATAGCAAGGCTTGTAAGAACAGATGGATGTTGACATCCAATATACAGACCATTCAGAGCTACAGATAACACTTATTAGTTGTCTCACTTTAATTTTACACTCCTACCGTATTTTAATAGAAAAGATCGATGGCAAAAAACTTGATGAGTAAATTTCAGATAAATGGATAATCATGGTCATATGGGTTATGCCATCTGTTCTGACCTTATATATTAGTAACCAAACAAATGAATTATAAGCAATATCATTGACAGCGGTAATTGTCAAATTGAGCATTAAAGTGGTAAAACACATATCACTGAACCCACAAAGTTCTATGTGTCCCACAAACCCAAAAAGCTCCCATTCTTACCCTGTATATGTGTCCTACAAACCCTCAAAGCTCCCATTCTTACCCTGTCTATGTGTCCCACAAACCCTCAAAGCTCCCATTCTTACCCTGTGTATGTGTCCCAAAAACCCACAAAGCTCCTATTCTTACCCTGTGTATGTGTCCGACAAACCCACAAAGCTCCCATTCTTACCCTGTCTATGTGTCCCACAAACCCACAAAGCTCCCATTCTTACCCTGTCTATGTGTCCCACAAACCCACAAATCTCCCATTCGTACCCTGTGTATGTGCCCCACAAACCCTCAAAGCTCCCATTCTTGCCCTGTGTATGTGTCCCACAAACCAACAAAGCTCCAATTCTTACCCTGTCTATGTGTCCCACAAATCCACAAAGCTCCCATTCTTACCCTGTCTATGTGTCCCACCAACCCTCAAAGCTCCCATTCTTACCCTGTCTTAAGTCCTACAAACCCACAAAGCTCCCATTCTTACCCTGTGTATGTGCCCCACAAACCCTCAAAGCTCCCATACTTACCCTGTGTATGTGTCCGACAAACCCACAAAGCTCCCATTCTTACCATGTGTATGTGTCCCACAAACACATTGGTGCGCATGCGCGGAGCAAGACAGTCACTTTTTCCAGAGAGCTGGAAAATCTTCAAATTATCGACTACAAAACATTTTCTTCAAGAAATTTTCCTCTTACAACTCAAGCAAAGAGTATCCCATATGGAATAGATCATATCCCAAGAGTTTTTACCAGTTTTTCGATGTTTTTGATTGAATTTTAATTTTCCTCCAAAATCAGTATCACGTAGATGCTTTACCTTACACATGAGTGACCCAGACTACAACAACAACTCTCCATTGTCAACAGATTGTATAATGAGACACATCTTCCTTCTACTGGTGTTATCCATCCATAGCCATCAACCAAATTCATCTGGCAGTACTTTTATTTTCCTTAGCCCTACTCGCCACCGAATTAATACTTCATCGGACTCGCACATGTGTAGAACTGAATTTCGTACCAGTTTTCGCGACCTCTACCCGGCGACCTGAGAAGCACAGTATATATCCAGGAATTAGCCATACTTACTTCGATGTGTATTTCACTCCTCCACATCCAGTATTAAGATTTACTGCAACCGACTTGAACCATCCTCAGCCGCCAACTACCAACCAAAACAGAATCCAGTTAAAATTAACTTGATTATGTCACAGGCACAGAAACCTACTCTCTGAGAACAACAGTGGACTCAAACAAAATCAAGGCACTGCTTCCACTTATCAATCTACTCCTCCCTGCCATGTCTCCAGGTACTTGCTTACCTTCATCACCCGTCATGATTCGTTACCATATCAGTCAATCTACTTATGGCTCCGTGACATTAAACTCACTAAAAATGCTCCGTAATTAGATGCCCATATATCATCCCACAGACTTATTCTCCTTCTCATTGCTGGAATTGAGCAGAACCCTGGACCACCCATCTCTCACAGGTACCCATGCGGTATATGCAACAACGAAGTGGTTGACTTTGGTCAACGTGCTATCGCATGTAACAGGTGTGACCAGTGGAATCACAAATCGTGCATTGGAATGACAACTCATACCTTTGACCACCTCGCAAATACATCTGATTCATGGTATTGCAATTGTTGTGGAAACCCCAATCACTCAACCATAATCTACGATATATACCAAACTCATTAGCAGACAGTGTTGGAAGTACATACTCATCGGACAGCGACAAAACATGTTCTACCCCTAGCAACACCTCTGCAGACAGACTAGGTGAAACACACTTTGACTCTCCTATTTCATCCATTGGCAGCCCGACTGCAGCATCTTCCCCTAAACCTACTAGTAACACCCATAACAGTAAGAAACACTTTCGCATTGAAAATGTCAATTTCCAGAGTATACGTAAAAAGGGTAAAAATATCGACATCCTTGTTGAAACAGTTTCTCCGGACATTATCATAGGTACAGAAACCTGGTTGAGTAATGAAATCAGCTCATCAGAATTTTTCAATCCATCCCTAGGCTACAACGTGTACAGGAACGACCGAAAATCAGATGCTCATGGGAGCGTTCTTATAGCTGTGAAAAACAACCTAGAGTTCACAAATGTTAATTCAAGCAGTAATATTGAATTTATCTAAGGTTCCCTCCAGCTACCTAATAAAAAGCAGATGGTCATCGGTGCATACTACAGGGCACCAGATAGGGTTGATGAGCAGTACCTTCGCAACACGTACGAGGAGCTATCCGCTCTGAGGTCCTCGCATAAGAAGGATGTGTTTATTGTAGCTGGTGACTTCAACGCCCCGGATATCCAATGGGCAGACAACACTATTACCGGCAGCAATTATCCACACCGAGTCAGTCAGCTTTTCCTGGACCTGTCACATGACCTCTCTCTTGAACAAATGGTAGACTTCCCCACTCGTAATGAGAATACACTTGATCTGATCTTCACCTCCCATCCAGCTTTCATGTCACGCTGTAAACCCCTTCCACCAATCGGAGTCAAAAGTGACCATGACATTGTCCTCTTTGACACAGCACACCAAGTAATGCACTCAAAACCTGTGAGACGCAAGATACTCCTCTGGAAAAAGATAAACCAAGTCGACATAAAGCAAGCATGTGCAGACCTATGTAAATCTTTCCTTGACAGTCACTTCACATCCTTGGACGACATGTGGTTCAGCTTTAAAGCTGGAGTTCTCAGCATCATAGAGACACACTTCCCATCTAAAACCAGTTCTTCACGCCATACACATCCTTGGGTGTCAACAGATACCAGACGCCTAAGTCGACGCAAAGCCAGAGCCTACTCAAGGGCCAAATCAGTGGTCGAAATTAGCGCTAGCCCGACAGCAAAAAACTAGTAGATTTTCTTTCGTTCTTGTAGAAATTCCCAATTTACTAGCCCGACAGGCTTGTAAGATTCAGATCGTTGCATAATCATTGTACTTTCATTTTCAGTTTTGTAAACAAACTTTTGAGCCGCTTATTTCATTCAAAACTCTGTCGCTTGTATCAACGTGTATTTCATGCTAAATTGATAATAAATATGTTTACTGTTCTATGAGAAAATTAATAACCGTTGAAAATACAAGAGACCAATAGCTACATGTATAAATTCAATCTTCAGCTCTTTCCAATCCCTTCCTAAAACATCTTTATAATTTATTAAAGAGCATTGAACACCTGTGTGATCAGCGTTGTATATTTCATGGTCACTGCTGTTTATTCACATAAAAAAACAACACCGACAAGTAGTATTGATTTTTTCGAGATCAAAGGTGCCGAGCTGAGTAAAGAAAAATGTGATCATACGGCGGCGTTTTTGATTTATAAGAGATTGACTCATTTGTCAACACTCAGCCAAAAATTGAAGATCGCTCGAAAAAAGTAGAGTTGTATAAGCAAAACATGCTGGAAATTTATAGTATTTGCCTGCCACAAATATTTTTTTTACAAACGACCATTAAATTCAAAATGCTCATAGAAGAGTTGATTTGTCGTTGAGTAGCATGTCATATTTGTTAGGCAATCAACAAGCTGTTGGTGTTTAATATGGATTAATATGCCCCAGACAATGGATTAATTAGCCCCAGACAGGTAAGCACTGTTAAATAAGCTATTGATTAATTCATGTCAGTTTGAAGAAGTCGGCGAGTGGCTAATAAAATCATGCTCCACATTGAAAAGTTGTTATAATTATTAAGACACTCGCTAATTTCACAGAAGTTTCGCAAACAAAGAAAAAAATACTTACTTTATTTTTTTTTAATGCAGAGGAATTGCGACTAAACTTTTTTCATATATTACTTTGATACCATGTAGAGTTGAAATTGGATAAAGAAAAAAACATTTACATTAAAAAATACATTTTAATTGAAAAATAACATTCCTCTCTCAAAAGATTTTTCACCAAGATCCCCGGCAATTAAACCTGAAGCTAAACTGTTGACAAGAGCAAGAATGGCAGCAGAATTATCGCCGCAAACCAGGGCAAAACACCGGGGA
The DNA here is from genome assembly GCA_038501625.1 of Corbicula japonica. Lineage (NCBI taxonomy): Eukaryota > Metazoa > Mollusca > Bivalvia > Venerida > Cyrenidae > Corbicula > Corbicula japonica. The sequence continues at coordinate 10,160,066 of JAZAYU010000013.1, read as the reverse complement.
AATCCCCGGATAGGAAGGACATAATCGCTGTGAATTTTCACCCGAACTAATTTTTTAACGCAGTCGACTGGTGAAAATTGTAAAAGACACCGACCTGTTCTTTACCAAATTGAAATCAACAGGGCTACAGATAAAACTGGTGCAAAACCAAGAAGAAACCTCCTGAAGTTGCCGGGCGAGCAGCAACCAAACACAAATATGAGGATGTTAATCCTGACAGAAGTTTCCTTCTTTCCTGGAAAAATAACTGGCCTTGGTTGCGATTTAAGATTGAGACAAACACCATGATCTGCGCCTGGTGCTTAGAAGCCACGGAAAAACATTTTTTCTAGAGAATGAATAAATGTTGAATGACATTTATATGTTTTATCTCAGCATTTTTTAGACTAAAATGTATATTTAAAATTTTCTTTCGGGCTAGTGAATTTTCTTTCGGGCTAGTGAAAATTGCTAAGTTACCAGCCCGACTTGCTTGGAAATTTCAATCCTAATTTGTATGACTGCCAAATCATCCAACAAGAAGAATGACTGGGATAGATACAAAGCTCTGAAGGCCGAGACACAGAGAGAGATGCGCAGAGCCCACAGCAACTTCATCAAAACCACAGTTGACCAGGATCTGACCAGCAATCCTAAACGTTTCTATTCATACATAAAGAGCAAAAAGCAGGAACCAGTTGGCAATCACCTTTACTCAACCAAGATGGCTTACTTCGTAGTAGCAGTACCAGTAAAGCCGAGATCCTCAATCACCAATTTCACTCAGTCTACACCAGAGAGGACCTCTCCAATATTCCTGATCTTGGACCTAGTAACATCCAGTCTATGAATTCCATTGACATAACAACTCCTGGCGTCAAGAAACTCTTGAAAAAACTCAAGCCTAACAAAGCCACTGGACCAGACGGCATACCCAACAGATTACTCATCCTTGCAGCAGATGAACTAGCACCTATTCTGACCTCCATTTTCCAAAAATCATTAGACACAGGATCAGTACCTGCAGACTGGAAGGAAGCCCTGATTGCTCCCATCTACAAGAAAGGCCCTAGGAACATAGCCTCTAACTACAGGCCAGTTTCACTTACTTCTGTTGTCAGCAAACTTCTAGAACAAATAATATTTAGTGCTACCATCAAACACTTAGAAACTAACAACATTCTGACTCCTAGTCAACACGGATTCCGCTCTAAACGATCTTGTGAGACTCAGCACATCTCAACATCCAGGGCATAGCAAAGAGCCTTAAATCTGGTAAAGATCAAGTAGACGTTATACTTCTAGATTTTGCTAAAGCTTTCGATAAGGTCCCTTTCCAACGTCTTCTCCTTAAACTTAACTTTTACGGCATCCGGAACAACACACTCAAATGGATCGCTTCTTTTCTAAGTAACAGAACCCAGCAAGTCCTTGTAGAGGGGAGTATATCGGAGAGACTCGAAGTCCTTTCAGGAGTACCCCAGGGAACAGTGTTGGGACCACTACTCTTTCTCGTTTACATCAATGATCTTCCCTCTGTCTGTCAATCTTCACAAGCTAATCTGTTTGCCGACGACACACTTCTGTATAAGCACATCAGGAACGACAACGATGCTGCCAAACTCCAAGAAGACCTCTCTGCTTTAGAGGACTGGGAATCCAAGTGGCAAATGAGCTTCCACCCAGAGAAATGTACCGTGCTGAGGATCACAACAGGGAGACGCCAATGCCAGCAGACCACTTACTATCTCCATGGTCAGCTCCTCCAAGTTGCCAATGGGGCAAAATACCTTGGTGTCACCCTCAGCGACGACCTCCAATGGGAAAAGCACACACAGGCAACAGCAGCCAAGGCCTCCCGTACCCTTGGATTCCTCTGTCATAACCTGAGAGGTTGCAGTAAAGCTGTCCGTGAGACGACTTTTATATCAATGGTCCGTCCTACCATGGAATACGCCGCAGCGTCCTGGGACCCATACAAGGCAGAAGATGTCAACTGTCTTGACAAAGTCCAACGCCGTGCAGCCAGATATGTCGTCAACATTTACACAGACAGGACCCCAGGATGTGTCACTGCAATGGTCAGTCAACTTGGATGGGAACGGCTCCAAGAACGCTGCAGAATATTGAGACTGACCATGCTCTTCAAGATCACCCACAACCTAGTGGACATCCCAGAGGCAACACAGATTGTCAAAGCCAGCAACAGAAGGACCAGAGGTGTCAACAGACTTTTCCTCCCCTACACAAACGTCACTGTGTACAAGCAGTCCTTCTTCCCAAGAACGATACAGGACTGGAATTGCCTGCCAACAAAGACCACGGACATCTTGGACATTGAGGCCTTCAAGGCTGCTCTTAACGCCTCAGTAGCAGCCAAGCCGCTGTCCTCAGCGTAGACATCTCACGTGTGTACTATAGTTATAATTGTACATAGCCAAACTTTTAATTGTACAGCTTCCTGGAAATGTGAATGTCTTGCCCTAACCAAGTTCCGTGGACAAATCACAATCCAGCTAAGGATTCCTGTCCTGTATAAGGAAAAAGAAGAAGAAGAACCAAAAAAGCTCCCATTCTTACCCTGTCTATGTGTCCCACAAATCCACAAAGCTCCCATTCTTACCCTGTCTATGTGTCCCACAAACCCACAAAGCTCCCATTCTTACCCTGTCTATGTGTCCCAGAAACCCACAAAGCTCCCATTCTTACCCTGTCTATGTGTCCCACAAACCCACAAAGCTCCCATTCGTACCCTGTGTATGTGCCCCACAAACCCTCAAAGCTCCCATTCTTACCCTGTGTATCGCACAAACCCACAAAGCTCCCATTCTTACCCTGTGTATGTGTCCTACAAACCCACAAAGCTCCCATTATTACCCTGTGTAAGTGTCCTACAAACCCACAAAGCTCCCATTCTTACCCTGTGTAAGTGTCCCACAAACCCACAAAGCTCCCATTCTTACCCTGTGTATGTGTCCTACAAACCCACAAAGCTCCCATTGTTACCCTGTGTATGTGTCCCACAAACCTACAAGGCTCCCATTCTTACCCTGTGTATGTGTCCCACAAACCCACAAAGCTCCCATTCTTACCCTGTGTATGTGTCCCACAAACCCACAAAGCTCCAATTCTTACCCTGTGTATGTGCCCTACAAACCCTCAAAGCTCCCATTCTTACCCTGTGTATGTGTCCCACAAACCCACAAAGCTCCCATTCTTACCCTGTGTATGTGTCCCACAAACCCACAAAGCTCCAATTCTTACCCTGTGTATGTGCCCTACAAACCCTCAAAGCTCCCATTCTTACCCTGTGTATGTGTCCCACAAACCCACAAAGCTCCCATTCTTACCCTGTTTATGTGTCCTACAACCCCACAAAGCTCCCATTCTTACCCTGTGTATGTGTCCCACAAACCCACATAGCTCCCATTCTTACCCTGTTTATTTGTCCTACAAACCCACAAAGCTTCCATTCTTACCCTGTTTATGTGTCCTACAAACCCACAAAGCTCCCATTCTTACCCTGTGTATGTGTCCCAGACAATGACCATGCTGTCTTTGCCTTTGTCTCCAGTCACCAGCCAGCGCTTATCCTCACTCACACATGTACATGTAATAGGATTGGACTGAAATAGGATGGGAAAATAAATTATAAGTTTAGTTTCTACAGCTAGGAATTGCATAGAATCAGGCTTGAAATGTATAAAAATGTACAGTAGAAAAACATCTACATTTTATAAAATTAATAGCTTATACAGACCGGTATCTGTTACTGGTATCAGTTAACAAGTAGGCGACTGAGAGATCCAATGCATTCACTGCCAGCAATTGGTTATATGATTGTAGGAGGGACAGACAATTAATAGAACTATGGTTTTACCAGAGATTGGATTGAGGACCATGGTTTTAAAGTTACTTCAAAACATTATCAATCTTCATTCTATAAGTCTATAACTTCAAAATGATTAGTTGCTGCCCATGCTGTCCATGTTGCTGTCCACTGTGATATTACAATCTTTCTGTTTATGCCAGATTGAGTCTTACGAACACAATATCAGCCTTCATGTCTTCAGTGGAATAACTCTGGCTTACCAAGGTAATTGCCACGTTAAGATTTTAACACAAGTGACAAAAATGTTTTGGTTAATTATAAGCACACTTCCCACCACCTCTTGCCACAAAATGAATGCTTCTGTTGAAAATTCTTTCTAGTTCCTCCATCGATATACAAATGACCTGTAAATGCTGTAACAACTTTTTTCTCTGCTGTGAACATTTCTCACATTTGTGCCATCTGATCAGGATCTGCACTGTTCACTTTTTGACCAATTATGTTATTTCTGACCAAAAACACTAATCAGGGCCCTAGACAACTTTTAGAGACAGGTACCCATACCCTTTGGAAGGGGAATTTTGTGTCATGTTAAGACAAAAAGATGAAACTAGGGGAATTTAAGTCATATATGCATGTTTTGACTTTGAAGTGTCACACTTACTCATAAAACTGTTTTCCACCACTGATTATAATAGCTAGTACCGGTATATTTTGTGACTTAAGACTTACAAATAAATCAATTTATCAATTACATGCATTTTCAGGAGTCTAATGCATTTTCATTTTTTTTTAGATTTTCGAGGGGAATTTTTTTCTGACATAGGGGGAATAAACATACTATTTTGAGAGGGGAATAGGGCCCATATTTGGCCCCAAAAATGGCCAAACAAGTGCCCTGCTAACTATGCAGATCCTTTTCAGACATCATGGATGTGCCATCTGATCTGGATTAACACTGGTTGCACATGATAAAATGAGTATATATGGAGTAAAAAGGTTAATATTGGTACAACTCACATGTCCTTGCAGAATGTGCTGTCTGTTACTGTTGAAGTCATACAAGATTCCGACATGAGCACAGGAGTACATGATCACTTTCCTGGTGTTGTCTGTCAGGTTTAACACTGGAACATTTCTGTTCAATCCAAATGACCAAATAATATTCTGAAAAGTCCAAAACATAACATACATAATTGTAATATAGAGATTTTTTTAAATAATAACTGTTGTTATGATTTAATGATAAAAACTGTTGTTTTATAAGGGAATTCATCACCTGAGACCGTTTCATGTACATGAAAATGTCGCTATGAGCATCCCCTATTCACTCAAAATACATTTTGGAGAAAGGAATTATTGAGACTTACAAGAGCAGTGTTAGACATGGTTCCTTCCAGTCCTGACTCTGACCTGACTGGGGAGGGGATCTGTGGAGCCTCTGGGATCTCCGCAATCCTCTCATCAGGGGCTGGAGTGGGTGAACTTGGCTTTTGTTTGTCACTGGAAACTGATGACAGCCTAGCTTCTGATTTCTCTGTTTCTAATAATAAAAACATGCTCCCAGGCTTATTAACCCTTTCCTCCATATATATGCATTTTTATGCATGTGCAACCAGAGTTTATCCCTATCAGCTGGCACATTCGTATCTGCACTGGTCGCATTTTGGTCAGAAATAACCTATCAAATAAAAAAGCGAACAGTTTAGATCCTGACCAGACGGCATGGATGTGCTAGCTGATCTGGATCTAAACTGTTCGCCCATGCAATAAAGGTGTATCTATGGAGGAAAGGGTTAAACAAAATCAAAGTGCTCTCAAACTCCAGCTTGTCTTCATATCCTTTAATGTTTCGACTCTGTTAAAGAAAATTTAATAAAAGAGGTCAGTGTTATTTGACGTGTTACATAATAAAGTAACACTTAATCAGAATGTCTCTTCAGAAGACTTCATAAAACTTTAAATGATTGAGTTTCAACAGCTAGAGGAACCCCTGAATACCACCATAAATCTACACTTTGTTGTCACAATATTTAGGAGCCACTTGATTTATACTTCAAAATAGAGTTACACAGAAACTTACTGAATGAACAGCAAAATGTTAACATTAAACATGACAAGCATGTTGAGATTGGTTAAAAATATGTGCTTTCACAGAATGAGTTATAAAAGTCCCACCTTGTTGCTGCTGTTGCTCGGACTGAGATTGTTCTGGTTCAGTTTGATCTTCTTGTGCTGGCATCTCGCCCTCTTCTTGCTCCTCACCCAGCTGGTCTGCTTGCTGCTCATCTGGCTGGTTTGTCATCCCCTCAGCCTCAGCCTCAACTGCTTCCTCAGGAGCTGCCTCTTCTTCGACTCTCTCACCTTCTCCTGTACATTAAACAAAATAAAATTATGACATATTAAAAAGACAAGAAAAAGACTTCAATAAACATGAATCTGAAAAGTGAAATTTCACTACAGATTAGTACACTTACAAAAAATAAGTACACTGTTTACATGATGAATTTAAACCAATCACGAAATGGGGAGATATGTGTGAGGTGGGAGTTTATCTGAGAATAGTTTCAATAGATCTATTTAAACTCTTTTTTTTTAAGTGTTTAAATAGATCTGTTAATATTATTCAATATCTCTACATGGATAAAAGCAAATTACATGTAAGTATAGATTTCCAAAAAACTCCCTTATACTAAGTAACAGTTGACAAAATGTGCACCCTAAAGCACAACCTAGTCTAATTAAACCACCCTTTCTTTATGGCCACCGTCTTTTGAAACAAATATGAATCATTTAAATGACCCTTAAAATATGGTCATTTAAAGTTGGCAATTTTTTATAACCCTAAGTTTGCGGCCAGCTAATTTTAACCTTACTTTTTCCCTTTTTTGTTGGAACAGTAATGAAATCATTTTTGAAAACCTTGATTTTTCTGTTTGTCTTTCTATTAAACATAGAACTTGGCAGTTGCTGATGACAACATTATCCATCAATATATATGTGGGTTTTAAAGACTATTATTTACCATTGCATTTTCACAATCTTCTTAAATCAGACCTTAATTTTATTATTTGGTATTATGTTGGCCTGTAAAATATATAGCTAATAAATATTTGTGCGATTTTCGCAAATTGCGACACATGATACAATTGCAAAAGTAAAGGCAAAACAATTGTTAAGAAACTTACCAAGCACAAACATATCCATCATTTAAATACATCCTAATCTTAAATTTATAATAATTCAACAATGTCTTAGAATTTAGTTCAATAAACTTTACTAGAACAATAGTTATAAACAATTCAAACATGAATGTCAAATTTTCCTTTTGTAGTCACTGGGAGAAACATGTTTTGCTATTGTTCTAGTAAAGTTTATTGAACTAAATTCTAAGACATTGTTAACCTTGATATAGACAACCTTCCTGTGACTGTAGTTGAATACTATAGTGGATAATTTGGAAGTTTGGACTCCCGGCAATAAGGCTACACTCAGTGATAGAAATTCTTTCATATTTCTATTTTTTTATAATTCTTGATTGACCTGTAACATGTATGCCCTATAAATGATATCTAATAAGAATATTTTTAATTATTAAATAACATGAAATTTTATGAAAACAGGAAACCACACTCCACCCAACTTTAACAGTATATTGTGACAAATGATACCACCTTAATCAAATTTAATTGTTTTTAACACCTGTACAATAGGCAATGGTGTCATTTTTAATTTCATACAGAAAGAGAAATATAAGTATTCCATCAGAATGTCATAATGGAAATAACTGGCATAGCAAATGTGCTACGCATCTCAAAGCAAACTGTACTGTTTTTAGATGACTGGGGGTCAATATCCTAAGTTTGCAGCAGTGATTTTTGTTGTTTTTTTGTGTGCCCCTCACATTACAGCCAAGCAAAAAATAAATTATTTTTTGCTGCACGAAAACATAAGGTAATTATGGTATTCAATCTTTTTTACCTTCTATGTCATCTCCTCCAGTTTCCTCTACCGTGCTTGGCTCTTTTTGTTCTGGACTTTTAGACTGCCTTCCTGCATCATCAGGTTGTTGCTCAGTTGCTGGCTCGGGACTTTTTGACTGTCTCCCTGCATCATCTGGAGATCCTGGCTTTTCTTCAACAGCTTCCATATCGTCCTCACCTTCTCCAACTCCAGGCGAAGGTGGGTTTTCATCCTCTGGCATGGGGCTGGCTAGATCTTGAGTTTCCTCATCTGCCATTGCTTAATTTATTTCAAGACAAAATTATTCCAATTAGACGAATGCTAATTATGGACGTTGTTATTGATTCGCTAGAACTTTCAATTTAAAAACGACGGTCTTGTCCTTAGCAACTTTGTTTATTTTTGTCGCCAGTGAGGTTACCGTAAAAGGTCCAATTATCGTAAAATCACGAGAAATCAAATCAACACAAACAATCTCAGTAATACATTAATACTGACTGAAATGCTAATGCTTACCATAGTAACTTACAGTTACACCTACTTCTTGTGGTTCATTATGTTTTGACTGACATTAATTTTTACGACATATAAATAGACTCCCACACAGTTGAAATTAATACAAAGCAGAGTTAAACTACAATACTATAGCACTGTCATCAACGCCTTACATATACCATATGATTTATTAAGGCTCTGCTCGAATGCTAGAGTAATCTTGCTAGATATATTAAATTTAAATTGATTAACAGCTGATCATGAATGAAAAAAATCCTCCTGCAAAACACAGATTTTGATATGCCAACATGTTTATTTTTGTTAAACCCTTGAATGGAAAATGACTCCCTCGTTGTATATTTTTCACAAGAAGAATTGCTGTAAATTTCAGTATACGCAATTTTTAGGGTTGGTGTTTGTCGTTTCAATTGTTTGTTTTATTGTCATTTATCATGTTCTTTCCACCATCAATTATGTAATTTCACTATTTTCTCATTTATGTTATTTATTTTTGTTGTGTTATGTTAAATCGACCCTTCAACGTTACTTTTATCTGGTTATAAATGAAATTATCCAATTTGCCAACACTAGAAGATTTTGTTATAAAAAAGTGCACATTCCCCAATTGCATGGTAACAGGTAAGAAATAATTAACTATAAGTTAAGACATTTGTCGTTGGTTTTTGACATATGCGACCACCAAATACAAATTCTTCTGCGTACAATTTCAGGACAATATGCAATCGTCTTGTGAAGTTTGAAAAGAAAGTTGTGTCAAAGCATTTTGAGCTTATCATTGAACACTGATTTTAAGTACCCCTTCTTCATACATTTTTACATTGTAGATAAGGGAGAATTTTCAGATTAAGGCTATTGCATATAAAATAGAAAACAATCATCTTTAGAATCACGGTACGTACTAATAAAATATCACAAATGCATACAATATTATGAAAAAAGGTCAGTAATAGCTTTTTGTAAAATTTATACTTTTTACTTCCAAAACTTTTTGATTGTTGTTCTTTGTCAATTTATCTAAAACATTCAGAATTGTTTATTTAATTTACAACAATGTTTATATCTTTAATGTTGTTTCATGTATCCTTGTAAAATTCTGTATTTTTCTTGATCAAATTTGGAATTAAAAAGGATAGATTTTACATAAAGGTATATCTTAATGTATCACTATCTCCTATCCATCGTCGATAACTCTCCATTTATTGCGTAAACCTACTACTTTTTTTCTAATGCACTGAACTTGTTTTACTGAGTAACTTAAGAACGTGTTTTGATTTAAGAAGATGAGACTTAAATGAATATAAAAAAATATGTAAATGTAACCAGATTTCTGAAAAATTCTTACCTGAAACAAAGGATTTAACCCGCTCGCATGGTAACACGCTGTTAGATCTATGATTGATAAAAAATAACCAAAAACAAATGCTGCATTCATACTCTCGACAGTTCCTATTCCATAAATAAATTGATGGAATCCCAAGTAATATGACATCGGACTGTTTCCGGTTTTGTTTTGTTATTCTTTACGGATGAATAGGAACTGTCACGAGTAAGAATGCAGCATTTTTTTTATTTCTTTTATCCCTGTCGTCGCGTTGTTGCTGATCTTACTCCAGGAGCTCTAGTCTCCGTAAGATCATTGAGAACCCGCCTTTAGGCTTTGCTATTAGCTTCTTATGTTTTATATGTTTGTGTGCTTTTGCATGCAACATTGTTGAGCCGATGTGTGGGTTGGAGTTATTTCACCAAGACAACTTGTACTTGTTTTGTGATACGAGAACCTGTTGGGGCAAGAGTGATGTTGGTGCTCCCTAGAATCTGGTTTAAACCCTCAGTGGCAAATAATTTTGCCACTGACCGTTCCAAGGCGGTAACCGCTCGGGTTCTCACTTTCGTTAATTGTTTGCTCTATTTTCCTCTCTACCTTTTGGCTGTGAGGGGAGGCTGTGTCTGCTGGATGTGGCCATTCCTGATGCATATTTCGCTTTTTTAAATCAATTAATCTAAGCAAATAACTGATAAATGTACTCAAATTTTGAACAAAAAACAATGTTAAGTTTAGCAGTTTGAGTATGAGATTTTTCGGCTAGACATTTCGCCCCAAATATTGGGTGTGAACTGACCAAGGGAGGAAATGTCTTGCTGCCCTTGTTTTAACATGTTAGGCCCCCAAAACCGTTTCCGGTAGCAGCAACGAGGGAAAGCGAATACAAGAAGTTGCAAATATTAAGGCATGTATCCTGATGATACTAGTGTATTGCATTTCTATTAATGATATTTGCACTGCAGAAATAAATGTATAATGTCGTATGCTGCAGAAATTATGTTAGGCCTATATTGATGGGCGCCTGTAGGTCGATGACCGATCGCGATGTCGAACAAAACCATTTTTTTGTGAATTTTGCCCGGGAAATATTTCACTTTACCCTTCGAAAATTTCTTGATGCATGTAAAATAAAAATACATTAATGAAAATTTATTTGTACAAAGCTTTATTGAACTGCATTTTAGGGGGATTTTGATATTTTTTTTGTTACAGACGTTTGCTATCGGACGCAGGTGTAAAGGGGAGGTAACTCTTCCCATTGCATTGTCACTACAAAAACTGGTTCCAAAAAGTGTTTTGATTACGCTGTTTTATAATAGGAAAGCAGTATCTTTGAACCAAAAACAATACTGAAATAGTTTAGGGAATGTTTTATGGACACGACCATGATTTTCAGAGTGATTAGCTTCTTTTAAGGTAATTCTACTCCAAATATTTAGAGGAACATGCTTCTTAAACATTTAATATTTTGACATTTTATATTTTTCATTTATTGGCAAGCGTTACCTCTAAACGCGATGCATCAAAAACGTGTCGCATATTTAGTTTTAACAAAAGAAATACAGAAAGTCATAATCTCACCTTAAATGATTAGACACTGAAAATATATTACAAAATTCACCTTTAAGCATCAAATCATCGGTAAACATGAATTAAATCCGGTAAGAAATTATATTCAAGTACTGTGTATGCAGAACTTTCACTTGACATATTCCCGATTGACAGTTGCGTAAAAATTTCGTAGACGAAAATAATATTTTCAATAGTCAGGTTATGTCCTTTAAACAGTAAGAAAAATGATCAAACTATTGTAAGCTAACTTTAATTTTCAAGAAAACATATATTTCTGTCTGATTTTTTATGGAAGTATGATTTACATTATAAAAAATATCTATTTATTTGTAATTAGTCCAATTTAGTACTGTATAACATTAGGCGGATGCATGATTTGCATAAGCCAATCAGAATCGAGCAATGTCTACACGGCTGAGAGCCGCATATACAAAAATACTGCGGTGGAAATTAAAATGGATTAGCGTAGATTATAACTGGAAAATGTAAGTTATTTTTGTTTCTGAAGCAAGAAAAAGCGTAATATTAATGAAATATTGCAATATTTAGGCCCATCATGTTGTAAATTTGCAGATAACTTAGATAATTGTTCTGACTGAAAATCAGTCGGAACATGCGACAGGAAAACTGCGTTCGGCGATATGACGTCATAATTGCCATAAAATAAAAAAATGATAAATAAGCATTTACGACGTCATATTTATAGGACTAAGGTAATTCATACTTCCAGATAGTACAGTTGTACTAATGATGAGCTGTGAAAATTAAATTATCATTTTTTCAACAATTTCCAAGTAAGGTACAATGCTGTCCGGTAATCTTGCGCACCTTAGCACAATCGCCAATATTTTTACCGATTAATAAAGGACAAATGTGTCAATACTGTTTGTCTATTTTCAGAAACCTTTCATGCATGTAATGACAAAAAAAGTTTTGGTCATGACTCCTAAACTATTGGGAACTTGCCAATGTTTAACCTAACCACCATGTTTTAACCCAGCATTTAAATGTCCGGTCATCTTGAGCACCCGAGAGAAATGACGTCACAGCAATGAAATATTTTTAAAAGATAACGTGTCTTTGACAAAAAAAATTTTCTGTTTTATATTTCTTTTTATATTTATTTGATACGAGAAAAAAGGCACTTCACGCTTCTGCTGGAAAAAAATCATGCCCGAATTATGCCCTTGTCTTTTTTGACACATTGGCGGGAACTGACGGAAATGTGCTCTGAATTCACTAACTTTTGCAAATAAAATGGAACTGTCACGAGTAAGAATGCAGCATTTGTTTTTGGTTAGTTTTGTCTTACAATAACAATATTTAATCATTGTATAACGGATCATTAGAGCACATTTATAAATAAACGCGAAACAATGCCTCAATTTGACTTGGAAAATGCCCTTATGGATACGTCATTGTCTAGTAGTTTCATTGTTGCTCGATGAAATAAATAGACTATGACGTATAAGGGCATTTTATATGTTTTATTTTAAATAACACAGCCTCTATCTGGATATGTAAGCAATTCAGTTGAACACATGTCAAGATTTTTAAAAATAGTAATGGCGAAGTTCCCAGTTACTGTATGGAATTTGAATCGGCAGATATTGTCAAAGATTTACCGAAATTTTGCTTTTGAAACTTGATTATACCGGATATTTTGGCGGATTTTGACAATTTTGGAACACGACCACTCGGTCCAGCTAGCCTAGGACGTGACAAGACCGTACCGTCAATTAACTAGTAAATGTCATTCAGTCGGGCCATAATGTCAAACCCTGGGTTACTAAAATCACTATGCAAAAAGCATGTAAAACTCGTCTGTGGTAACCTTCTTAAATCTTTTCTACTCTGAATATTTTGTAGATATACTTGTATTTACAAGGAAATGCCTATGATCATGTATCACAATGAGCATCAAAATGCGGTTGCCATTTTAACCCTTTCCTGGATATATACGCATTTGTACGCATGTGCGACCAGTGTAGATCCAGATCAGCCTGCACATCCGTGCTGTCTGATCAGGATCTGCACTGGTCACATTTTGGTCAGAAATAACCTTAAGAATCAAAAAGCGAACAGTTTAGATCCTGATCAGAAGGCATGGATGTGCCCGCTGATCTGGATCTAAACTGTTCGCCCTAGCAATAAAGGTGTATCTGTACAGGAAAGGGTTAAATGGTAGCTTTTGGTTGTCCTGAGCTTGATATTTTGAATTGTTCATTGCACTTGAATATTCTTTAAAATGTGGAAATTGTAGACCTACTTAAGCCTGCAATTCAGGGCTTTTCATCAGGAAATTGGGAAGAGGCCCTGGCCTTTCAAATTGGGAAATTTATGTGCGATAATTGTTCATTTTGGGAAATTTATGCGCGATGATTGTTCATTTTGGGAACACAAAATTTATTGAAATAAAGGGTTACTGGAGTACAAATTATTAAAGTAATAAGCATTTTTAACATTAGTTTAATTTTTATAGCACTTTCAGATTTTCACAATTCTATAGTTCACAAGCTTCAAAAGTCCGTGTCTCTTTCCTTGGCATCTTCGAATTTATCAACAAGTGATACTGATCTAAATTCACTTACTGATAAATTCAAAGATGCCAAGGAAAGAGTCTTCTGTGGAAAAAAACCGCCAGACTCGGAGGAAGCAACACTAACTGGTACCTCCGTGCTAGAAACGAGTGTGGAACAGTGGCAGACTCTGAGGCAGCAACGTTTGAAATACTAGGGATTTCCTTGGTAGACGTTGCACCCAATGGTTTTCGTTAGTTTCAGTAATTTGCAGTAATATTTTCCGTTATGAGACTTGTTTCTGCAACAGGAAATAAACACGGATTTATCTCCCCTGAAAAGGAATAAAATCCAGACTTTCGGAACGTTTGACTAAGTAAGAGTCTATTGGAACTTAACGGATTAGACTGGTTTTGCATGTCATGGGTACCGTGCGTTTTTCGGCTATAGTACGACAAAAATGTCGATACCAGACAAACGCTTCTTATATAACAATGTAAACAAATTGATTGATTTTTAAACTACTCTAGGGGGAATTTCTAAGATTTTGGGAAATCATGTCTTGAATTTTGGGAAGAAACTCTGCCACAATTGGGAAAAAACTATATTTTTTCGGATTGGGAAGTGGCTGAATATCGGCCTCTGTTATATAAGGATGAATAGCCCTGCAATTCTACCTATCCAGGCTTTTGAAAAGTTTTCACTGTTGAGCTTTATGATAAGCTGTCATTTCATTTTTCTTTTTCCCCATGAAATGTGATGAAGAACACTAATTTGTATTTTTTTTTTGTCATCAAACTTGGAATTACTGACTGCTGCATGTTGCAATTGAATCAGACTTCCCGAAAGTTGCCTGACCAAATGTCAGACACAAATTTGAACTCCTAATACTTTATTATACCATTTTAACATGTTTTGGTCTGACAGAATTTGTTTCGGTCAGACAGTTTTTCACATCTTGTCTGACCAAATGTCTGACACTTTTTTTCAACTTTCGGGAAGTCTGTCAATGAATTACTCCATTTGAAGCAGCCAAATATCAATAATAAGCATAACACAAGCCGTTCATTTTTGTGAGTTCATGGATTATGCCAAGCGTGAAATACCAGTGTTTTTTTTTTATGCCAAATATTTGGAGAAATTGGGCCCCATTCCCCCCTCAAAATAGTATATATTTTTCCCCCAGGTCCAAATAAAAAAAATACCCCTTTTTGCTGGAGTCTGTTACAGACCGTTCAATTTGTTCCGCTAATGTGTAATAGGGTGATAGTGAAAATGATAGTGCAGATGATAAATTTGAATTTTTTTCTGATGCAAGAAAATTCAACTCTGGGAAGTATGAAGCAAGATTTACTTGGTTGTACTACATGTTATCAAAGCTGAAAGCAAACGATCAGTGAATACTTTGTTTTGTTGTGTTTGACAGCTGCAAATATCTTCCAAATATTCTATTAGATACTATAGGTCGCCCTTTTATAAAATTAGAAAGAGACGAGAAATAGACACCAACACTGTTCATTTACTCTATAAAAAAAGTATAATTGACAAAAAAACAAAATCCAATAATGTCAACATTTATGTTATGGTTTGGTTTATAAATAACACCATTAAAAGCATTTTTAACAGATTTTTGTGTCGCCCTTTCGAAGAAACGGCGACACATTGGGATCGCTTTGTCGGTTTGTAGGTCTGTCGCAAAAATTTAGCGTTGGCTATAACTTTGCTGTTTCTTAATATTTCTTTATCAAACTTTCAAATTATATTGCTTATGACAACACAGTCATGGTGATGCCAAATTCTTTAGGTCAAGGTCAAATTTGTTGGAGTTATGCCCCATTTTGTACTTGTTTTTATGCCCCCGCCATGAAATGGTGACGGGCATTAAGAGTTGCTCCCGTCCATCCGTCCCTCCATCCGTCCGTCCGTCCGATATTCTCGTGAACGCAACTCCTCCTACACTACTGGTCGGAATTTAATGAAACTTGACCACAATGCTTGGCCTGATATGTAGTTGTGCATGGAGGTGGGGTTTCGCTCTTACATGTTCCGTTCAGAAGTTATTGCCCTTTGATACTTCCATTTACATTAGTTTTAATAGGAGTATATCTCGTGAACGCAACTCCTCCTACACTACTGGTGGGAATTTAATGAAACTTGACCACAATGCTTGGCCTAATATGTTGTTGTGCATAAAGGTGGGGTTTTGCTCTTACATGTTCTGTTCAGAAGTTATGGCCCTTTGATAATTCCATTTACATTAGTTTTAATAGGAATATATCTTGTGAACGCAACTCCTACACCTCTGCTGGGAATTTGATGAAACTTTACCACAATGCTTGGCCTGATATGTTGTGCAAAAAGGTGGGATTTTGCTCTTACATGTTCTGTTCAGAAGTTATGGCCCTTTGATACTTCCATTTACATTAGTTTTAATAGGAATATATCTTGTTTCTTATATTTTGTGCATTTTGCCCATAACTTAAAAACTACTTGAGATACTGCCTTGAATCTTGAAATATATTTTCACCATCAAAATCTACATCATAACCAACAAGACCCATAACCATGCTTCCAATATTTTCAAATTATGCCCCTTTTTCACTTACATTTTGTGTTAGGCCTAAAAAAAAAATAGTTGTGTTTCTGGTGGCCCGACCGACCCTACATTTTTACCGCCGACCGTAACTTTTTTTACTCGGAAAAAAAATCGAAGCATCGTTGTGGTCTCCAGTCATCATGGATCGATTGGCCGAAGACGACAACGATATTTTGTAACGACGACATTTTGTTTAATTCGACAACGACGTTGCGTTTTATTCGTCTGCGAAAATCACAACCGCCGTAGTAAACAATCATGGCGGTCAGCGTTAGACAAACCGATAAAAAATATTTATACTTTTTGATCTGCCGACGATTTTATCGAAGAATTACGGAAGCAAATAGATTAAGATTTCGGTTCAAGATGCATACGTGATACGATGAAAATGCAAAATCATTGAACTTTGGCTCAAGGAGTTTACGATCTCGGACTTTTGTATGGTGACAAAAAAGCACTTATCAAATAATTTATTTAACTCAGCTTTGGTGGTAGTGATAAATCTTTTACCATCATTGAAGGGTTATGAATTAATTTGATTATGTGTTAATTGCAACAATATCATGAAAGTAAATCTGTAGATGACTTTGGTACACTTGCAAATGTGGTGTGCTTTATGGCTATAAGAAGTGGTAGACCTAACATGTAGGTAAGAAAATTACCATACATATAAAACATATTTTTCCAAACATGGACAAATCTTCAATATCTATGCGTTAAAAAACCTTACGGTATTATGCATGGTACATGGATACAATTCATATTATTTAGAAAATCTAAAATTTATGAAAATAATATGTTAAAATATCTATTATTTGATATAGTAAATAGATCTATAATTTTAATAAAACTGCAATTAAATAAATATTATAAGTTGATGTCACAAAATATAGTCTTAGCAGGCTGATTTTAGATCTACGCTGTTTGCCCATATGATTTTTTGTGTATTTTTTTCGTATCTGTGGAGTAAAAGGTTAATACAAATAAAGGTTAGTAAAGTTTAATTTAGAGTTATTCACATACAATTTTGATTTCAGAATCTTGTTCCATCTCACATTATTAAATGACCATTGTTAATGTTGTATGTTGGTGTGAACCACATTTGGAGATAGTGGATTTTTTATTATGTCTGACACTTGAAAAATCTCACAAAATGTATTATTTAAAAGCAGTGGTAAGCTGAAGTTGGTATTTTGTCAGGAACTATTCAAGCTTAACAGTTTTCTAGTTATGTAAAGACTAAAACAGGTTGACTGAAATAGTTTGGTGTAAATTTTGATATTCCCTCAATAGCGAGAATATACATGCTGTTATATACATGAATATCAATGGAAACAATTTTCAAGTTTAATTTTTATTTTCAAGTATTTGTGTTCATTACAAACAGTAGAAGAACATAAAAACATGTACTTACCAGTTATTATTTTGTGCTATTGACATAAAAACAACATGGTTCGGAATAACAAGCTTAACACTTTTATCCATTAATAATGAAAAAAAAAAAATTAAAAAAAAAAAAAAACCTACCTACCGACCCTGTTTTTTTTGGCTACGTCACCAGAAACACAAGTATTTTTTTTTAGGCCTTAAGAAAAATATACACTTTGCCCTTAACTTTGTTTGGAATGGAGGGATTTCAAAATAACTTGGCACAAATGTTCACCATAACAAGGCGGTGTGTCGTGACTGTAGGTCCAAGGTCAAGGTCACTGTTACTAAAAATAGAATTTTCTTGCAAAATCCTGTCCAACTTTGTTATTTCTTATTGGATTTTTAAATAACTTGGTATAATTGTTCACCATATCAAGACGGTATGTCACATACATGCCCAAGCCTTTAGGTCCAAGGTTAAGGTCACTGTTACTAAAAATAGAATTTTCTTGTCCGGGCTGTTACTTTGTTATGAATGGAGGGATTTCAAAATAACTTGGCACAAATGTTCACCATGACAGGGCAATGTGTCACGTACCATGCCCATGCCTGTAGGTCAAAGGTCAAGGTCAGTGTTACTTAAAATAGAATTCTCTTGTCCGGGCTGTTACTTTGTTATGAATGGAGGGATTTCAAAATAACTTTGCACAAATGTTCACTATGACAATAGATGAAAAGGGAACTTTGAAAGCCACCGAACACGACAAATATGAAAATACTGCAGGCTCGGTTTGATTGAGCCTGTTCATGGGCAGTAATGGGAATGCTTATTACTGCCCACGCCGCCTAGCCCCGGGTTGAGCGCAACTCAGTAATTACATTAAATAGTACAATTTCGATCCATCCCAAACGATGGTATCCATATGGCGGTGAACATGGAACCTTCAATGAGGTATTTTCAGATTAATACCATTCCATGTTCAGCGGCGTATGGTCCCCAGATAAAAGAATAGGTTTGCCCTAAACGAGAAAACAATGGGCGGAACTAAACAGAATAGAATTTTGACAGGGGATCTTAGAATACAAATCCTGCATATCACAGACTACGCCAAAGGCAAAATTTAAAAAGCAGGAAGTATATCCTTGGGGGTGATTGGACAATATCCAAATCTATATTGGCTGGGATATTGAAACCACCTATCTATAAACTGGCCGAAATATTAAAACAAAAGGAATTTTAGAAAGACTATAAACATAGTACATAGGTATCGTGCTCAATGACCTTCAAAGGACGTAACTGAAAACAGCACAAGGCAGTGTGTCCGCACAATACCCAAGCCTGAAGGTCAAAGGTCAAGGTCACTGTTACTAAAAATATAATTTTCTTGTCCAGGCTGTAACTTCATTATAAATGGAGGGATTTCAAAATAACTTGACACAAATGTTCACCATGACAGGGCGGTGTATTGCGTACCATGCCCATGCCTGTAGGTCAAGGTCACTGTTACTAAAAATAGAATTCTCTTGTCGGGGCTGTAACTTTGTTAGGAATAGATTGATTTCAAAATAACTTGACACAAATGTTCATCATGACAAGATGGTGTGTCCCGTACCATGCCCATGCCTAGGTCCAAGGTCAAGGTCATTGTTACTAAAATAGAATTTTCTTGTCAGGGTTGTAACTACATTAGGAATATAGTAATTTCAAAATAACTTGGCAGAAATGTTCACCATGACAAGGTGGTGAGTTGTGTACATTGTCCATGCCTGTAGGTCCAAGGTCAAGGTCACTGTTACTAAAAATAGAATTTCCTTGTCCGGGCTATAACTTTGTTTTGAATGGAGGGTTTTCAAAATAACTTGGCACAAATGTTAACCATGACAAGGCGGTGTGTTGCGTACATTACCCATGCCTGTAAGTCCAAGGTCAAGGTCAGTTTCTAAAACTTGAATTTACTTGTTCGGGCTATAACTTCTTTATGAATGAAGGGATTTCAAAATAACTTGGCACAAATGTTCACTATGACATTGCATTTCATTACCACCAACTTCTTCACAGACATTTCCATAATGAGAAGACAACAGTGCCACAAATACAAATAATTTACTTGATCATCAAGTTTATGCATATTCTTATAATTACTCGAACATCACTGTCTTTGAAATGCTATTATTCCCATCATTGCACTTTAGTATCTGCAAACAATGCATAGCGGGGGCATCCGTGTCCTATGGACACATTTCTAGTTTTTTGTTTTTTTTTATATTGACAAAGTACCAGAGGGCAACACTAAGGTTCAACTGAACAAACATCTAATTTGCATTTGAAATGCTTAAAATCTGGTTATATAATAGTCCAAACACAAAGATAATGTTCACAGATAATTATCAAGTAATTGTACAAATGAAAGTCTTTGTTTAATACAGGTAGCCATGACTGGCCGTGCAAGAGGAAGAGCAAGAGGGCGTGCTCGTGGAACAGGAGATGATTCTGCTAGTCGTCCTGGGGAGGTCAGTCAGCCACCTCCTCCACAGCCGGTATGTTGGAAAGTATTTTAATGCTGGCGTATAAATTACATCAACAAGAAGTGAAATATTCTTGGTACTTCAGTGGTAGGAAGTATGCAGTTTTGGATATTTTGGTATTTTATTTATTGAGCTCTGGGCTTTTTTACTGCCTGGGGAAGAGACCCATGCCCTATAATTTTGAGGAAAATTGCATGTTCTTTTCTCTTTAGGGGAATGAAAAAACCTGATGTTTTGGGAAAAAAACTGCATGATTTTAAAGAAATTTTCTGAGGAAAGAAAACCCATAAATGGCCCCTACTAAAGAAGGAAAAAAGGCCCTAGAGCTGCTAAAAAAGAAGGGGAGGAAAGTCTTAAAGGTTTACAAACTAGCACTCACTTTGACCTTCCTGCATGAGATGACTATTTTTGTATAATTTCTTTTCAATTTTAGGTTCAGCAAGTAGTACCTCAGACAGACAATGGTGGTCCCCCTCCTGCCAGTGGTAGAGCATCTTACAGAGGAGGTGCCCGAGAACCAAGGCCCGGAATGGCAGCAGGAGAGGGAATGAGGGCACCCGCGGAAGAAATGGCGCGATTAGCAGTGAGTGGAGAGGAAGGTGGAGATAGACGGAGAAGGCCACCAAGATATGAGGAGCCTCACACGAGGCCTGCTCATGTCACAGACAAGACTGGTGGGTTTACTTTGTGTCTGTACAAGGCTTTTTTTCACCATTTTGGGAATATGACCCATACCCCTGGAATTGGGAAATTTATCGTTGTTTTGCCAGAAATTAGTAATTTTTTTAGCATCATTGGGGAATAAGAAGTGTTACTGTTATCTGCTGTTTTTTTAACATTGCCATCCATATTTAATATTGTCAGT
Source organism: Corbicula japonica (assembly GCA_038501625.1). Lineage (NCBI taxonomy): Eukaryota > Metazoa > Mollusca > Bivalvia > Venerida > Cyrenidae > Corbicula > Corbicula japonica. Next base: position 10,139,003 of record JAZAYU010000013.1, on the reverse strand, counting down.
AATTCCTGGCTGAAAGAGCAAAAGATGCAGTGATGATGCTGTTGTTTTTCATCAGAAATGTTTGTTTTGATTCAATTGGGAATTTTTCTTCTCAAATTGGGAAAAAAGTATATGTTTTGCCATTGGGAACATGACTGAATAACGGCTATAAAATCAACTGAAAAAAGCCCTGCTGTAGCGTTTCATTACTTGTAAAATAGGTTCAAAGGCAAGGTTATCATGTCCAGAGGTTTTAAGTTCAGATCATCAGATTAATTTTTAGGCATAAAACCAGTTGTCTGGGTAGGCGCCCATGTCAAAGACCATGGTGGAATATTGGCTTGGTAATAAAATATACTGAAAAATGTGTGGAAAATTTATAGGAAATCAGAAGGTCCATTAACCTTATAGGCTTAATGTCAGTAATAATGTTAATGTTTCAGGAAATTCTGGAAGGCCACTGCCGGTGATGACTAACTACTTTAACCTTGAGCAAAAGCCAGACTGGCATCTCTACCAGTATCGTGTTGACTACAAGCCAGATGTGGATAGTAAAAAGATGAGAATGGCATTGCTCTATCAGCATGAGAAATTGATTGGTGGAACGAGAGCCTTTGATGGAATGACACTTTTCTTACCCCACAAGTTGGAGAATCCAGTATGTCATAATTTAGATCACTAAGAAATAGTTATATGCTGCCTTAGTTTGCAATGTAATTTTTGGTGCTAACTCTAAACAAACACATTTTTAGGCCTTACTGCAAATGAGAATGTTGTCCAAACTTGAGACAAGTTTTAGCTTACATGTATCACTTATTTGTAGGGATGGCAACGAATAGCAAAATTGGCATTTGAATATTCGGTTGTGAAAGTATTCAAATATTCGATTGTTATTATGTTTATTTGCGATCTCTTTGCTCAAAGTATGCTGGAGTTTGCTGTACAAGTCAGTAAACAGGCACTTCCGGTTGTATAACGGCATTCCAATTTGAAATTACGCTCAACGGTATCATCAGGTCAAGCTTAAAAAAGACAATATCTCCATTTCTAACATTTAATGTTCCTGTGATATCCGCTCTCAGATTAATAACATGAAGTTACTATAAAAGAGGTCAGTCCACTTTCGTTTTCTTTGTATGTGCATTTCCGGGATAGAGTAATTTTATGGTAATATCGTTGTCGTCACGGTCTTATCGCAGATCTTCTAAATATTACATACATTGGTTATCATTTTAATTTCATTTGAATTAATTCATATCATTACTTCTTATGTTAGCTCTATGGTTTGATATAAGTTTCTTCCTGGTTTCAACAATAATTGATTCAAGTTTGAGTTTGCACTTGACTGCAATAGCTATCGGATTCAGATGCGCGTGATAGCGATTATGAAAATTATCTTTATTATGGAAATCATTTGATGTGGCTTATCTTTGCTTCATCCAATGATTGTTGTTTTCAATTTTAATTAAAATATGCACACACATTATTAATTTCGCACCTCTTGTGCAGAATTCTTTATGAAACGCCGATCGGTATTGTTCGCCAGAATCGCCAATAATTGATCTTAACGGGTCACTGAACCTGTCAATTGCTGTTTATTGGGGGCCAATATATTGACTATGACACGTCTTATAATAACACCAGGTGTTTCTTTTAATTGCACATCGAATTTAGCATATTTAGTGGGAAAACAAAAAGTCCTTACACGAAACAATTTAAATTTATTTGATTTTCTTTATAGTTCATTTTACAAAATTTAATATTCAAATATTAAAGAAGTATTCGAATGTCCTGTCGGCATTCGAATATTCGTTGCCATCCCTACTTATTTGCCACCCGTCTGCAATGGCAGTCACAGTATTGCTGTAATAGTATGACCTTACATTGAAACTATGATTGTCAAATTTGTTACAGAGTATGAAGGCTGTAATAAATAATACAAAATTTGTGTTACAAATATGCAGAAGTTGGAGCATTATGTCCTGTGGACACAGTCTTAGTTATTCTTTTTAGTTGCTGTCTGTTGACCATATAACTTAACAAAATGCCTACAAGTTTTATTAACAAACGTCAAATATTACAGAAATAATGAAATAAAAAGTCATCCTACTGAAAAATAATTTATAAGGTAAACGTTCAACATTTCCCAGTTTGCATAATTGTGATGTGAATTTTCCAATAAAGGAAAGTACTTAAATACAAAAATAACACTTCTGTCCATATTAGTACATGTGTACTCTGTATTCGTACAATTATAACCCATTTTAGTACATAATGCAGATCATTCAGCTATTTGTATGGCTTTAGGTGACTGAAGTGTACTCCGAGAGAAAGTCAGATGGTGAAAAAATCCAGATAACAATCAAATTAACCAATGAGCTTCCCCCTAGCTCACCACAGTGCATCCAGGTTTATAACATTATTTTCAGAAGGTAATAACAAAGCTCAAATCTTGTTCAGGAATATATAATATTATAATCTTGTTTTTCCCTTTGTAATGTATACACAAACATTAAAAAATGTATTCTTGGTGTTAAAATGGTTTAATCGGACTTGGCTTACTGAAAAATGACAATCAGACTTAAAGAATTTTCCATAGAATCTTTATAACCCTCTTGTCATAGGAGGCACCTTTTGCAGAAAATAGCTAATTGCTCAAGCTTGTTAAGAAAGTTTTAAAATTGTGTAATGGTTAAAGTTTGCTTTAAATATACATTGTAGAGTGCTAGCAATAATTGAGATGAAACAGATTGGAAGAAATTACTACAATCCAAACCTGGCTGTTGACATTCCCCAGCACAAGTAAGTACATATAGAACTGTTTGCATGATATTTACCAGGTACTTAGGTTGTTTCATTGTAAATACATGATCCTTTCAGCTTTCTCAATGTATTAAATTTTAAGAAAATGATGTAGTAAAGAAAAGAAATGCGGTAACACCTATACAAAAACATCATTTTATGTTTGTTCAGGCAGAGAATAAGGAACTAACCTCAATGGAGTAACACCTCCAAAGATTTCTTCTGAGAGATGCTCTTCATGCAGGTTTAAAGCGGCATTACTTCAATTTAACCGCTCTTGTATGAAATATTACATGTATTTGGAACTATAGGCACAAATTTGCAGCATAAGTTCGGGCTAATAAAATTTTAATTTACTAAAATAAATTTGGCCGGCGCGACTAAAAGCGAAAGTAGAATTTTCGAAACGTCACAGAAATCGAGATCGCGCATGAAGTGGTCACTTCATAAAAATAGATGCTTAATATAGCTCCATTATATTTAGCTTCTTAAAAGTTCGTTAACTATAATTTAACATTATCATTGAAAATCCTGTCTATAAGAAAGAATTTGATTGGACCTTTTGTGTTCTGTTGGAGAGTTTATATATTGGGGTCTATATGGACAAATATGATTTTGCAATAGTATATTCTTACTTAAGTTTAGGGCTGGGGCATTAAAGTAGACAGCTGATGAGTAACTTACAAGCAATGCAAAATTGCAAACATTGCTGTCAACCCAGGTGTTACATTTTGTTTCAAGGGAAATGGTCAAAATTGAAGTATGTTGCATATCAACGTGAATTTCATAAAGAAGTATAGTGGAAGTGTCAGATTAACCAGCATTCCCAGTAATTTTAAAACCACAGCTAACCAATTTTATTACATTATATAAGGCTATAAGTTTCCAGACTGTCAACCGATTCCTATATTCCTTTATTTCTCCTATATTTTGGATCAGAATCCTATATTCTGAAAAGCCTCCTATATTTTTATGTATATTCCTATATTTTTATGCCCCCGAAGGGAGGCATATAGTAATCGGACCATCCGTCCGTCCGTCCGACCGGATAAATTGGTAGTTAGGTGGCTGTAGGGACAATAGGTAACTGTACATTTTCTTTGATGTCATTCATTCCGTAATGGGTTTATGTGGCTATTTCGGTTTATGTGGCTAAAAAGAACAATGGGGAGAACAAAAGGATAGCCACTTAAGCACCGATTTGTTAGGACGTCCGTCTTTCCGTCCGTCCGTCCGAAATAATCTTGTCCTCGCTTCTTCTCCAAAACCGCTTGAGGGATTTCTTTGAAACTTCACAGGAGTGTTTGTCACCAAGCCTAGTTGTGCATATCATCAGGAATTTCTGCTCAGATTATTTTTGGCTGAGTTATGGCCCTTTTTAGCAAAATCTTGTCCTCGCTTCTTCTCCGTAACCGCTTGAGGGATTTCATTGAAACTTCACAGGAGTGTTTGTCACCAAGCCTAGTTGTGCATATCCTAAGGAATTTCTGATCGGATTATTTTTGGCGGAGTTATGGGCCTTTTTACCTAACCCTAAGCTTTTTTGAAACCGCTTGAGGGATTTCATTGAAACTTCACAGGAGTGTTTTTCACTAAGCCTAGATTTGCATTTCCTAAGGAATTTCTGATCGGATTATTTTTGGCGGAGTTATGGGCCTTTTTCCCTAACCCTAACCCTGAGGTAAATTTTGTTAAAGCAATAGTTACATTTTTTGTCCGAATGTCATGAAATTTGGTATGAATATTGATATTGATGATTTCTACACAAATGATAAAAATCATGTTGTTAAATTGACCAGGGGCCCCGCCCTGGGGATTTTTTTTTTCTTTCAAAATCTGTTTTTAACCTTTGATTTTCTACAGTTATCAACCAGATTTTGAGACAAGCTTTATACCATCTTAAAATTCAATCTTTCCTGAACAATTAATTCACTGGTTGTTCAGTGATAAATTTTGAAACAAAAATTTTAGTAGCAGAGTTAAAATTTCAAGTGTCAAAATCCAATATTTCTACCTGTCTTCAGCTACATATGATGTTGTCTTCAGCTACATATGATGTTTACCAGTTTATTCATTAATGTTGGTCAAGTTGCTGGACAATGACCTGATGAACTTTGCTGCTTAGATCTGCGTTATGCAATATTAAGAACTTTGCTCTGGAAGATTTTATAGGGTAAATTTTGTCATTTTCTATGGATAGTGACCAAAGAAACTTTCTTACTTTATAGCACTTTGAAAATCAGGCTTTTCTGAATATGTTATTCACTGTTTGTAAGTAAAACAACAAAAAGAACAACAACAACAAATTTGAAGCACATTCTCAAAATGTTAAGACTAAATTTAAGAAAGCCTTAGATGTATATAGTGTATGTACACAAACTGGCAAGTTAAGGTCACACTTTTTTATGCTCCCCGAAGAAATTCAGGGGAGCATATAGTCGCAAAGTTGTCAGTCAGTCCAACAGTATGTCCTGCATTCTTTAACACTCTAGAGGTCACATTTTTGCCTCAATTGCTTTGAAACTTGGTCAGGATGTTTGTCCCAATGATTTCTTGGACAAGTTCTAATATGGGTCATCTGGGTCCAAAAACTAGGTCACTGTTACTAAAAATAGAATTTTCTTGTTAACACTCTAGCGGTCACAATTTTGCTCCGATTGTCATGAAACATGGTCAGGACATTAGTCCCAGTAATTACTTGGAACAGTTCGAATATGGGTCATCTGGAATCAAAAACTAGGTCACTGTTACTAAAAATAGAATTATCTTGTCTTGGCTGTAAATTTGTTATTACTCATTGGATTTCAAAATAACTTGGCACAAATGTTCACCATGACAAGGCGGTATGTTGAGTACAAAACCATGTTGGTTGGTCCAAGGTCAAGGTCACTGTTCCTAAAAATGGAATTTTCTTGTTAACACTTTAGTGGTCACAGTTTTGCTCAGATTGTCCGATTGCAAAGAAACATGGTCAGGACATTAGTCCCAGTTATTAATTGGACGAGTTTGAATATGGGTCATCTGGGGTCAAAAACTAGGTCACTATTACTAAAAATAGACAAATCTTGTCCAGGCTGTAAATTTGTTATTTCTCATTGGATTTTAAAATAACTTGGCTCAAATGTTTACCATGACAAGATGTTGTTTCGCGTACAATACCCATGGCTATTTGTCCAAGGTCATGGTCACTGTTACTAAAAATAAAATTTTCTTGTCTGGGCTGTTAAGTTGATTTCAAAATAACTTTACATAAATGTTTACCATGACAGGGGGTTGTGTTGCGTACAATACCCATGCCGGTAGGTCCAAGGTCAAGGTAACTGTTACTTAAAATAGCATTTTCTTTTCCAAGCTGTAAATTTGTTGTTTCTTATTGGATTTTAAAAGAACTTGGTGTAAATGTTCACCATATCAAGACGATGGGTCACATACAACACAACTTTGTTGTATTCAGGTGAGCGATAAAGGGCCATCATGGCCCTCTTGTTTCCCTTGATTTTACCAAACTTGCACACAACTCTTACAACCATTGAGCAGTTGTTGACAGGTGAGCCACCCTATGGACCCTCTTGTTGCAAGGGTTATAGGCCCTTATTTTCTACTTCCACAGGCATATTTTTACTACATATGTATACCAATTCGATTTCAAAGCTGCATTTCGGGGGCATATGTCAATTTCAAGTGACAGCTCTTGTTTAGTATTTGTTTTTGCCGATTAATGAAGAGAGTAAATATTGCTTTGATACTGCTTTTGCTTTCTTCTTTTTTTTAAGAACAAAACTCAACTTTTAGATTGGTGAAAACTTACTTTACTTACTTTACTGCATTTACTTAAGTTTTAATCTGATTCTCTAACAACTTTGTAGCAGGTTTCTGTGTACGAGGGGTGTTCAATATATAATGAGACTGTGTTCATATCTTTTATTTGAAACATTTAACGGTAATATGCAATAGATAATAACAAAGTTCATTCATTTCTGAATACATTCAGAAAATATTTTAAAAATCCACAAAACAGCTTTAAAGTTACAGCATTTATAAGAAGGTCATGTTTGCATCATCGCCCCCGGGCAACAAATATGTCGCAACGTCAGCGACGTCGATCGCATTGTAAACGTTGCTATATTGTTTTATCATGCACCCTAATGCTAAAGCTCCTATACCCGCCGGGTTGATATTTGTTTCGCATATCGGTCACCGACCCGATATTGCTTGCACCGTGTTAAGTTTACCATAAAGTCCGAGGACACCCGTCGTCCAATCCGACGAGACCTCTCATCCGTAACTCCGCCCACTTAGTGACAGAACTACTTTCCGGAAGCCATTGTAACTAATGTAAACAAATATCGATAACGAAACAATTTTCCGTATTTCACTTTATTTCATAAAATTTGAAAACAAATAATGGTGTTATTGTCTTTTTTCTTAGAAAAACGTTTATTAAACACGACTTTCTCCAGTAATTCGTCGTTTTTCGTCTGTTTTCAAATGCGTTATTCCTGTAAATTACGGCCCGTACGATTGGTGTTGTTGGCGAGATGTGGATTCTTTTTTTTCATGGGAAACTGGAAAATAAATGAGAAAAAAACACTTCATTAAAAAAATATTAACCTTGGCTGACTCCAAAAAGACATATATTGAAACAGGTCTGCAAAAGCAATAATAATTGTGACAGAAGAGTGACACAAGATTGCTTAAAAACAAGGTTTTGTGAAATAAAATAACTGCTCCACATTTTTTTTGTGACTGAATAAAAGCGGAAGAAGAATTAAATCTGTTGTTGTAAAACCGTCAATAGAGAATAACAAGGTTACTGTCTTGCGATATAAGTGTTATCAGTCGAGGCCGAAATGGGGAGCAGAAGAGCGAGGCTCTGCCGAGATTTGTAACAATATCCTGATGATATACGATACTTAAAACTTTTTTAAAGTTTATTTGACAGTGTTTTTTGGCACCATTTTGAGAAGGGAAATACTACAAATTTTTCACTGAAATTGAGAATTTCAACTTCATTAATCAAAATCATATGTTGATAAAAAAATTTTTTAAAGAGTCTACAGATTAATCACCAATCACCCAAATTAAATTTCAGGCTTTAATGTCATTTTTCAACATAAGCATGTAACACATATTTTTTTCTTAATCATGTTTTGGGAAAAACCATGTTTTGTAATTAGATATGGGACTGATGGCCGTGAATGTACTTCATGCAGGCAGAAATTGTTAATGCATAGTCTGTTGGTTTTTTAAACTAGTATGAAATCTTTCCAAAAATCTTGAGTAATGATTTATCATATAAATGTTACAAAGATGACAATTTGGAGCAAGTGTTTATTAAAATAAAAGTTTCTTCACAATATTTTATACGTAATTGTACTGCAATGTCTTATGAAATATTAAGAAAACTTGAATGTCCAGTTATGAGAAAAAATTAATTTTATGCATGCCATTTCCTAATGATTTACCCTACTATTTTCATCGTTCACTTTCAAACCTAAAATTGGAAGTGTTCTTTAATAATTTAAATTTCTTAAAGTATATAAACATGCATAATTATGATGTTGTAAAATAAAACTCTGAGTCTGATTTCAAATTTTTACCTTTCTTGTCTTTCACAACTCCAGTATGTTCAGTACCTCTTGTAAATTCGGCATGACAGAGACATCCATTCATAGGGTTAGACAATCATGGTGGGACCAACCTACAAAATAATATAAATCAGGTTACTGTTTTGTGATATGCATTAAAACACATCGCAGGCACAGGGTTTGGGGTAAAACTCCTAAAAATTATACAAAATTATGGTTAATGGTAAATTTTTAATTAACATTTTACTCCAAATATACACATTTTAATGCATGTGCCACCAGTGTAGAACCAGATGTTGAAATATACATATCCTTGATTTAAGATCTCGATTCGCCTTAGTTGCATCTTGGTCATAAATAACCTAACGAATATAAAAGCGAACAGTTTAGGTGGCACAAATGTGGCGGCTGATCAGGATCTACAATGCTCACCCATGCAATAAAGGTATTTACATAATCAAATATTGGACAAGCCCTTTTCTGGCTTTTTTGAGAAAAGACTTTCCAAAATTAGAAAATTAATGTAAAGGGAAAAATGTAAAACAAATGGAAAGCGATTGATAAATCCTGTCTCGTACTGTCCTAAAACATGTTTTTTTGACTTTGCACTAAGCATCCAGATTTCGCGAACCTGTTCAGCATCAAAAAATTTATCTTTCAATAGGAATATTTTTTTAATTGGGAGAAAAATAAAAATTTGCATTGGAAATGCGTTGGACGCATGGTATGCACAGAAAAACGCCTGTGGAGTGGAATCATTCATATAACCGGACTAAAATTGAAGATTTTTCTTTGTAACTTTTGTACTTGCACTTCCGATTTCAATCAAAATGTGTTTATTTAACTGATAAAATTGTCCTGTCGATTGTTAGGTGAACAATAAAGTACCTTGAAAATGAACAATTTTAAATTTACATTTTATAATAAAAATTACCTTAGTAATACATTTTAGGTATCATCCTTCAACACTAAACATGTCAGGTGTTGACTGATCTCAGTTACTGTAGAGTGGGTCTACTGTACTGTAGACCCTGTTCTTCTGAAGATCAGCATAGATCTATCCGAGGAAACAAGTGATATTTGCTATCATGGCCCCTCTTTAGTCTGATGGAGATTCGAATTCGGTGCTGGGTTGATGCCTTATGTTATTAAATATGTCTCAGTGACATTTCCTAGATACGGATGTTGATCAATGTCAAAAATTATAACGATGACACAAATCACTGAATTCCAGAAACATAGCCTACTTCACTTTTCTGTTGCCACTTTATTTTGTCATAAATCCGATTTGTGATTAAAACAGTTGTTTCTCAATATAGTTATCCAAGAACAATTGTTAATTTATCAAATCACACCGAAATAAACACATTTTCTGTCAGAAAAATATGGTGTCCACGACCTTGGTTCATAAATTTGATTGATCGGCAGAGCCTCGCCCCTCCGCTCCCCATATCGGCCTCGCCTGATAACACTTATATCGCAAGACAGTAACCTGTTATTCTCTATTTATCACATTCATAGCTTTTCAAAATAAGCTGCCGAATGCAGAACACATCATTGGTGGCGTGCAGCCCACAAATTAATCACTTACTAACTGATAAATATTAATACAGGAATTATATTATGTCTTAAAACTAAATAAATGAATCTTTATGTTTTTATGATGATTTTATATAGAAAAACGCCGATATACCTAAATTACTGAACCTCTATAGGAATTATGCAACACTTTTATGTATTAAATATTTAATTAACTTTTCTCATGCTTAAATCTTTTGTCAGTATGCGATGCGCAGTTCCAAAGCTCCATCAGCAATTTCGGCAAGCTCCCGCACCATTAAACGTCTGTCCATATCAAGCGCTGACTGAATTGACGCTGTCACGGACTTCTTACTACCGAACCTTTGCTCGTCATTAAGTGCTGTATGTCCCTCAGAAAACTTTTTGTGCCATCTAAATACTAACACACGACAAGCACTGTCTTTACCCTTAGTCTCTTGTAACATTGTAAATGTTTTCGTTGCCAATTTACCTAAATTCATACTAAACTTGATGTTTGCCCACACTTCAATACGTTCTTGTGTCATCATTTTTAAGTGATAACATGTAAGGGTGACCGTAAACAAATGTTGATTATTTCAACGTTTTACTACCAAATGACGTCATTTTTTCATATGAGGTCATTGATATAACGAACAAATTATTGGCGGATTTTTATGTAATTGCAAAAATAGGTTCTTACTTTACTTTATATTATAATGTATGTCTTTATAATGCAGAATGGACGGGGGCGATAACGCGTTACTATGGTTTTTGGAATGATCATAATTTCTATGTCGCATTATATTTTTTCTACCAAAGCCGGTATTCTAATCAAGGATAAGTTATATTTAATAATGATACCAAATTTGATATATTTCATGTCAGAATAAAAATATATGAGGACAGTCTCATTATATATTGAACAACCCTCGTATTAATGCTTACCTAACAAAAACAAATTTTCACTTCTATGCAGAATTCTTGTTGCAGTTGCAACCATTTGCAAAAAATGTTAAAGATCATTAAATTTTATTCACCAACTGCAAGGACTAGAGAACTTTTATTTGGTATGGTGTATGTGGTTGTCTAAACGTCAAGATGGACCCCTGGGAAAAAACATGCTTGACTGTGAACAAGAATTCTTCAGTTGACTTGTGGTCAGTTTTCCAGTTTGATAAGATTGTTATCAAACTCTGTTGGAAAAGAGTGTATGCAAAGGAAGGTGTCTTTACAAAAACAAAACAATTCAAAAGGCAAAGTCAAATAAAGGGAGCTAATAAAAACAATATTGTTTAAAAAATTTGCAACAACTATTTGTTCAATAAATTGAAATAACCTTAAAATGTTTATAATGGTTGAAATTATTTTTGAGCCAATGACAATGCAGTATTTTTCAAATATTTCGAACCTTAATTCTCATAAAGTCGCGCGTCTGAAATGTGTTTATTATAGGTCGATTTCCTCCATAATATTGTTCGAACATTTATTGATAAACATGTATAGTTTGCCGACGATCTTCTACAGTGTTCAAGGAGGCGTGACTTAGAAAGTCTGAAAAAGGAAAATCTTATAAATATTTTAGCTTTGACTTGTTTGGCTTAAGATAATCTTCTTTAATTTCTTAACTCTTTATTTCATGTATACGTTTGTTATCACATAGGCGACCAGTTCAGAGCTTTTTCAGCCTATCTCACGGGGCCGATATTCGGCCCTGTTCCCAATCCAAAATAGCTACAATATTTCCCAATTTCAAGAAAAAAAATTCCCGATCTCGTAAATTTATTCCCTTTTTGAACCGAAACGCATTTGTCTTAAAAAATGATAGACGAGAAACTATAATATCGAGACTTTTCAAGCCCGAATCGTTTATTTATCGGTGATCTGTGAAAACTTTTTTCCGTGAAAAATGTATGTACTGGTGTAAAAACCGGTATTTACCGTAAAGCAAGTTGAAGATGGAGCGCGGCGCCCATGATTCCAGATATCTTATATTATGGTCAAATTATGGTTTGAATATTAACAGAAATTATATTTTCATTTCGTTAACAAATGTTCTTTCGCGATAATCGTTCGACTGCGTACAAAACAGAAAGGATGAATCAAAAATGGTATGTGCAGTACTGGCTTGTATACTGACCCGCGAAAACTAGTGACGAAAATTAAAAAATGTCGTATAATAGTAAAAACTATGCAAAAAGGCCGCAAAAAAAAAGATGCCAAGGGTACTCCAAAACTAAACTCTCTGTGGAACAAAACATCAAATGTTTCAAAAGTTCTTTCCTAGTCAGTTGATAAGAATCAGATGATGGCCATTCTACTGTATAAGTGATACATCTTTAAAGCTGTCAGAACAAACCCTGGAAGAGATTTGTAACATTTCCAGGCACACTAAAGCAAGGCAAATCAAGCTATAGTGCAGATAAATGAATGTTGAAATTTCCCAATTTGGTTTGATTTGTTGATACTTTTTTCCCAAATTTGACTATTTACCGCGTCAAAAATTCCCAATTTGGGCAGGGGCCTTTTTCCCAAAAACCCCTGAAAAAGCCCTGCAGTTTAGATCAAGATCACCTATTAAATCAATGTCATGTGATCAGTATTTTACACTTTTTTGTAACAAATAACCTAGTGAATCTAACAGGGAAAAGTGTCGGTTGTGATCAGACTACACGGATGAGCCCGTTGATCCGGAAATAAACTGTTTTACCATGCTATAAAATTTTTCTTAATGAATAAAGGGCAAAATGGAACTTCAACGGTTGAAACATTGTTACTCAAAGCAATGATAGACTGCTACACAGGTTTTTTTTCCTGAGAATCAGTAATGTTCACATGGTGTTTTCAGATAAAGAAATTTCATGATTCACTTTCTAAAATATTCTCTCAGTATGTTTACGGGTCATTGAATGACAAAACTACTTTCACTTTGACTATTGATTTTTGCATTCCCATATATGGTAATTTAGGCGGCGACTGTTTTGTCAGTTACAAAAATAATTTCGACCATTATAAACGTTATAGTTTATTTTGCGGCTTGTATGAAAAATTAAACGGTCGCCCAGCTGCGCTGGGCCTGACCGTTTAATTTTCATACAAGCCTCAAAATAAACTATAACCTATACTTATTAGGATAATCTGAAAAATATTTGCTTAGTTTCCCAAAATTATTGTGTTGTTGTTTTATAAAACCACTTAATGGATAAATTAAGTTAAATTAATGTTAAACTTCAATGAGCCTAAAAGGTAAAATGTCCTATTCCCAAGAAGGCTTTGGTTTTTGAAAATTATTGCCTTTGTATAGAAATTCAATGGCAGTTTTAATTAAAGTTCAGTTATGGTTATAAATTGATACGTTTCTATCATTTCTCTTGAAACTTGTAGCAATATTCTTTGTATTAAGGTTTACCAACTTATTTGACTGTAGTACTGTTCCATGCAGATTAAATAAATAAATGGAATCATGTTAAAAATCATTTATTCCGGAACTTCTAGGATAGTGAAGGGCAAATAATTTTGTATGATGTATTGCCTACAGGTTCTCAATAGAGTTTGTCCAAAGTAAGGCCTTGGGGTCACTTTTGACTGGATGAGTCGATGCTGTGTACAGTACATTATATCATAGAAGACAAACTAAAACTGAAAAATCCAGCTTTGTTAATGCATTTTCTGCATTTCCCTCTTGTTTGAATGGTCATTCAGATGCTGGTGATTTGCTTGATGGTGCCGATGTTAAAGTTAATGGTTTCCTTCATTTTTACTGTGGACATTTTGGACATTGATAACTGTAGAAACAGTAAATGCACAGGTGAAAATCATTTGTAAAAGTGCAAGTAAATAAATCTATTGTCAGTTCCAAACTCCTATATTTTGCCTCAAAATCATCCAAAAACTCATATATTTGTTGCAAAAATATTCCTATATTTTTCCTATATTTTGGAGATGACCTGGTTGACAGCCTGAGTTTCTCATTTGCAGTTGTCTTTTTGGATTTCTGTTTGATTGATAAAAAGCTTGGCAAATTTCCACCATCTGAAGCTCCCATGATGGTTATGTTTTGTTGGTTCAGAATACATTGAAAATAATTTGAACATTTTGAACAGCTTAGATTTTATTGAATGTTAATGTTCAGTGCTAAATTCTTTTTTACCTGTTTATAGTTGTCTTAATAATGTCACATCATCTTAGTTTTTATTCTCCAGGGAGCAGGGTGGGGGTATGTATTTGGCTACTAAGAAATTAAACTATGCTGCTGTAATCTGAGTCATTCATTCTTTATATTTTAGCGTAATGCCAAGGTGTACAGGTGAGAATCTTAAGTGGTTTATAATAATTGCCTTTTCATCAAACTTGTTAAATAATAACAATAACAAACCTTCCATTTCAAAATATAGAGATTTCTGTATGCTTCTGTAGGTTGAGGGTGATGCCAGGATTTATCACTTCCATTCTTCAGTACGAGAACAGTGTGCTACTGAACTGTGACATCTCTCACAAGATTCTCAGGTCTGATACTGTGTTGGACATCATGTATGACATGTATCAAAGGAGTGGTGACAGATTCCACGATGACTGCACCAAGAAACTTGTTGGCAGTATTATTCTGACCACGTAAGTATTTTATTTTTACCGTAGGGGTTTGTTTTTCTCTGTAGGTGACTTAGTGAAGTTTTGTTGTACTCAGGGTTGCCAGCAGACTTGAAAAGTCAGGGAAATTTGATTTTTTTTCAAGGTCAGGGAATTGTAAGGGAATTTTGAAAATCGGTCAGTGAAAAACAAAAATCCTGAAAAGTCAGGGAAAAATAAATTTTAAAGAAAAAAATTGTTCTATTTTATTAAAGATTGCTTTACAAATTTTCTATTTAATATGAACCTTTTTTTATAATTGTGTATTATAATAAAAGTTCTTACATTACAAAAATTGCCTGAAGACTGAAAGGCTCTGCAATCCTTGCCTCCAGAAATTATAATAACAAGGTGCTACACACAAAACCCATGTTCTTCCCTCCAAGAGTCAGCTCAGAGCAACACTCTGAACTTAGTAATTTCTGCTATACAGGCCTTACTGATGATAGTTTGTGTCTTTGCCCATATATTTTCATCTATGGTTGGATTTTAAAATAATTGGCAGAAGTGACTATCATAATGTGTGAACATCTCATGTAAAAAATTTGTTTTTCAACATTCAGTTCACAGCAACCTAGTTTTTTGTATAACGACAGGATTTAAAAAAAAATTATTGTGGCACAAACTACTGCTACAGTTTTCAAGATACTGACTTGAAACTTTAAACAAGTGAGGTACTTGGTAACATGTGTAGATGTGCCTGACATATTTTTATGTGGCTCAGTCCATCATTTTTATGACAGGTACATGATTTTTTAAATCTTATGACAAAAACTTCAAAAATTTTCTCTCAATTAATTTGAAAATTTAAGCATACATTCTGCATCAACTGACCTATTTTCCATTAGGCCCAGTGTATAAGTGGTTGACATATTTTTCACTATAAATTATTAATATTTATTGGATTGGAACAGGGATCTTCAAATCCTACATGCATTTTTTCTAAGTTTATCCAAGCACTGAACAGGCTAAATTGTGTGTTTTGTTTCACTTGTATGGTGTAAACAGCATTGTATTTGAGTGATATATAAAAATATTTTTTTTACATTGTGAAGGAAACATGTATGGGCAATCTGTCTGAGGGGTTGTTTTACTGGTGTAAAATGGTATGTTGTTTCTTGCCCATTTTACAGATTATGTATATTTCTTGTACTCTGCATTTGATGATTATTCCAGTCATTAGTGAATAATGGATACTTAAGCCTCAGTTGTGATTATATCTTGCTTTATTCTATGTTTTTTATTCATTTAGTTTCTGTATGAAGAATAAACATACATTATTTGCCAATTATCTTAGAAATACAAGCATGTATTGGTTAAATCTTGTAAGAGTACATATTAAATATTTCACTATCGAACTTTATATGTGTTATATAAATGATGCTTTAATTGTTAAATAATGTAATATTAAATAATATATTGTTAAAGTAATAAAAATGTACTTATGGGTGGATTGGGCAGCAGTAGAGGTGTTAGCAGCCGTTTACATTCGGTATTATTGGTCAGTGAAAAACCTGATTTGGTCAGTGAAAAGTCAGGGAATTTTTTTCATCCTTGGTGCTGGCAACCCTGATACTTATATTGGTAACATGTCTTATATGAATCACCTGCAGTTCATGCAGTCCTCCTTTATTTTGATTTTAACCCTTTCTTATATAGATATACCTTTATTGCTAGGGCGAACAGTTAAGATCCAGATCAGACGGCATATTGTGCTGTCTGATAAGGATCTAAACTGTTCGCTATTGATTAATTAGGTTATTTATTTATTATTATTTATTATTTATTATTTATTTTGGTATAAGTAAAACGAAACATGGCAGAATACGTACAAGTCATACAAAGAAAGAACAATAAAAAAGTTCAATGTCATGACATGCAGTAATGGGAAAACCATGTAATGCCCACCAATACCAGGGATAACACAAAAAAGAGAAAATGATTCCTCTTATTTCCATTGTGGTCCCTGATATTGGAGGCATGACACAGAAAGTCATGTTTAGTAAGAAAAAAATTAAATATTGCTCTTCTTTGAAAATAACAGTAATTACAATGTTATATAAATAAATATCGATCAGATTGAGATCATTATCACAACTACATATATCACAGTCCAGGTGTGTATCACAAAAGCCATTCAGAATCACGTGACTTAAAATAAAAAAAAAATAAAAAAAATAGGTCATTTAAAATTATAAGATACATAGCCTCAACATTGAGACTTACTAAATAAAAATATATTAATTAAACCTATACTCCTTTATAAAACAGAATGAAAATAAAAACTACTGTCTGAATATATAAATTTAAAGATTAAGAAATCATTAAATAAGTTTTAACGGCACATTTAAAAGCCCGAAAACAGTCAATATTCCCGAGATCCTGAGGAAGGTTGTTCCACAACGACACCCCATTGTACGCAAAGGACTTTTTTCCAAAGCTTCCAAAAATGCCGGCTGATCTGGATCTACAGTGGTAGCACATGCAAAAATGTGTATATATGAAGGAAAGGGTTAAGGGAATACTTGGTTCATGTATCAGATGTTCAGAGAATTTATGCCTCCCATGATCATTCTAGCTCAAATGTCTGTCTAAATGGTTTAATTTTGTCTTGATAAGGAGTATTGTCTAACAGTATTGACCTGGCACTCTTGCATTTGACCCCCTATTCGTTAAATTTCGTATGCGTTACGATCTACTTCGAATCGGTAGTCCGGCATCTACACACATCACTTGCGTGTAAATTGGATAAATATATCGGTGTATTCGCTGATACCCGTGTTTATCCAATGACCTTTACGAAAATTAATGAAGTGCCAGGTCAATATTGTTGGACAATACCATATTTATCCTTGAATATTGTCTATGATGGAAATAATATGTAATTACACACCATTACAAATGTGATGTTTACTGATGACATCGGGTCAAATGTCTCTTATGCCCAGAGTACATGACATCGCCAACTATAAAAAGTCAAGCCTAGAACAGCTCTTGAATTTTCATTACATTACGCATTTATTCCCAAATGACCTGACCAGGATTTTTTTAACCCTTTCCTGTACAGATACACCTTTATTGCTAGGGCGAACAGTTTAGATCCAGATCAGCCGGCACATCCGTGCCTTCTGATCAGGATCTAAACTGTTCGCTTTTTGATTCATTAGGTTATTTCTGACCAAATTGCGACCAGTGCAGATCCTGATCAGACGGCACGATCTGCTGATCTGGATCTACACTGGTCGCACATGCGTAAAACTGCGTATCTATCCAGGAAAGGGTTAAAGATTAGAATTATTGAAAGTGTTGACAAGAAGTTCCATCACATGTTGTAAATTTGAACTTTTTCTAGGTATAATAACAAGACTTACCGTGTGGATGACATCGCTTGGGATATTCATCCCAACCATACTTTTAAACTGCGGGATGGTTCCGAGATCAGTTATGCAGAATATTACCAAAAGGTAAAATAATAAATAATTCATTTGGTTCGATGACAGGTTTACTTTCTATAATAAAACTTGTGAAATTGATTTACTTGCAGGTCAATACCATAGTCACACATTATTTATATGTCAGTACTTAATATTGATCAATTGCTTCAGCTGTATATATTAACCCTTGGACATGTGAATTAATGTAATGGACTTGCCATTTAGACATGTCCATACATTGTTTCTTACCATTTAGACAAGTCTATTCTATGTTCATTGGAGTGTTTTGCTAAAATATAATTTACTGAATTTATTGTTTCAATAGAAAACTGTGTACATGTAGATTTGATCTGATTGCAGATATGCAAGCACTTAGTATTTAAAAATACAACATTTGCTGTGCTTAGCACTTGAAGGTTATATAATTAAACCTAAAGATATTCATGTCTTGTTTCTTCAGAGTTACGGTATAACTGTGAAAGATCCAGATCAGCCATTGTTGGCATCCAAGCCAAATGCCAAGGACAGAAGAAGAGGTGTTACAACAAATATGCTCTTCCTTCCAGAGCTTTGTCAGCTTACTGGTAAGATGTGTTGGCCTTGTCCTGTGACTTGGTAGCTTTTATATTCATGAGTTTCGTAATCGTTAATTTCATACATAAGTGTTTTAACATGTGTGCAAGCAGTGATCCAGATCAGTGGTACATCATTGCCATTTTATCTGGATCTACGCTGTTTGCACCTTGGTCAAAAATAACCAAATGAATCTGAAAGCAATCAATCTAGATTTTAATCAGATAGAACAAATATGTTGGCTGATCTGGATTTATGCTTTTCAACCCAAATAATTAACATGTTATGGTTGACTCAGTGTGTATGGAGCTTACAAGATGTAGCATTTTTTAAATCTGGAAATCTTTTCAGGTTAAACAAACATCAGTTGATTTATTGATAGATTTGGTAATAACAAGTCCAAGGACAGAAGCTTACAATATATATCTGCATGTATAAGCTAGTCTCCTTCATCTGCACAGCTAGATATTGAACTGGTTTATTTTCATGTTTGTTTGGTATTTGAAGTTTTTCAGGAATATCTATAAAAATGTGTCCAGAATTTTCATAGCAATTCTTTGTACACACCATTGTTGTGTTGCCAGGATTGAGTGATGATGTGAGGGCAGACTTTACTGTGATGAAAGATGTGGCTGTACACACCAGGATTGCTCCAGCAGGCAGACAGAAAACTCTCTGTGACTTCATTGCACAGATCAACAGGTACAATAATCTTAGTGCTTTTTCCAGCAACAAAAACCTTTAGGTTCACATTTAAATAACCCAAATTCTTGTCATATCCCCATAAACACAATAAAATATTGATTCAAATATTATATTTACCCCACTTAATATTCATGGTTCTTGTCAATATATTAACCCTTTCCTGTATCAATACACATTTTTAGCTCACCAGAGCCGAAGGCTCTGAGTGAGCTATTGTGATCAGAGGGGCACCAGATGTCCGTCGTCCGGCGTCCGTCGTCCGTCAACATTTTCTTTGTTAACGCGATAGAGGCCACAGTTTTCAACCGATTTTCATCAAACTTGGTCAGAATGTTTCTCTTGGTGGTGTGATGACCCCTATTGAAACTGGGTCATCTTGGGTCAAAAACTAGGTCACTAGGTCAGATTAAAGCAAAAATTTTGTTAATGCAATAGAGGTCACATTTTTTATCTGATTGTCATCAAATTTGGTATGAATATTGATATTAATGATCTCTACTCAAATTATTAAAATCATGTTCTTGAATTGCCCAGGGGCCCCGCCCTGGGGTTTTCAAAATTTTTTTCTTTTAAATTCTGTTTTTAACCTTTGATTTTCTATAGTTATCAACCAGATTTTGGCACAAACTTTATACCATCTAAAAATTCAATCTTTCCTGAACAATTCATTCACTGGTTGTTCAGTGATAAAATTTGAAACAAAAATTTTAGTAGCAGAGTGAAAATTTTAAGTGACAAAATTTCAGTAGTTCTACCTGTCTTCAGCTATATTAAGATGTATAAGAATGCATTATGGAGTCCAATGCTCTGGTTGCTGGTCATATTAAATGACCTACTGAACTTTCCTGCTTAGATCTGTGTTATGCAATATTAAGAACTTTGCTCTGGAAGTTTTTATAGGGTAAATTTTGACATATTCTATGAAATAATCATTTGTAATTTATAGCACTGAACATGGGCTTTTGTGAATATTTTGTTCAAATTTGTAAGTAAAGCAACAACAACAACAACAACAAATTTGAAGTACATTCACAAAATGTTCAGACTATATTAACCCTTTCATCCATATACACAACTTTTTGCATGGGCGAACAGTGTAGATCCAGATCAGCCGGCACATCCAAACAATCTGATCAGGATCTGCACTGTTCGCTTTTTTATGTATTAGGTTATTTCTAACTAAAATGGGACCAGTGCAGATCCTGATCAGACGGCAGGAATGTGCCAGCTGATCTGGATCTACTTGTTCCACCTGCGTAAAAATGCGTATATAAGGAGGAAAGGGTTATGTTGTACGTGTATGTATAAAAAATGGCTAGTTAATTGGAGGTCTCAGAACTCCAGCATGTGATTTTTTTCTAAGACTAGTATCAGTTTTCAGCAGTCATTTGCTTGAGAATTGAGTATGGTCTCTAGTCTCAGTTTTATTATGCCCCCCTTCGAAGAAGCGGGGGTATATTGCTTTGCACATGTCGGTCGGTCGGTCGGTATGTCGGTCCGTAGACCACATCTTGTCCGATCAATAACTAGACAACGCTTTGTGATACAGTCCTTATATTTGGTGTGGAGGTTGGTCATGACCAGTAGAAGACCCCTATTGATTTTGGGGTCAGTAGGTCAAAGGTCAAGGTCACAGTGGCCTTGACCACAAAAACCTTGTCCGATCAATAACTAGACAACGCTTTGTGATACAGTCCTCATATTTGGTGTGGAGGTTGGTCATGACCAGTAGAAGACCCCTATTGATTTTGGGGTCAGTAGGTCAAAGGTCAAGGTCACAGTGGCCTTGACCACAAAAACCTTGTCCGATCAATAACTAGACAACGCTTTGTGATACAGTCCTCATATTTGGTGTGGAGGTTGGTCATGACCAGTAGAAGACCCCTATTGATTTTGGGGTCAGTAGGTCAAAGGTCAAGGTCACAGTGGCCTTGACCACAAAAACCTTGTCCGATCAATAACTAGACAACGCTTTGTGATACAGTCCTCATATTTGGTGTGGAGGTTGGTCATGACCAGTAGAAGACCCCTATTGATTTTGGGGTCAGTAGGTCAAAGGTCAAGGTCACAGTGGCCTTGACCACAAAAACCTTGTCCGATCAATAACTAGACAACGCTTTGTGGTACAGTCCTCATATTTGGTGTGGAGGTTGGTCATGACCAGTAGAAGACCCCTATTGATTTTGGGGTCAGTAGGTCAAAGGTCAAGGTCACAGTGGCCTTGACCACAAAAACCTTGTCCGATCAATAACTAGACAACGCTTTGTGATACAGTCCTCATATTTGGTGTGGAGGTTGGTCATGACCAGTAGAAGACCCCTATTGATTTTGGGGTCAGTAGGTCAAAGGTCAAGGTCACAGTGGCCTTGACCACAAAAACATTGTCCGATCAATAACTAGACAACGCTTTGTGATACAGTCCTCATATTTGGTGTGGAGGTTGGTCATGACCAGTAGAAGAACCCTATTGATTTTAGGATCAGTAGGTCAAAGGTCAAGGTCACAGTGGCCTTTGCATACAAAAACGTTGTCCGATCAATAACTAGACAACGCTTTGTGATACAGACCTCATATTTGGTGTGGAAGTTGGTCGTGACCAGTAGAAGACCCCTATTGGTTTTGGGGTCAGTAGGTCAAAGGTCAAGGTCTTGGTGGCCTTGACAACAAAAAACCTTGTTCGATCAATAACTAGACAACGTTTTTATGTTTATTTGTATAATAAAATAAAATACTTCTCAGTGTAAAGTTGTGATTATTTTTCCCCATGACAATTTCAAGTAAAGATATATATTAATGATCCATAACATTAATTTTAAACTATTTCAATATATGCCGTGTCATAAATAGGCACTGATTATCACTCACTTGTGTTTATTAAATGCTTTGGTTTCGTATGGATGGTCACTAAAGCCTGCACATTACCGGAATTGACATAACACTAGAGCTACTATATCTCCGCCAATAGCGAATATTTGATTTAAATTACAATAAAATCCTTTGTGTTAGACTAGGTTAATCTACACGCGCTTATGTTTGTCGAGGTAAATGTAATCCTCTCATTGGATGACCTGGTTATTGATATATAGGAGTTCCACCGTCTTGTAAATTGCTTTCATGACTGGTACCCTTCATTGCTAAAGCTTACAAAAGTCTCTAAATTTCCAAAAATTTAAATTTAATGCTAATAGATATCACTTGCACGTCAGGGGGGGCATTTGTGTTTGACAAACACCTCTTGTTGTCTTTAGCCCTGATCTTGACCAAACTCTTTCCACTCGTACATATTTTTTTGCTATGCCAACAGTGTAAATCCAGATCAGCTGGCTTATTTATGTAGTCTATTCAGGATCTGCACTGGTTGAATTTTAGTCAGAATTAACTGAACAAATAAAAAAGCTAACAGTGTAGATTTTGTTTAGCAAAAGGGATATGCTGACTGATCTGGATCTACACTTATTGTCCATTGAAAAAAAGTATATATATGGAGGAAAAGGTTAAGCATTTTTGTAGAAAAGGTTTAGTCTATTAATTTCAAGCAAACTACTGTCTCAAAAGAAAACAGAGAGAAAGAGCTCTTGTTCGTGGTCAATGAATGACCTACTGAACTTTCCTGCTTAGATCTGTGTTATGCAATTTTAAGAACTTTGCTCTGGGAGTTTTTATAAGGTAAACAACATTCTTACTTTAAAGCACTTTGAATATCAGACTTTTCTTAATATTTTATTCACTGTTTGTAATTAAAGCCCCAGCTTTAAAATTATAATAATATAAATAAGAATATACCACTAAAAACATCATTTTTGTCCAAATAGACTCCAATTTATGACCTCTTTAACAGAACACAAAAGGTCTGGTCAAATTCTTTCTTATAGATGGGATTTTTAAATGATATTGTTAAATTGTCATTCACGAACTTTTAAGAAGCTAAATATAATGGAGCTATATTTAGCATTTATTTTTAACGACGCGACAACTTCATGCGCGATCTCGATTTCTGTGACGTTTCGGAAATCTTACTTTCGTTTTTAGTCGCGCGGACCAAATTTAATTCAGTAAATTAAAATTTTATTAGCCCGAATTAATGCTGCAAATTAGTGACTATAGTTCCAAATACATGTAATATTTCATACAAGAGCGGGTTAAATTGAAGTAATGTCGCTTTAAAACACCAACAACAACAAATTTAAAGCTAATTCTTAAAATGTTCAGACTATATTAACCCTAGATCTAGATCAGTTGGCACATCCACCCATATTATTTTATCAGGATCTACACTGTTTGCTTTTTGATTCATTAGGTTATTTCTGACCCATTGGAACCACTGCAGATCCTGATCAGATGGCACAAATTTGCCGGCTGATCTGGATCTACACTTGTCGCAGATGCATAAAAATGGGTAATTATGGAGGAAAGGGTTAAAGAGAGGTTTCAGCTGTATACAGTGTATGTAAACAAACTGGCATATAAATAGGGGGTCTCAGAACTCATGCATTTCATTTTTAGCTCGACTATTCGAAGAATAGGGGAGCTATCCTACTCACCCCGGTGTCGGCGTCGGCGTCGGCGGCTCCGTCCGTTAAACAAAATATGCACTTTGGTCCATAACTTAAAAACTACTTATGATATCAACTTCAAACTTGAAATATATATTCACCATCAAATTCTACATCATTACCAACAAGACCCATAACTCTGCTACAAATATTTTTTAAGTTATGCCCCTTTTTCACTTAAATTTTGCGTTAAGGAAAATATGCACTTTGGTCCATAACTTATAAACTACTGGAGATATCAACTTGAAATTTGGAATATATATTCACCATCAAATTCTACATCATTACCAACAAGACCCATAACTCTGCTGTCAATATATTTCAAGTTATGCCCCTTTTTTCTTATATTTTGTGTTAAGCAAAATATGCATTTTGCCCATAACTTCAAAACTACTTGAGATATTGCCTTGAAACTTGAAATATATTTTCACCATCAAAATCTACATCATAACCAACAAGACCCATAACCCTGCTTTCAATATTTTTCAAATTATGCCCCTTTTCCACTTACATTTTGTGTTAAGCAAAATATACACTTGGCCCTTAACTTCATTATTAATGGAGGGATTTCAAAATAACTTGGCACAAATGTTCACCATGACAAGGCGGTGTGTCGCGTACAATACCTATGCCTGTAGGTCGAAGGTCAAGGTCACTGTTACAAAAAATAGAATTTTCTTGTCCGGGCTGTAACTTTGTTATGAATGGAGGGATTTCAATATAACTTGACACAAATGTTCACAATGACAAGGCTGTGTGTCCGCACAATACCCACGGCTGTAGATCCAAGGTCAAGGTGACTGTTACTAAAAATAGAATTTTCTTGTCCAGGCTGTAACTTTGTTTTGAATGGAGGGATTTCGAAATAACTTGACACAAATGTTCACTATGACAGGGTGGTGTGTCGCGTACCATGCCCATGCCTGTAGGTCAAAGGTCAAGGTCAATCTTACAAAAAATAGAATTCTCTTGTCCGTGCTGTTACTTTGTTATGAATGGAGGGATTTCAAAATAACTTTGCACAAACGTTCACTATGACAAGGCAGTGTGTCCACACAATACCCAAGTCTGAAGGTCCAGGTCACTGTTACTTAAGGTAAGACCTGTGTAATGAATACCTATATCCAGAAGAGTATCCAAGGGAGGTAACTATAGAAGTAAATTAGAATAGATTTCTATCATGCAAGAGGACCAGGGTTCAAATCCCACTGGAAGCTAATTTTTTTTGTAAGCCTAGAGCTTAAATAATTGGCATATTTCTTTTTTTCCTGTGTAATTCTGTTATTGAATATAAAATTTTCATGATTTAAACTAAAATAAGCAAAATAATCAAGATTAAAGGGGTTTTCGCTATCAGAATAGTGTTTATTCAAGTCATCAATTTGAAAATTTCTAAAACTGGACGGTAAACTTCTCTGAAATTTTGTTTAAATTTTGTTTAAGATATATAGTTAAAAAATGGTAAAGTTTGATATATTGCACCAATCAGGATTTTGCACAATTTTCATTAATTTAGTCTCGTGAAATATAAAAAATGCATTTTTTTAATTTATTTGGTCAAAAAATGTCATTTTAAGACAAATTCTGTATTTATATATTATATCTTAAATTGGTTTAGTAAAATATGACATATTTTGGATAAACTGTAAAAAAATGAGGGTTGAATTTATCAATAACAAAAAATTTTGTCACCGATTAAAGAAATTGGATACTTTCACGTTTTTTTCACTTTTTTAAATAAACAAAGCTAAAAATCTCAAAAACTACACGGTGAAAATCATTAAAATTTTGCATACAAGTCAGTGGTATGAAGCAGTTGATGAAAATATAATCAGATGTTGGATTCTTAAAAGTGCCTATTACACAGGTCTTACCTTAAAACAGAATTTTCTTGTCCGGGATGTAACTTCATTATAAATGGACGGATTTCAAAATAACTTGGCACAATTGTTCACAATGACAGGGTGTTGTATCCCATACCATGACCATGCCTGTAGGTCAAGGTCACTGTTACTAAAAATAGAATTCTCTTGTCCGGGCTGTAACTTCGTTAGGAATAGAGTGATTTCAAAATAACTTGACACAAATGGTCATCATGACAAGTTGGTGTGTCCCGTACCATGCCCATGCCTGTAGGTCCAAGGTCACTGCTACTAAAATAGAATTTTCTTGTCAGGGTTTTAAATACATTAGGAATATAGTAACTTGCCAGAAATGTTCACCATGACAAGCTGGTGAGTCGTGTACCATTTCCATGCCTTTAGGTCAGTTCTTTTCTGTAACATTACTGAAGTGATTGATAATTGACTAAAAGTAAATATCTCTAATAAAAAAATTTCTAACAAGTTTTCTAACAACTTCAGAAATATTTCATAGTTATTCCCCTTTTCAGTTTAATATTTATGGTACATTAAGAAATTATTTCTGTTATTTGAAATGAATTTTTCCCTTACCATTCACTTGTTAATATTTGTTAATATTTTTACTGATTGCACATGAATGTATGGCCATAGTTGTTACTGTTTTAATCTTCAAATTGCATTTGTTTCAAATGATTCGAATAGTCGAGCATGCTGTCTCCTCTGACAGCTCTTGTTTTCAGTTTTTGGCAGTCAGATGCTTGAGAATTGAGTATGGTCTCTAGTCTCAGTTTTATTGTCTGTCCGCCCGTCAGTACATTATGCATTAGTTTGTTGACACTCTAGCGGTCACATTTTTGCCTCGATTGTTTTGAAACTTGGTCAGGATGTTTGTCTAAATGATTTCTTAGATGAGTTTGAATATGGGTCATCTGGGTCCAAAAACTAGGTCACTGTTACTAAAAATAGAATTTTCTTGTTAACACTCTAGCGGTCACATTTTTGCTTTGTTGTCATGAAACTTGGTCAGGATGTTCGTCTCGGTGATTTCTTGGACGAGTTCGAATATGGGTCATCTTGGTCTAAAAACAACATTAGTGCTTTTTAAAGTAGAAATTTCTTGTTAACACTCTTGCCGTAACATTTTTGCTCCAATTGTCATGAAACTTAGTCAGGATGTCTGTCCCAGTAATTTCTTGGATGTTCTTAGGATGTTTGTACCAATGATTTCTTGTACGTGTTCGAATATGGATCATCTGGGTCCAAAAACTAGGTCACTGTTACTAAAAATAGAATTTCCCTGTTAACACTGTTGCTGTGACATTTTTGCTCTGATTGTCATGAAACTTGGTCAGGATGTTTGTCCCAATTATTCTTGGACGAGTTCGAATATGGGTCCAAAAACTAGGTCACTGTAATTAAAAATATAATTTTTTGGTTAACACTCTAGCTGTCACATTTTTGTTTCGATTGTCATGAAACTTGGTCGGGATGTCTGACCCAGCAATTTCTCGGACGAGTTTGAATATGGGACATCTTGGTCCAAAAACTAGGTCACTGTTAATAAAAATAGAATTAACTTGTCTTCCCTGTAAATTTGTTATTTCTCATTGCTTTTCAAAATAACTTGGCACAAATGTTCACCATGACAAGGCGGTGTGTCGAGTACAATACCGGTCTCAGAACTCAAGAGTTTAATTGTGTTCTTCTACAGTTATCAACCAGACCTTGACACAGAGTTCATACCATTTTAAAATTCAATCTTTCCTGAACAATTCATTCGCTGGTTGATCTGTGATTAAATTTGAAACAAACACTTTAGTAGCAGAGTGAAAAATTTTAAGTGTCTACAATTCAATATCTTTACCTATCTTCAGTTTATATTTAGAGTTGGTGCAATATTTGCTGTTAAGATATATAAGAGGTCATTGCTCATGTTCATTGTGAGTGCCTTCTTGAACTGGAATGCTTTAGGTCAGTGTTAACTTAATTTAACAACAGAGCTTGGAGATTTGAATAAGGTAACATTTATGTCATTTTTTACAGGTACTGACTGAATTAGCATTTTAACGTTATAGTACTTTGAAAATCGAGCTTAATAAGTATTTCATTCACTGTTTTTAAAGCCCTAACTTTAAACTTAAGTATGACTATACTATTGAACAATCATATTTGTCCATATAGACCCCAATATATAAACTCACTAACAGAACACCAAAGGTCTGCTTGAATTCTTTAGGGATCCTATTGTTTGGCAGCAGCGGCGGCGCCCCGTAGTCCCCCAAACTTTCACCTGAAACTTAATGTTGCCTATAACTTTGAAAGTTCTTGTCCTATTCACTTCATTCTTGGAATATATCATCAGCATGAACAATTTACATCTGTGACGACAAGAATGATAACTCTGGTTTCAATATTTTTTTAGTTATGCCCCTTTCAAATGCAACTTTAACCTGAAACTTAATGTTGCCGATAACTTTGAAAGTACTTGTCCTATTTACTTTATACTTGGAATATATCATTAGCACGAACAATGCCATCTGTGACGACAAGAATGATAACTCCAGTTTCAATATTTTTTTAGTTATAACCTGAAACTTAATGTTGCCTATAACATTGAAAGTACGTGTCCTATTCACCTCATACTTGGAATATATCATCAGCATGAACAATGCCATCTGTGACAACAAGAATGATAACTCCAGTTTCAATATTTTTTGAGTTATGCCCCCTTTCAAATGCATCTTTAACGTGAAACTTAATGTTGCCTATAACTTTGAAAGTACTGGTTTTATTCACATCGTACTTGGAATATATCATCAGCACTAACAATGCCATCTGTGACAACAAGAATGATACCTCCAGTTTCAATATTTCATGAGTTATATCCCTTTCAAATGCAACTCTAACATGAAACTTAGTGTTGCCTGTAAAATGG